>JAYGXS010000002.1:96765738-96781362 GCA_036362985.1 Ligula intestinalis | reverse complement strand
CCGCAGCCTCGAAGATCTTGGAGACCTTAATCAAAGAAAAGGTGATGCGTCACTTGACAGAGAACAACTTGCTCAATACAGCTCAACATGGCTTAATCGAGAAACGATCTTGTGACACCTGTCAGCTCTCTTTCTTTGATTATGTGCTGCAATCTAGAGACAGCGGTTTTGCCACTTATAGCGTCTATTTTGATTTTACTAAGGCCTTTGATCGGGTCGATCATAACCTCCTCCTTCTGAAACTAGCCTCCTTCGGCATAGGTAGCAAGCCACTGAACTTCATATCTTCCTATTTGGATGCTCGCACACAACGAGTAAAAATTTTCAATGTTATCTCCAACCCCACGCATGTGAGGAGTGGAGTTATACAGGGTAGTGTACTGGGTCCGCTCCTATTTTGCCTGTTTGTCAACGACGTTTCAGATTGTTTTCAGTATGGCAGACCCTTCATGTACACTGATGATTTAAAAGTCGCTTATCGATATAAACCGGCAGATCGCAACATCGTGCTCGAGCTGATAAAAAAGGATCTTCAGGCCTTCGCCCAGTGGTGTTGCACATGGCGCCTCACCCTTTCATGGCACAAATGTTCCGTTATGGTTGTTGGCGACGATCATCAACCGGAATTAAGCATTGACGGCCACGAATTAAATGTCCCAGGAGTTATCAAGGATTTGGGCATATCCTACTCTAATAGTCTCAATTTGTCAGAGCACTGTGCCCTGATAGTCTCGAAAGCACGCCGAACCATCGGATTTATCCTTAGAAATTTTAAGACTATCAAGGTTAGAACTAGCCTTTATAATATGTACGTGAGACCAAGTCTTGAATGCTGCTCGCCTCTATTCAGTCTTCTGCGCACTATTGAACGTAAGAAAATAGAATCGGTGCAGCACTTCTTCACTAAAAGATATTTCTCTACAGAACACCGTAACTTAATCTACCAACAAAGGTGCGAACCTATAAAGCTGGATCCCCTATGGCTTCGTCGATTGCAGAAGGATCTTTTTTTACTGTTTAAACTTTTGAATGGTCAAACCTTTAATCCCCTTAGTACAATAAGGCAGCTTGAGCACTCTCGACGCGCCAGTCATCGAGACGTATTTTTATTTCTTCCTATGGCACGTACAGTAAAGTACCGGCAATTCTTTTCAGTAAATGCCATATCAATCTGAAATAAGCTGCCCAAAAGTATTAAAACCCAGCAAAACTACCCTATATTTAAGAGAGCTATAACTAGTTTTCTACATTCAGGGCAACTTTCGCGAATTTTGGGTGCTGACTCGGTGGAATCTCTCTTGCACTCTGATGGCGTTCGTGAACTTTGAACCCCGCCAGGCTTCATGCTGAAGATAATGCTGCTGAAGCAGCAGCCCGCAGTCTGCTAACCCTTCAGCCGATAGCGCGCAACTTTTGCCGACAACCATTGAAGGAAGACTGAGAACACTGTGTTCTTGTTCCAACCCTCTCCGTCTGATACTAGTTTTTAATCGATATGAAACAGTTCTCCTGCTGATAAGTCAACTCCGCTTACAACTGTACATTTATTCCGTTTGTATCATACCTTTGAAGGCAGGTTTTTTCACTTGAAAAAAACTCCCTATCTCGCCCAGTATTGACAAAACAAAAAACCTGAAACAAAACCAATACTGGCCGCAATATAGGGAGTTTGTTTTAGGTTTTTTCCAGTCTTCGAGGTGTTGGAAGGCACCCAATAGGTGCATTACCAACTCTTTACAATTGCCTGATAACTGGCATAATAAATATATTATTATTATAATAATAGTGCAATTGCATCGATAAAGGCACGGTGGTTCAGCAAAATTTATTACAAAACTGGTATTGTGGTAATCAAAAGTGTGCTATTAAAAGGCACTTAAAAGGTCTTGCGAGTGTTTAATGGCCGGGTTTCGTCAAATGACCCGAAACTTGATAGTAAGCATCATTTCGCCGCACTGCAGACGCCTGTTCGGCATTACGCGTCTTAAGAAGTCTGCCAGTTTCTCCGACATAGTTGCGTTGACCGCAACTGCACCAGATCCTGTAGACGACCCCAGATGTTTCTTGCCATGGCAATGGGTCTTTCGGCTATATTATCTGACGCCTTATGGTTGCCTCCGGCCTGTGTGCGACTCCAACTCCAAGTGGTGCGAGACGGCGGCCGACTGCTTACGATACGTTTTTGACATACGGGATCGAACGCCAAATCTTGGGTTCAGTGAACTTTTGTTGGCCAGCTCGTTTGCGCAAGCACCGGTTGATGAAGTTGCGCGGGTAGCCACCTGCTCGTAGATCGTTCCGTCAAGCGTGAAGTTCGTTCTGAGACAGAAATTCAGGAGCTGTAGGATTTCCGCGTGTCCAAGGCGATTCTCCTTCTCATCGTATTTGTTTCGTAGGAGATGTTCTACCGTCTCGATTGCCAGATCCTGAGGGATAGAAGTAAAAAGAGACGTGACATCAAAGGAAACCATAATCTTACCTGGCAAGAGACTTACCCCTTAAAGTATCTCCAAGAACTGTGTTGACCAGCGGACCGTGGTCTCCGAATCAGCGGTCACAAATTTGAGACGCCGAAACAGCCACTTTGCTAGCCCGTACGTTGGGTCGGAGAGGAGCACTTTCCTTGTGCACTTTGGGGAGGCCATAGAAACTGGCCAAGACCGTTTCTTGTGCCCTCGCCAGGCGTCGGTCAGACGGCGTTATTGCATCCGACAAGGTCGAATTTATTTCGCGTGTCAGCTTTTTGATGGGATTGGTTTCTCAAAGAACATAAAACTGACGATAAAAAAAAAAAAAAAAAAAAAAAAAAAAAAAAAAAAAAAAAAAAAAAGGTCGGCCTTGAGTGCTCTTAATGCAACGCGTTTGACTTTGGGGAGTACTTCCCGTGGTTTATGAGCCATCAGGAGGGACGATACCTGGTGTCGGATAAGTTTTTATATCTTCGTTGCTTCTGTCTGATTTATGATTGATTCCACAGCTGCAATCATGTTAGCAGGTTTAGCATCAGCCATGTTGAAAGAGGCTTTGTGCTGTAGAACCTGTATTTGCTCTTTCGTCAGTTCTTTCGACGACAGATTGTGTACCAGTACGTCTTTTCTGGATGACGCTGGATTTTGCAGTCTGCAAAATTGTTTCTCCAGCGCCGCTTCATGAATTGCTTGTTTGTCGCGGTCTCGTTCGAGCACTCTCTGCTGACACAGTTTTTTGCTGTCCTCACCCATGAGCTCACAGTATTTTATCTTCTCATGGACGAAACCCGCCCATTAAACACTCGCAAGACCTTTTAAGTGCCTTTTAATAGCACACTTATGAGTACCGCAATACAAGTTTTGTAATTAATTTTGCTGAACTATCGTGCCTTTATCGATGCAATTGCACTGTTATTAAATCGCTTTCGCAAAATATACTTGGATCCATGTCAACTTAATTAAAGCTTTTGCATTTAAACATTCGTTGTCCCAGTCTGCAGACTTTGATTGCTTCTGTTAATATTAGTATCTGTATATTGAGGGATATGTTAACACATTCCTTCGAGTTGCTTATTTGTACATGTGTGTAGTGGTGGCAGAAACATGTGTATCTCAAACAGTAGGCAAGGACAGTTTTCGTGACTAATGGGAAAGAAAAAATAAGAGCAGGCAGTGAAACAACTCAGAGATTTTGAGAAGAAGAACTGTCGCATTTGTAGGAGTAATGTGGGGGATTAAAGTGAAAAAAAGGAAAAAAAGTCAATTTTTTTGGGTGGGCGGATCCATAGGGTATGGCGCGTGGCAGAAGTACCCAGGATCAGCATCGTGTGGGAGCTGCTCCCTGATTCTTCTTTCCTGATTGAAGAGTCTACCAACGGAACTGGAAAAAAACGACATCCGTCCAGATCGTCGAGTGTAATCCGTGGGTAGAACCAAGTTAGAGTGCTTAGGCCATCAGTTCTGGCTGATGAGATCGCCAGGCGGTTAACCAAAGTACGCAGAAAGCCAAGTTGTGTAGACCGCGGAGACTTTTACATGTGAATTCTGATGTGAGGGCGTAATAAGGTACCATTTATATATATATATATATATATTGCTAATATAAGCGAAAATCCGAGTCCCCGGGCATAAATGAGAAGAAGAGGCGATCACGGGAACCATAGTTTTTTTTTCCTGACGTTTCAAAAGCGTACAGGCTTCCGTCATCAGAGGTAGGGGTTGTACCGCGTCTCACAGTAGTTATAGTAGGTGACAGTCATGGTCAAAAGGGTTTAAGCCAATGCCAAGGAAGGGGGGGGGGGCGAGGGCGGGACATCGGAGGGATGCTCAATCATTGACGCCTTGAAGCGGATTACTCTCAATCAAGTGGTCTCTCGTCGGATTTTACTGTTCGCGACTGTGCTGCTGTCATTGATCTAAGTAACCGTCGTGGGCCGGTGATTATGTTTGTGTTCACACTTCCAGCTGGTTTCGCACCTACAGGATGAGCGGATGAAGCGGTTAGGCTGGTCTCTCGTCGGAGGAAAGCGAAATTCTTGTTCACAACATGTCCTCCCAGCAGATGACTCTAACACAAGTAAAAGTACTGAGCTACGAAGCTTGCTTCAATACTACGGATGCCGATCCAATCAACCTCGTCGCAACGGTCGAATAAATTCTTAAACAAACCGGGGAATCTGACGAGATGAAACACCTCATACGGCAACAGGTAACAACCTTGGTGATGGTGCACAAACCGCGCGCAATCATTACCCGAGCAGAGGAGAGTGCACTCAAAACACTGAGGGCTGACACCAGTATCGTGATTCTCCCAGCAGACAAAGGACGTTCCACTGTGGTGTTGGATAAGAGCGACTACATTCAGAAGGCCAACGCTCTGCTGGAGGACCGGCAAGCGTACCTTTCGTGTGACGATGCACCGATGAAGAAGCTGATGGCGCAACTGAACAATTTGCTCACCGAAATGCAAAGTAGCAACGCGATCAGCAGATGGGTACGACTGGCCATCAAGCCAACAGATGCACCCGTAGCGAGGTTTTAGGGTTAACCAAAGGTACACAAGGCTGGGATTCCCCTCCGGCCGATTGTGTCATTGCGGGGAGCACCAATATTCAATCTGGTTAAATGGTTATCTCGAAATCTAAAGCCACTGACGGCGAACACAGCCACGACGGTCTGCTCAGCCACTCAATTTCTGGAGCGCCTTAAGGGAGTGCAACCTACCGCAGACGAGGTCATGGTGTCATTCGACGTCACCTCTCTCTTTACCTCCATCCCACAAGACCTGGCCGTCGACACGAGAAGCGAGCTACTGGAGAGCCAGTATGATGAGACGGGCGAGACAGTGAAACGGAGACATCTCGTCCAACTCTTAAAATTCTGCTTGAAGACGTACTTCACATATATATATATATATATATATATATATATCACTGCAATAAGTCTAGATAACAGTAATGAAAATTACGTTTAACCCGTTGTGTATACGCTGCTTACAGTATATAGTACGTTTACATGTATAAAACATACTTCTTTCTAATTAAAAGTAGTGTGAATAATAATTGTTTTGTTGTAAATTGTTATCTTCGGTCAATTCTTTCCATAAGCGCACTGCTGTATAGATCGAGCTTTCGCTTTTAAATCTCTTCCAATGCCAACATTACGACATGTAAGGAAATGCAGTCCACGCGCCGACCAACGCTTTTGAGAAAAAGTACTTTTAAGCGTCCACCCTGGTCCCAGTCACCCTTAATTTGAAAGAATGACCCGATAAATTCGTGGGTCGTGCTTATTCGAAAAACTTCCTTGACATAGGAAAACAGTCTCAAACACGTCATACGCGTAAAGCTTGTATCTGGTTCCGCCGAATCTGCCTGTTTCGCAAAGGAATGAGGTTGAGATTCGACAGCCATGTTTCATAAGACAGCAAGCACTGCGCCATAACAATATTGGTTGCGCGCTTTTGCGTCTTATTTAGGATAATGATGTCTTTCGCGGACAAGGGTAGAATGGCATAAAATCAGGCGTCAAGGTCATGGTGTGCTAAATTATGTCGGCCCCGGCCTCTTCGTGACCAACACATCCGAAAACCTTTCGGGCAGTATTGAGGTAATATCGCTCACCGTTAGAACACCGGGGTTAGGAACCCTTGACACAATGGCGGTCTACCGTCCACCATTGAGCAGCCAACAATCAGACACTAGTCTGATAGAAGGAGTCAAATAATTTGCGAGGAGGTCCGATGTCATGATCATGGGTGTCTTAAACGCTCCCCATTTCGAATGGAATGTGAGTTATGCGCCATGCTCAGCAATAAATTACAATTGACGACTCCTGCACACATTAGAGGATTCTTTCCTCACGCAACACGACTGATATCTATTTAGACAACGAGACGGGCAGCAAGTAATTTGCTTAGACCTAGTGTGATAGTGTGAACGTCGTAAATTGTTTAACACCTGTCGGAGAAAGTGATCCCGGAGTGCTACATTAGGAATATTCACTCTGCTCTGTGCCTGATTGCAGTGCGGTAACCAGACACAACAAATACAGAGGGAAATTTACACAGATAATAACCACATTGAGCAGGAAAGACTGAAACCATGATTGGCCGGCATTCAAAGCCCTATTACACGGACCTTTTACCGATTTCTATCCTATCACGGCAAAGAAAGTAACAAACAGGACCCAATGGATAACGCCAACGCTAAAGAGAGAAGTCGCTGGCAGAAGAAGGAAGTGGAAAACATATCGCAGAGAGAGGACACCGAATCATAAAAAAACGTATGAATCGAAGCAAATCAAGGTAAAAATCCTGCTAAGAATTAACCGCAAAATCGTTAAGAGTAAACTAATAAACCATGCAGTAGGAAGTCCACAACTTTTCTAAACCTATGTTAGACAACGCGTTCGAAAAAGAGATCCTATTACTCTGTTAAACGCAGATTAACGTGTACAAATTCGCGAGATTCACCAAAGGCGGAACATCTTCCCTAGATCTTTCAGTTGGTCTTTAGAAGAGAGGCTGAGTTCACCACTGTAATCAGCAGTATGATGAAAATGCAAACCATAGACTCGGTTGCACTCACAGGAGCTATCGTTGAGGGCAAACTCCTACATCTGAAATAAAGGAAGTCGTCAGGTCCAGATGAAATACCGTCAAAACTTTTAAAAGAGCTAACCATAGAGTTTGCGGTACATCTGTCTCTATTATTCTGATCTTCTCTTAAAACTGGACAAGTTCCAAGCGGTATAAACATGGCTACGATCTCACCCATCCACAAAAGTTGGAGTGGAACGACCGCAAATAACAACAGACCGGTCAGCTTCACCTCACTATCCCGCAAGCTCATGGAGTGCACAGTCAAACCAAAGCTAATGCACAATTTGGCGCAACACTAACTTTTTTTGTGAAAATCAGCGCTGATTCCGCAGGGGAAGGTCCTGGTTGACCAATCTGCTCTATTGTCTAAAACAGTGAACCTGAGCGAGCGTTGAATGGAATACAGTGTCCGTAGACATGTAGGATACGATATAGTCTATCCAAGAATCTGAGATAGGAGTATCCCAACGGTTACGAACTAGTAAATAAGAACAAAGTCGCTTGTGGGTAAATAAACAAGCTTGTTCAACGTGTTATTTAAAAGTTGTCAGTTCATGCAAGGCATCTTTAACTAATTAAAACAAAGGGTCAGTTCAGTTTCACTACAATACTCCCCCTCCTAGGAGAACGGAGTTCAGAAAAAGAAAATGTTAATGTGGGAATAATATGGGAGTGTTAAGCATATGTTACAAGTTGGTAACGGTCGGGGAAACGGACATGACGTCCGCTGCGTGTAAGGAGAGGGGGATTTGGGGTGGGGGAAAGCGCGGGGCTAGTACGTGTAAGTGGAGTCGTGGATAAAGGAGTTGGCAATGTGCCGGGTGGAGGTTGTTCGGTTGGGGCTGTCGAAGGAGAATCGGTATAAGCCGCCTTCAGACGATCGACTGAGACCACGTCAGTGCGGCCGCCCCGGGCAATCGTGAAATGCTTGTCCGTGCGAGATAGTACCTTATATGGTCCGTCGTAGGGTTGTTGTAGTGGTCGGCGAACACTATCTACACGAACAAATACAAAGGCACATGTTAGTAAGTTAGGGTCGATGTATGACTTACTTGTTGAAGTACGCGGAGGAATTGCACGCAGATGAGACATGGCTTGGCGCAGCCTTTTCACGTAATCCGTGGAATCCAAATCGGCTGAGCTTTGAGAGTGCCCGAAAAAATCGCCAGGGATCCGTAGGGTAGTACCGTAAACAAGCTCGGCAGAGGAGCACTCCAAGTCAGGCTTGAGGGCAGTACGGATGCCAAGCATGACCAAAGGTAGGTGCTCGCTCCAATGGGAAGGATTGTCGTGAGCTCGGAGCGAGGCTTTGAGTTGACGATGGAAACGTTCAACTAAGCCATTTGACGAGGGGTGGTAGGCTGTCGTTCGTATGCGGGAACATCCGAGTAAGTCGGTAAGGCCGTTAAAAAGTCTGGATTCGAACTGTTGGCCTCGATCGGTGGTAATAGTTGAGGGGACGCCATAATGTGAGATCCAGTGTTCCAAGAAGGCGTGAGCAACCGAATCTGCGGTTATATCAGTTATGGGAGTTGCAATGGGCCAACGAGTGAATCGGTCAATGGCAGTAAGTAGATAGGTGCAACCACGCGATGTTGGCAAAGGACCTACCAAATCGATGTGGACATGTGCAAAACGTGCATCGGGTGCAAGAAATGTGCCAATTGGGGCTTTGTTGTGTCGCCCGACCTTGGCCTTCTGACAAGCCAAACATGAACGGGTCCACTGGCGTATATCAGTGTTCATGCTTGGCCAAACGAAACGCTCGCTCACCAGGCGCTGGGTACTGCGGATGCCAGGATGAGCAAGATTGTGCAATGCAGTAAAAACGTCTCGTCTCATCTCGCTTGGCACTACAGGTCGGGAGGCACCGCGCGATACGTCACATAAGATTGTACCGGGGTTGGTGGATAAAGGAATAGCTTCGAGTTGAAGACTACTATGCTCAAGGCTTTCAGTGAAGGACGGCTGGTTTTGCAGTTCTGCCATACGCTCCAATTCGATAGAAGGCTGAGTGATGGCATTAATTCCAGGTCGAGAAAGACAGTCAGCAACTTGATTATAAAGGCCCTTAAGGAATCTAATATCTGTGGTATACTGAGAAATAAAGTCAAGATGGCGGGCCTCACGGGGTGAATACTTGTCAGAGGAAGTGAAAAGGGCATAAGTAAGAGGTTTGTGGTCTGTGTAGATACAAAAATCTCTACCCTCAATAAAGTTGCGGAAATGTTTACTGGCTAAATAAATGGCAAGGAGTTCTCTACCAAAAGTGCTATAGCGAGTTTGTGGTGGTGTCAGTTTGGAAGAGTAGAAAGCCAAGGGCTGGATGCCCGTGGATGTCTGTTGTTGAAAAGAAGTGGGAGTAGGGAACTCGCGAATAGCTGAAACTTTGACATCTATAGGATGACAACCAAAAGCATCTACGCGATGTCCTAGGAAAAACAGTGACGGTACACCGAAAACGCATTTAGATGCGTTAATGAAAACACCAAATTGGCTAAATCGCTCAAAAATTAGGCGGAGATGTTGAAGGTGTTCATTTTCGTTGGAACTTGCTACCAGAACATCATCGACATACACAAAAACGAAAGGTAAATCGCGGAGGACTTCGTTGATGAAACGCGGAAAAGTTTGAGCAGAGTTACGTAGTCCAAAGGGCATCCTAACAAACTCGAACAGACCAAACGGTGTAGTAATCGCTGTTTTCGAAATGTCTTCGGGAGCAACGGGTATTTGATGGAAGGCTTTTACTAAGTCAATACTGGAAAACACTGTTGCTCCTGCTAGGCTAGATGAAAAGTCGTACAAATGGGGCAGGGGGTAGCGGTCCGGTACAGTGCAAGTGTTCAATCGTCGATAATCTCCGCAGGGGCGCCAGTCAACGAGAGACTTTTTACACACCATATGTAAAGGTGCAGCCCATGGACTAGTGGAAGGCCTTACTATGCCAAGCTCCATCATGTGACTGAATTCGGCCTTATCGATAGCTAACTTGTCGGCGGCTAAGCGGCGAGGACGACTAAACACAGGTGGTCCGGAAGTAGAAATATAGTGGACAACAGAATGCTTAATGGGTTGGTTAAATTGTGAGGGTCGTGCGATAGAAGAAAATTCAGAAAGTAACCGATGATAGGGAGAAGACGAAGGGATTGCTGAAATGCGTGGACTAGGGGATGAAAGGGTACGAGTAGAACATTTGCAGAATAAAGATGTCTTAGGGTCAACTAGTTTATGGGATTTGGTGTCAACGAGGAGACCGAAAAAAGACAAAAAATCAGCGCCTAGAATGGCGGTGTGAACGTCTGCGATAGTAAATATCCACCGAAATGAACGTCGTAGACCCAACTCTAGAGTGAGGGATCGTTGACCAAACGTTTTAATTGGAGTACTGTTAGCTGCTTGAAGGAAAAATGAAGAGTTTGGTGACTTACGGTCAGTCGAAGTAGGTGGGATAAGGGAAATTTCTGAGCCCGTATCGACGAGGAAGTTACGGCAGGAACTCCTGTCGTAGATGTGGAGTAGGCGACTGGGGAAGGGTGGGCCGACCACGTTCGTCACCCTTACTGGCCGGCGGCGAAGTTTTCCGATGCCGACTTCTTGTGCCTGCACGGGGATCGACACTGACGGGCATTTGGACCATAATTGTGGTGATACCAACAAAGAGCATCAGTTGAAATTTGGTTGGGAGTGGGAGATCTTGGGCGACGAAAAGTCGACGGACTACGAGGGTTGTAAACACGGGTGGCCCGGAGCTGGGAAACTTCGAGAGTGAGGGCATCCAGGCGTCGGACGACATCTGCGATAGAAGGTGTCGTTACGGCTCGAGTAGTAACATTCACCGAGACGGGTGGTTGATAGTACTCGAGAATCCGGTCGGCTGTCTCAGCCAGCGTTTGAACTGACGAGGAAGGAATATTGGGTGCAAGAATAGCTTGCACGGATGAGGGCAGCCGCTGGAGGAAAAGTTGTTTGAACATTGTGCCATCCAGCTGTTGTCCCTCAGCTAGCTGCTCCAGGCGCCGAAGGAGCTGGGTTGGCTTCCTGTCACCAAGGTCCTCCTCGGAAATTAAACGCTGAAGGCGTTTTTGTGTGGATAAAGATACTCGAGAGATGAGGGCCTCCTTGAGTGTGGTATAGGGAGTCTCAGTGAGCGGGCTGTCTATGATATCACGGAGATCTGTTGCAATCTCCAGTGGCAATGCGGCCACCAGATAATGAAATTTGGTCTCTTCCTTCGTGATTTGCCGCAGAGTGAAACGGGATTCGACTGTTCGCAGCCAAAGGGCTATGTCACTCAGCCAGCAAGTCGGTAAGTCGAATGTGTGGACGCCGCTAACACCCTGACCGTCAGTCATGATGTCAAAGGTCACAAAATGTGCGGGCGAGACAGGATTAGTCACTGGAATGATGGGGGTAGGAAAATAAACGCAGTCTGTCTATTAGTTAACAATCCGAGGTGTGAATTCAGAAATCGGCGGACACACTTTGCGGCGAGAAAATGAGGGCGAAACAGTGTAGTAATTGTTAGCAATTGAAAGTGCAATTATAAATCGGAGTCACCAATGTAGGATACGATATAGTCTATCCAAGAATCTGAGATAGGAGTATCCCAACGGTTACGAACTAGTAAATAAGAACAAAGTCGCTTGTGGGTAAATAAACAAGCTTGTTCAACGTGTTATTTAAAAGTTGTCAGTTCATGCAAGGCATCTTTAACTAATTAAAACAAAGGGTCAGTTCAGTTTCACTACAGACACATAAAAAGCGTTTTACACGGTGCCGCATTTACGTCTTTTATGCAAACTAAGCCGTATGGGTGTAAGAGGAGACCTTTTGCAGTGGATCGCAAATTTTAGACTGGCCCTACCCAGACAGTATGCATAGGTGAATAGCGGTTGGTTGAGGTAGCAGTTAAGAGCAGATTTCGACAGGGTTATTTTGTTGGCACTATCGTATTTGTCATATATATTGATGGCTGCATAAGCAGACTAGACTGCGCTGTCGCAATGGTTGCTGATGACTTAAAATCTGAAAGGTCGTACGCAACCAAGACAATGAACTAAACGTCCAGGCAAAGTGCATCGACTGGAGCAATGGTCAAAACTTTGGCTCATTTCATTCAATGCGACCAAATGCAACTAAATGCAATTCGGTAGAACCACCAATGCGGCTCGATGGTTTTTTTTTCCTGAATCACATGCCGCAAACAGAGGTGGAGGCTCAGAAAGAACTTGGGGTTTGGTTTAGGCCATCACTGAAGCCAACACTATACTGCCTTTAGCGGCTTATTTTTCAATGTCTTGCATGTATCTTATCAAGCCCACATTTACTAAGTTTTATAAATTTGTATTTTGCAATGTATTTGGCAAGTCCGTACGACACCACCTGAAATTTGCCATCCAAACGTGCAAATCTTGGGCAGAGGAAGGTCAACAAAACGCTGGAAAGTGTACGAAGAGGCGCAACAAAAGAAGTAGGTGGCCAACACTACCTTCCTTGTCAGACGCCCTTGGTAAATCTTGACTTGTTTCCTCTAAATTACAGACAGCTACGCAAGCCATAATTCAGGCATTTCGCATGGTGCTTGATCAGAATTGCTACCTTCTTAAATCTTAATTTTATGAGCAGGCCATTATCACTAGGCTGCAAAGAAACCTCCACAAATTGCGTGTGACAGGGGCAAGGATTGACTCAAAAAAATTATTCTTCTCTAAGACGTTAATCCAGGCCTGGAATGCCCTTCCTGCGGACATTGTCATGTCTCCATCCTTCTTCGAATTTAAACAAAACTTCACTGTTTTAACGGCGTAGAATGCTATAAGGAGAATCGGAGAAATTGAATTTCTGAATTCAAACAGTGAAATGCTAAATGCATATACAAAATGTTATTTGCAAGAAGCATTAGTATTTGCAAAATTATAATTATTTTACAAATGAGTTTATGCCATTATCCAGATTTGACGTCTCTGCTCAATATGCAAACTGCGCTGATCGCGTCTGAGGTCGTATCTACCGCACCTTTTGTCCTAAGTAACACGGCCCTGTTGCGCCCCTTCTTTGTTTCGACCAACTGCAGAGAACGTGGCAGGAACCACTACTCTCACACCAAAGGCGTAACAAAGATGCATCTCCCGTTCTTCAAGACGTTCTCGTGACTTCGACGTATCCTCATCGCATGGTCCTCCGGATGTCGACATTACTCGCCATGGACGTCATGGCTGCCACCAACATTTGCAAAAGCAAAATGCTTTTTCCATTCAAATAACCATATGACGAGCCAGTCGAAGCGTCACGTGCCCTTGCTTACCGTAAAGGTAGCGAAACTTCGATGGCCAGGTGGTCAGTCACAAGAAAAAAAGGGCATATACCGGGAGAGGTATATTTTTGCGCTAAACATTCAAATAGTTTGCTCGACTAAGCACCATCATAGAATGAATGCTCTGGCTACTAGCGCTGGAAAAATGCCACATTTTTTATCCCTGAACGTAGTGTGCAAATGTAGTTCGCGTCGCTCTGCATAGGTACTGTCTCATGAAAGACATGGTTTGCCAAAACATGCACCCCGTAACCACCCATCGCGCGCTGCTCTGCGTTGTGACCATCTTATCCTAGGGGGGTAGTGTTTGTTTAGCCTTTCCCACATCGTTGTCGCCTGTCCTCTGGTTACTGTTTACCGCAACCGCAACCTTTTAACCGTCCCGCGCTCTTTGTTTTGCGTTTAGGGTGTCAGCAGCCAAAGCGTCCGTTTTTTTGTTTGATTTTCCTCCATCTTGCCGTAGTCTAGCGCCTGGATAATTTGCTTGAGAGGATCACTGATTGAGGGCCCAAATGTTTCGTGTCGTGACTATACTTTAATCAAACTTTTCTTAGCACATTTATGCGGCGGTTAACCGAAAAGTCGGTCCGCATTAAAGCTTTCTTAATCTGCCTTGACACTTGATCGTCATTTCAGCCCACAATTGAAACATCGTCAGAATCGAAGATGTGTTCGACACTTGCACCATGATTGGCTACCTCCGACCTTGTAACTAGCTTATCTTCCTCCCGTAGGTAATCGTGCTTTTGCGTTTTGAGTTTTCTGCCGGTTCTATTCAACGTAATAACACCTCCCTCAACTCAATTGAAGTTGGGTAACAACAGCAGATGGTTCTTCTTTCGGGCATTCTGTCGCACTTATTTCTATCAGATTGAAGAGGAGGCGCGTGATCCAGCCACGGTATTTGATTCCCAATTCATGTCCACCACGACGTCAGTGGGCGACGCTTCTAGTTACATTGTTTGGCTGGCATACGAATCCATTCAATGAACGTCCGTGGATAAAAACTTACTTTGGCAAGTTTTCCTGAGCTCCTATGCTTCTCTTCGTGTGAAGGCAAGCGTGCCAACGGAAGTTTGATCTCCGATTTTTCCTCCAACTTGCACTGGAAATATAAATATACATATGTATTTAGAGTTCAATCGGTGTTTTCAGTTGCAAATGCTTTTCTTATTAATGACAACTAAAGTGCCATCTACGCATCATGCCCTGTTCGAAAAACCGCCTCTCGAGATTTCGTCGTCCAACATCGGCCATGATGGATAAAGGAGACCCCATTGGAGTGCAATCGAATGAAAAAATCCTCTCACCGAGTTCAATTTTGATCATTATGATTTTGTCTAGAAATATGTCTGCAAAGTGAATTGACGTTTGCAAGCCAACCATAAAGAACTTGTTCTTATGGAGTGGCCACTTCTTAAATCCGTATTTTTCCGTGCCTTGGAGGAACAAAATTTGCTATAGGGTGAGCTCTCCCTTGTGTACTTTTGGGAGACCTTCAAACCGTGCCATGGACGTTTCAATGCGCTTAACAGTAAGCCAGTCATCGACATTTATGTCTTATTCCTACTTATGGTGACGCAGGGTTTTCCTCAAGTCTGCCTTTATTTGTTTAAGGCCACCGGTGTTACTGACTTTGTAAGACTTTCGATCGTCAAGGACCGTTCGAATCATGTTTTGGTAGTCAATTGTATAGAGCGCAACATTTGGTCAGCGTTTGTGGACACTCTTCACATCCAAGCCACACGTACTTGCTGTGAAACACATGTGGGACCTTCTACGACATAATCACGAGGAGACGGAAGTTCAGCCCACAACTAAAGACCTCATCGAACTCACGGAGCTTATTTAACAATATCTCAATTCAAACAAACATGACGCATTGGTCAGCTGGTGTCCTTGACAGATAGATGCAGACAAGTTGCTTTGATGCAGAAAATAAAGCAAGCAATATCGATTTTTTTCATGTACGTTAAAGTGCGGCTGCTGATAACGAATTCACTCAAAATGTGTGATATTTTCCATCATTTATTCACCTCTGTGTGAAAATGACTTTCCTTAGCGTGCTGAAGGGCATTTGCAGTTGCACCGTGATATTTTGTTCATTCAAAATGTCAAATTTGCTTTTCTCGCAAATCACGTTTGCATCGCGTGCGTGAATCAGGGATCAAAACAGTAAGGTGTTGGTGGAAATGAACTTCCACGCACGTAGTTGTGAGCTTTAGCTACAATAAAAC
>JAYGXS010000002.1:96752991-96765728 GCA_036362985.1 Ligula intestinalis | reverse complement strand
ATATATGTTAATGTTGCACGGTTTGTCTAGCCACAACTGTTAGACATTTGTTATTGTTTACTTCGTATGTTGATCAAATCATGGAAATTATACATCAACACTGCCTTAACATAGACTTTGTGCGCTTAATTGATATAAATATGTGATATGTGTCCTCTTAAAATTGGACACTACGGTTTATGCAAAGCGTGAAAGACGCCACGAAAAAAAGTACATGTTACCAAATTCCTTAATTGTGATTAAAAATTGCGTGTAATCTCAATACATGAATTATCAATATGCGCTCGTATATTGTAAAAAAACGAGTGCCCTTTCTGTTACTACTGGACGCAAAATATAAATTAACCATTTTTAGTTAACAGTATGCTCTCTGAAACCGTTTAATCTGTCTATCACCCTGATGGCGTTCGTGGACTTTGATTCCTGCTGGGCTTCATGATAAAAATAATGCTTCTGAATTGGCAGTCAGCGATAGGCTTACCCTTCAGCCGAGAGTGCGCAAATCTTGCCAACAACAATTGAAGGATACTAAAAACGCCTTGGTTTTTTGCCTGCACATAAAGCTTTCCTTGGAATAACTTACCAATCGAAATAATGTCGTTAACTAAACTGTCATCCTGCAAAGGAAAGCCGCATATTCATTTGAACATGGATTTTATTGACCTTATTTTTGTCATTTATTTCGAGCAGATTTCTCCATGACTCCGAGAAAGCATCATCGGGAATTAAGGAAATCCTGATGAAACTATTCTGTTTTTGGCTTGTCCTCTGAGGACATTGATGTTTTCACAAACCACCGAAGAATCAAACGAATCCAGATGAAAGTACTCAGTCTAATACGCTGCGGTTTCGTTAACTAGAAACTGTCGTCAGACCACGCATACTTACTTATCTTCAACTATTACGTTACTACTTCTTTTTCCTTAGCGTTCTTTTTCTTTTCCACACTATTTGAATATGATGCCCTGTTAAACTCTCTCTTTATTTGACTCTAATATTTTTTTAACCGCTTAAAGTTTAATTTTATGATCACAATTACCCTCAAAACATTGCTAAATGTTGCATTACTTTGACAATTTCAGCTGACATTTTTACGAATTGCATATATTGTCAACTTCTTTTGTTATTTTTTTATTTTTTTAAATAACTTAATACAGATAATGACGTACTGGCGCTGAAAAATATAAATGGCAAACAAAGTTTTCTTGTGGCAACTCTCACCATCCCAAACTAAAGTCCCTTATCGATATGCAATGTTTCACCTGCTGAAGTGTGAACTCACTTAACCAACGAACGTGTATTCAGTTTGCATGATACTTTCAAAGTCAGGTTTTTTTCATTTGTAATAAACTCCTAATCTTGCCCAGTTTTGACAAAATACAAAATGAAAAGCAAAACAACACTGCCGGGAAAAAAGAGATTATTTTAAGGCTATTTCCAGACTGAGGTTTCGGAAGGCGCCCGGGATGTCCTGTACAAAATCTTTAAAATTGCCCGTGAAGTTGCATAATAAACATATATATGTACGCTTTACGACAGCTTAACATTTGTAAGTGTTCATAAGGTAATGCAATCAGTGCTCCCTCTTAACAAAACACTAAGACTTCATCCAAGTTAAACTTCTTTAAACCCGAAAAATCTTGGCACTTAATCTATGAACAACTACGTTTTGTCACTGACTTGATGTTCTTATCTCTAAATAACATATCTTCTACAAGCAATTAACATATTATCTGCTTCCCTTGATTAAATTCAACATAACTTAACTTATGAGAAATCCCCATGTAAGAAATCACTCATACAAAACTGCCTTTACAAATGGCTCTAAAAACTTAAAAGTAAAACAACTCAAAGTGGAATGCATTAGTAACTTATGCACGCTCAGACGCATTACAGGGATTTACGAGAAAGCCGAGAAAATCGAAACAAAAAGGACCAAAGCAGCAAATAACAATGTTAAATCTAAAAAAACCTTTGTTAAACTTCCCTATAAAATACTTATTACTTAGCTAATGATTCACGGGATTCGCCCCACCCCCTCCTTGATATTCTCAAATTCTTTCATCAAAACCAATTTAAAATAGTGCAACTTTGAATTCTAGTATCAAAACCACTTCATTTAAGGAGTGGTTTTTTTTCAAGGCACTATTATAGCCCCCCTCCTATTTCTTATTCAGATTCATGATTTAACCTCTATATAAACTTCTGCCAAAACATATTTATATTTACATGACTTATAACAATCTGTCGATAAGCAGTGTGCATGTAACAGTTGAATAAGGCATTTGACAACGAAATGATTGGGGTGTTCAATGGCAAATGTAATTCTTACCGACAACATGTCATCTCATGATTTTTGCCCTTCTTATACTTCCCCACATAATGTTTAGTGGTCAGGAAATAAAAGAGCTTGTATCTTAAAAATAAGTAGGTCTTACCTTTTTTCCAATGTTCCAGTTTTATCTTCGTATTTTCAAACAAATCGCACCATTACCAAATCGACCATATGGCTTCACTATTAAAAATTTAAAATCGATTACACTTGGCACTAAAGTTTACAAAATGTATGTTTTACCCATTTAAGATGTCTGTTCAATATTTTTTAGTACCATGTCATCAGATGATAGACATAAACAAGAAAATGAAAAACTGAGTGCTATCGTGAAAATATAACTAATGAAGATAAACAGCGAACTCTTATAAAATAATTGTCATCAGCAATAAAAAAACTAAACCGTTGGATGAGATCAGCGGGACATCGAGGTCCAAAAAATCGCCTCAATATGTAACTAGGTTGTTGTGGTTAGATTGGGACCTGAAGTTGAAGGTTCGGGACTTTTATGGTCATGGAAAAAATAATATATCGTAAAGTTAACAAGAAATCATCCATGAAAAAAGGAGAAGACATTAGAAGTCAACACATCGTCACCGAAATGCGACCCACCTGTCTCCAGAGCCCATCGGAAAGTTGGCGATAACCATAAATAGCAACCTCGAGGACCATTACAAAAGTTAAAAAACGAAGAAGAGTTCGCAGCCCTTGAGAATGGTGCTTGATTCTGCTTCATTTGCCAGGAGGACCCTTTTCAAAATCTAGGCCTTGTGTGTTTGCAAAGGTAACAGACATTAAAGAATTTATTTTCTCTGACTTTAAATTCTAATTTAATTTGCCTTTCAAAATAAACAGTGTAGAAAACAGCCTTGTATCGAGAGGAAGCTTGTTCCAAATAAAAACGTATTTGAAGGAAAAAAATCGAGAATGGGTAGATGTGGAGCTACGGGTCGGTAAAACGATTATGAGTTACGAGTGGCGTAATGTCGGTCAACTGGAAGGTGAGCGTTCATGTGTGGGAGATTAGGACTATTTTTAAAGCGAAACAGAAAGCATATAGCAGCTTTGACTCTCTTTACCTATATTAATGTAATGCTTGCTAATTGGCATCTATCTGTATAACACATATTATGCCCGATAAAACAAAAAAATATACGAGTGAAAAGTCACATATAATTTTCAATCCTTCTTTGGACATGCTGGGTCATGAGACCAAACAGCGGACAGCAGTATTCTAGTATACGGAGAAAAAGCATGCCACATAGTTTTAACTTATTTTCTGAAATGCAAAAAAATTGCGTTTAAGCAAACATAAATGTGCTGCCTTGGCAGAAATTCGATCTGCATGAGGTGATAATGCAAGCTTATTCGTGTAAGTAAGCCCCAAATCCTTTTTTCGAAGATCTTTCTAACAGTGGACATTCCTGCAAGATAATGGGTACAGGAAGCCTCGCGAGACGAAAACCCATGAAACAACATTTTGATGGAGAAAACTCTAGTTGCCATGTAGCGCTCCAACTTGAGAGTACGCAAGCCTGCGTTAACTTTATTAAAACAACTACAAGTTGTGTCCTTAGAAAATTAGTAAATACACTTAAGATCATCAGCATAAATGACATTTTCTGAATTATTGAGAATGTTGACTTTTTATTTAAGTAAAGAATGAAAAGGAGGGGATCTTAAACCGTGCCTTGTACAACGCCACACGTGATTGACTGAGGTATCGATTTGCTATTGCCTACTAAGACCTTCTGGCTGCAATCAGACTGGTAGGAGGCGATGAAATCAAAGGAAGAGACCCGACGCCTAGAGCTTCTAGTTTCAACAAAAGGTGCCTATGCGGCACCCTGTCAAACGTTTTACTAATGTCACAGCAAATTACGTTGGCTGATTGCTTTTCATTATGAAATGAAGTAACTTCGTAAAGCAATGCCAAATGGCAAATTTCGCCTGATCTTCCGGGATGAAGTCTATGCTTTGAGGCGTTAAATAGTTTAATTTCTACCCAAAAATCGAGAATTTGATTAAAAATGATATTTTGCAGAAGTTATGCTAGGGCAGGGGTTAAATGAACTCCGCGGTAGTTTTTAACGTCAGAAAATCATCCTAACAAAAATATTAAAAAAAATGCTTTCCATGAGTCAGTGAAGATACCGTTTAGAAGATAAGCTGAAAAAAAGATATTAAAGCAATCGGGGGAACCCAAATAATCACTGGATAAGTGAATTTGGAAGGCCGTCAGTTCCCGTGGTGTGCGAATTTTTTGACGGATAATGTGTTTAAGAATTATTTCTATGGATAAATATATGGTACTGATAGTGTGGACTGATCATGGCTGAAATGACGGAATCGGTTCAGATTCGATCGTAAGGTGCTTTGCAAAGAATGCATTGAACATTTCAGCCTTCTCAGAATCATCTGGCACAAACTTTAAACTTTTATTCAGTAAGTGGGCGATTTCGTGACCTCGTTTAGCTAAGGACTGACGACGGAATAGTTGGGTAATATAATTTGCAGAGTTTAACCCGCTGAGTGCACAAGATAGGCACTGTTTGTCTTTCGCAAGACAAATCATAAACGCTTATTCGAAAATCTCTGCGATTCTAAGGTGCACACATATTGAACTTGTAGAACGGTTTTTCAACTGTTTTTTTACAATTTCTTTAGTCTAGACAAAAGAAAATGAGGAACGGTGGGGTTCGAATTATAGTTCTTCAAATTTACATCGGCTCAAATTGCAAATACTATTTGAAATTGCCGCATTATGTCACCGATAATTGTTACCCTGTTTATGAAGGAAATTTCCATCTTGTCAAGTTAGTCCATAAAGATAAATTTAAGTTAAATAACATCAGCTAGGTCAAACGCACGATTGGTACGAGTGGGGCTAGCATTTTTCATAGAATCAAGCGGAATGCAAAAAATAATCAAAGTATGGTCAATTGGGAAGAGGTTCTGACTGTAGTCAACGAAAATGGGGGAAATGCCATTCGTGAAAATTAAATCTTAAATATGCTACTCCATTGTGGGGAGCAGACCAACTGAGACCAGTTTGAAAAATGACGGTATCTAGATAGGGCTGAAATCTGGCTGGACAACAGATCAATGACTTATCAGTTTTGGGAAATTTGAAGTCCCCATCGATAACTTTAGCATCAAAGGCGGACTCCGAAATCAGCCTCAATATTACGCAAAGCTTTTCATTTTCTTCCGACGATGAGTAAGGGTGACTATAAATGCGTTTAATAATTACCTTTTGACGGAGAGACAGGATAATGGATGCAAGGCAATAATTGCCCGAGAATGACTCAGCATCTACGTCGAACGGGAAATGCCTAAAAGTAGTTTTAATCTATAGAAGACAACCACTACCACGCTTACTAAGGTGCTCTGGACGGTTGCAATCATACTCGTCTATGATCAGTAAAGCCTAAGAAATAAGTAGTTGGGTCCACGACTATGTATTGCATATAACATCTGGCTTCAACTCCAAAGCAATAGCTCTTAGTTAGGCCATCTTTCTCAAAACAGGTCTTGCATTAAGCAAGATGATATCTAGTGTAGCTTACACATTTGAACTAGGGTTATTTTAATTTCGTAATAAACATTTTGAGGTGGAAAATTTGGTTGGCAGTTTGGCCAAAAGCCATTGACCGGAGCAGGAAAGTTAACATTAGAAAGCTGAGGGGGGCTATCTTAAAGCTGCAGGTAGATAACTTTGTGAGATCGATGGGTCCTGAGGATAATGGCCGTGGTGAGCTTGATGAAAGTGACCAGGAAACTGGGTAAAAAAAACGTAAAATAGAAGCTGGTGGACAAAGTAAGGCTACTATGAGCACTTAGCGGTGTAAAGCTTGGCGCAGTATGATAATTGTGATAAGAAGGGTATCCTATATGCTTGTTAGCTTCCTGTTGTAAACGCTAAGTAAGTGTTTGGGAAGGCACCATGCTCGCGGTGAATAAGTTGATTTACTTGAAGGTTTGGAAGGACTCTGATCGACTATCCAAGCTGTTGGTCAACCTGACGTAGGGTGTTCTTGGGAATTACCAGAAGGGCAACAAAAATGACTAGCTGTGGTAACTGGAGGAGTATCTAAGTCGGAAGAAGTCGGATATGTGTGTGTTGACTTGAGGGGGATGAGAGAGTTGCTATACTGGGGTGCAGTGATCGCGGTTTGCAAGGAATAAGAGTGCATAACTGACAAGGCTTCCTAGGGCTATGACCAGGAACTTGAATCGGTTGCGGTGAATTAACGTTTTTATTAGAAGAACTTGATGCTTTTCTTCCCTACATTGAAGTAGGATCATGACAGAGGAAATGCATTCTTTTTGTCAGATATTTGGAAACAAGCGTTTGCTGTTTAAAAATGGTCTCTATTTGAATGGTTGAATAAAGCTTGACTAAAGTGGGCGGCTTTTTACGGTGTGATGGCATTCTAATAGACTCTGCTATTTTAAAGTTCAATCCGCAGGAGTACAGGAAATGCATTACAGCGTCCGTTGGCCATTTTGATCTCGGTATGTATTTCAAAATTAAATAGTCCGTCCTTTTTGTCTAGCATCTGACTCACTTGCGACCAAATTAACGAGAATATTTAAACGATTGTATTCCTAAGAGGAAACTAAAGAGATATTCTCATCAAATGGGGGCCAAAAAATCTAGATAACTGACCCCAATTTCAACATAAACTCGTTGCAATTTTTCATTACAGACAAATATATTTGCTCTGCCAGCAAATCAGGCTAAATATTGATTTCAGGCTGAAAACTGATATCAGTAATGATGTTTGCCTTTCGCAGACACCGTTTGGGTCTGGAATTCTGAGGCTTCCTACTGAATGAAAGTGTCAACGTCATACTTTTCGAAGCAACACGTAGATTTATGAAGAAAACAGTTGGAAATTCAGGATAAACTAACTGTTTAAGCTTATATCATTTGGTGAAAGCAAGTCATACGGTTAACAGAATGGATGGTAAGCAAGCAGCGATCAAACCAACAAAAAGAATGAAAGCAGATTTTTCAAGCGCAAGTAATGGTATTTAGGGATAATTTATATAAGAAAACGAAAGACTAGCAGTCCTAAATTCTATCAGATAAATCGATTTATATAAGACCTATGACATAGCTGAAATGTCAAAACCAGTGCTAAATGTTGCCCCTGACTACTGCAGATTGTTTACCAGAGATCTGTATAAACGCAATGACTTCCGACACTCCTATACAGTAATGGACAATAGATTTGGCATTTAACATCTGTGGCAAAGGTGACTACAAAACGGCCTTAATTTACTATTTAAAAAAACAATTAATCATATCTTACTACGCAATAATATGTTAACGAACCCAAATTTTCCCGTCTCACGAGAAACAAACAGCAAACGATTAATAATGCTACAGCTAGGACGGCTCAGCGATCAAATTTTTACACCATTATATATGTGATCATATGGACTGCCCTAAACAATGCTTTTCGTAAAAAGCCACATTTTAATTGAATTAAGATTTAAGACCAAACGGTTCTTCTCAAATAGCAAGACGAATATACTTCTAGGTCATCTGCTCTTATTTCTTTACAAAAATGATATTTCATTGTGTGTTAAACACTGTCAATCTTATATTAATGCTCATGATCTCAAGTGTGTTTACTCCTTCTCTAACTCTACGGCCGCGAAATGCCTAGAACAAATTCATTCTGATCTGCATGCTCTTTCGGCGTGGAACTCAACATGACAGATGGAGTTCTCACCTTCTAAGTGCCGATGCATGTGCTTAGGGTCAGAAAGGCTGCGACAACCTGTTATTTTTCAAGTTTACCAAATGACTGAATGTTCCAGTATCAAGGACCTTGGATTAAGCTACACCAATAAATTAGACCTTTCTCCTTATGCTGATAGAATAACAGCCAAAACCGCATAGATTTGCGGCTTTAGGTCTTATAAATAATGTGTTCTTGAAATGAAATTAAGACCTTATCGTAGGTTCGTGCTTCCCATCTCAGAATACTGCTGTCACTTCTCCGGTCACATAAATGAAGTAAGCCGTTCAAAAATTGAACAAATTCAAAAAAGTTCACACGAGCGCTGCTGTATCCAAAATCTTCTAATCACTTTTACTCAAATAGATGTCGATTAATAAAAATAAGGCTCCTTTGGGTCTAGAGAATAATAGCAGGCTTTTGTCTCCTTTTTTGGCTTGATCATAGCACAACTTTACCCAGGACTTCTTTCATAACCCCCGTCAGCCGTCCCTTCAACCTAAGAAACTCGGCACTTGTTATACCCCCTCCTGTATCTTCCTCATGTAAATGCTCTTTGTTTTTTGCTTCCAGATATAGCTTTATTTGGAATAACTTGCCAATCGAAATAAGTCGTTAACTAGACCGTCTGCTTTCAAACGGAGACTGCACATTAATCTTAACACTGATTCTATTGAACTTCTATTCTTCTATTCTCTTCTATTCGCCGAAAAAGGACCATCGGGAATATAGGAGCTCCGCTTGAAAGTATTCTATCTTCCTCGTGTCCCCCGATAACCAAGATGATTTCATAAACCACAGCTGAATGAACGAAGCCACGCCGAAGTATTCAGTCTAAAATACTGCATTTTCGTTGACTACTTACCTTCATCAGACCACCCACACCCATTGCTGCTCTACTACTATGTTCCTACAACTATCTTCGTAAGCAGTTTTTTTCTCTTGCACACTTTTTGAACATGGAGGCCCGTTGAACACTGTCTCCATTTTCAGTGTAAGAGTTTTTTTAACTGCCATAATTTTTACGTTTTTAGTTCAACATTACCTGCAAAACATTGTTTTATGTTGCCCCAAAAGGACAATTTTGCTAATATTATTAGGACTTTCTACATCTACTTGCACATGTTGTCAAATTATTTTTGGAATTTTTATTTTTGATGTTAACTTCGTACAGATAGTGCCATACCGGCGCTGAAAAATATAAATTCAAAATTCCAAAATAGGACACTGTGCCAACCAGTTTTTACATAGCCAATTCTTACTTAAAGAGACTTAACAAACTATTCAAGTTTCTCAACATGTCATGAGAAACTGGTCATCACTTAAGGATTTCCTAAGATAGTTTCCAAACGTCAGCAAAGCAGGACCTAGGCATATGTGTGCCTAGCCTAATTTTCCAGTCCTTAACAATAAAACAAAAACTAGGAACAATTTATCTATTCTAACATTCTTCGACTTACATCGCAATGCTTAGAAAAAATATGCAAAGGAAAAACTATGATGTCTACCACTACACTACAATGTAGTTTTAATGTAAACCGTGGTATGACAAAATCTCACATGGATATGATGCACGACAAACGAATGAACAAGATTTTTCTGCCATCACACTTAAATGACGATGGTGTTTTGCAATAAGCTTCTAGGCACCTCAACCCAACTCAAACGTCTGCAACGTTCCATATGATTACCAAAACCCTGCCGATTGACATGGATGGTAATCTTCTCATCAATCACAGCCATATTTACGGAAGATTCGATGTTGAAAGTGCGAAAATGCCTTTAAGATGGCCTCAGTTCTTGCTCATTTTTTTCTTTATTAAAAAAGCGGCGTAACGTTTCACTACGTGGTTATTTGAAACGGACAAAATTGTTTTGGCTTATTAATCGGTTATTTTATTTCTGCGAGTTTAAGCTTTTGGTCTAGATATAAATATCGGGTTTTTAGTGGTAAAAACCTTTATAATATCGCCTTAGTCTTGCTTTATGTAGGGAAACACAACGAGGGTTAAGTATCTTTGCGGCCGGCAACTGCAACCGTCTCTTAGATGTCATTTTCGGCCAGGATCAGGACATCCAATCAGCCCCGCCAATTGACGACGTTTCCGATTTTTATACACATGACTTTTGAATTAATTTTATATTAGTTATATAGTTAAATATATAGATTCCTTGTTTACAACATATTGATCTTTTTTAAGTTAGATTCGGTGTGTTTCGTCTCTTAATCGCATGCGTTGTGCTGTTTAGCTTTAAAGTCATACTGAACCTCCTGTTGATCATGAAGGTTCTCGACAGTGAGAAAACTGCTTTCTCAAACATCTGCAACATCCCATCTTAAAATCAAACTTGTGCTAATGGACAACGATTGTTATCTCCGTATCGAGCAGACCCATGCATACGGAAGATGCGATGTCCTTAGCTGATTCCTTGGCATTCAAAATGACCGCGGCCAAGTATACCTCAGTTAAAAATCATGACAGTTTTTCCAGACCCCAAGTATTCTTACTATAAAACCGTAACACGTAAAATGTATAGCTATTTAATTTCATATTTGTCTAGATTTGTTCCCTAGAAGTCAGGTTTTTTTCACTTCAAACAAGCTCCTTATTTCGCACACTATAAACCTAGCAAAAGACCAAAACAAACACAATAATTACTGCGAAAGAAGAGGTTTGGGTTAGGTTGTGTCCTGCCTTCCGGTGTTTTTGATGGCGCCAAAGATGTGCTATACAAATAAATCTTAATAATCCACTCTGTATTATACGAATTCAAGACTATGCCTTTTTTGTCTAGCTTATGCGCCATGTACTTTCTTGCGACTGATGAACCAGATTATAGCACATATTAATTCTACCCGACGATATCATTACTTTTGGAAAGGACTTCGACGATTATTTCAAAAATTTGCGTATGCTTGTTGACAGTTTGAACCAGGCAGGCCTTACCTTCCAGATGGCGGAGTGCGTATTTCTGCGAGACGAAGTCAAGTTCTAAAAATATTTTGTGTCCACCTCTGGGGTCGAAACCGATAAGGAAAAGGTAACATAAGTCTACGAGTGACAATAACCCAGCAATGTGACTAAGGTCACAAAATGCACGGTACTAACCTATTTCTATATAAAGTTTTTAAAGGATTTTGCACATATAACTTCACCTTAAAATAGCATAACCCAAAAGGGAGTTTATTTTAACTAGATACCGGAATATGCAGTGAGCTTCGAAACTTTAAAAGCCTAAATTTGTTCCAGTCCCATCCTCGCGTTCCCTGACGTAAGTCAACAGTTAGGGGTGTTTATACTGGACAGAGAAGCAAATGTGTTTGCGATTAGTGCCATGTTATCACAACGAAAACCTGACAATCGGAATGTGCTAAACAATACTTAAGTCAATCTTTTAGCAAGACAGAAAAGTGCTATTGGTTGACTAGGAAATATTTGTTTGTCCTCGTTTGTTTCGCTCAAGAATGTCGACAATTCCTACAGTACTAGAAGTTCCTATTTAGAACGGAATAATGTGCGCTAGCATGGCTTCGTACGTTTAAGAACACCGAGTGGCAAGTTGCTCGGGGGCAAGCGCAACAAGCAAGCTACGATTGCGAATGTTTATACCGCCCGGGTCGTCTGCACAACAATGCTGACGACCTGGCAATGGAACCTTTAAGACCGCACGGTGATTGTCCATCATGTGTGGACATCAAAATAAGTTCCATATTGCTTCACGATGAACTAAGTTATTTTATGGCGAGTGCACAAGCTGAGGACCCGCACATTGGGTCAATTTACCATATAATGTTTAGTGATACCCGACCGATGAGCACGGACGAGAAAGGAGGGCAGAGATACGGAACGCGCTGTCTGCACATGGTTTGGGATAAGTTTTTTTGGATAATGGCATTCTGTTTAAGAGAGACATAAATAAGTTTCGTCGACGTGACTTGCTACTTCTGTCCACGGTAGACGAAGTTATAGAGATGATACATACCAAGTTACGACATGTAGGACTATATAATACCAAGTGAGCACGCAGGCATATATATATATATATATATATATATATATATATATATATATAAAGACGCAGATCTGCGGACATAAATGAGAAGATAAGGCGATCTCGGGAACCATTGTTTTATCGTCCTGTCGTTTCAAAAGCGTACAGGCTTCCGTCGTCAGAGGTGGTAATTGTACCGCGCCTCACAGTATTTAAAGGTGTTGGCAGTCATAGTCAATAGGGTTTAACCAATACAGAGGACGGGGGGGGGAAGGAGAGCGAGGAGGGGGGGTTAGACGGGATGTTTAATCATCGATGATGGACACACCCATAGCTGAGCCACAACCGGAAGTGGCAATCATCAGCTCAGTCAGTTCATCCGGTCAGTCTGCGAGTGTGAAACCGGATAGACGCATGAGTGCAAATAGGATTACTGGCCTAGGACGAATTCTTCGATCGATGACAGCTCGGGAGCCGATGGTGAACACACCCATAGTTGAGCCACAACCGGAAGTGGCAATTATCAGCTCAGCCAGCTCATCCGGCCAGCCTGCAGGTGGGAAACCGGATGGACGTAGGGACATTATAAGGATTCCCGGCCTAGGAAGACAGCTCCGATCAATGACGGCTGCAGAACCGCGAACACCGGAAGTTGA
>JAYGXS010000002.1:96710473-96752891 GCA_036362985.1 Ligula intestinalis | reverse complement strand
ATCAGCTCAGCCAGCTCATCCGGCCAGCCTGCAGGTGGGAAACCGGATGGACGTAGGGACATTATAAGGATTCCCGGCCTAGGAAGACAGCTCCGATCAATGACGGCTGCAGAACCGCGAACACCGGAAGTTGATGAGAGACCCCTTGACTGAGGTTATTACGCTTCACAGGGCACGATGATTGAACATCCCGTCAAACCACCCCCTCCTCCCTCTCCTCCCCCCTCCTCTGTATTGGTTAAACCCTATTGACTATGACTGCCAACACCTTTAAATTCTGTGAGGCGTGGTACAATTACCACCTCTGATGACGGAAGCCTGTACGCTTTTGAAACGTCAGGACGATAAAACAATGGTTCCCGAGATCGGTGTTCCCTTCGTCTGTTCATAAACCTGGTTGTTAAAGCTGAAGAAAGTTCTGAGGCACAATTCCAACAGCTCAGTGACGTGTTGTCGTTTAAGTTGCTGGTCCTCGTCCTCATACTTTTCGGCGAGTAGTTCATCAATAGTGCTTACGGCGAGGCCAGTTGGAATAAAGGTGAACAGGGACACCACGTCAAACGATACCATCATCTCGTCTGAATCTATTTCTAGATGCCTTATGTTCCGCAGAAACTGTTCAGCCGACTTGACTGTAGATTCGGAATCCTCGGTGAGAAAGCGGAACCGCTTGTAGAGCCACTTCGATAGTCCAAACGTCGGAGTACCACGCAAGGAGACGATGGGGCGAAGGGGCACTCCAGGCTTATGCACTTTTGGCAGACCGTAGAAACGCGCCATCGCGGCGTCTGTGGCTTTTGCGGTCAGTGCTTCTCCTCTTTTGAGGGCCCCGGACTTCTTCAGCTTGTCAATCGCCCTGTTAACGCTGTTCACATGTTTCTTGAACTCTCCCGCTCCCGAAAGCTGATAGGCGTTTTTGTCCTCCAACAGACCTTGTAGCTTCGCCGTGTACTCAGTCTTATCCATGACAACCGTCGAGCGTCCCTTATCGGCTGGCAAGGTGACGATATCCCTCACCTTTCGGATTCGCATAAGTTCTCGGACTTCTGCCTCGGAGATCGTCGTCAAAGGTTTGTGCTGAAGGAGGAGAGTTGACACTTGCTGTCGCATGGCGTTTTTACTCTCTTCGTTTGCTTCACACTTCTGGAGCGCCGATTCGAAAGATGCGACAAAGTCTACGGGGCGAGCATCTCTCGTGTTGAACTTAGTGTCGTAGGATAAGACTGCCAACTGTTGTTGAGTGAGAGGACGTGATGAGAGGTTATGGACCAGGGTACCATCAGCAGGGGATTGATTTTTTGGACCTATTTTGGCGAACTTCTGAAGCAGTTGGCTGTCGCGTAGCCGTCGGTGACTCTGTGCGGTATTGAGTATTGTAGCTTCTAGAGTTTTTAGCTCGTGCGCGCTAAACATCGACCGGCAAGTGGAGGAAAGCTGTTGTATTTCTCGTTCGTATTTATGGATACGAGAATGGCAGTCTCTTATCAAGACCCTGATCATCTTCTTCTTGAATTCTGCCATTTTCCGTCGGCAGAGTTCGGTCTTAACTGGCTGGCTGTAGCGGAGGCATTTCGGCAGGACATTCTCATCGAGGCAACGGTGGAGGAACTTCAGCTGGGCGTAGGTGGATGACTTTCGTTTGGCAAAAGTCTCCCATCTGCGTGCTGATCGGAGGGCTGTGCGCCCATAATATGAATTAACAAAGGTGAAGATACGAGGTCCAGATAAATTATCCCGATCATCATTCCCCAAAGAAGGCAAAGAAGAAAACAAGGTGCTGTCGTGGACCACACTGTAATTGTGCTGCGCACATGACCGGGATGACTCACCTACCCACCGCCGGACACCGGACCCGGAACGAAGGCTGATCCGCGCATCCAGCTCAGAGGGGAGGTCGGGCGGTGGTCACACTACCTGGTCGGTTAACTTAGACGCGTTAACGACACACGGACAGGCAACGGATGACACACACGGGCGCCAGCCACCCACAATGGAGGTGCCGCAGCCAATCCACGGACAGCACGAAGTTCAGCGCTTGTGCGTCAGCCATCGCCACAACACCAGATGGGCTGCGCGGCATTCCAACTCTCGTCAAGCAGGAACACACAACCCACCACTCTGATGATGGAAAATAGTGTATTTCCGAAACGTCAGCACAATTACAGTGTGGTCCACGACAGCGCCTTGTTTTCTTCTTTGCCTTCTTTGGGGAATGATGATCGGGCTATATATATATATATATATATATATATATATATATATATATATATATATATATATGCTACCAATTTAAGCTACCGTGACAGTTAAACAGGGTGGTAAACCATTTCACGATTTGTTTATTTGAAACGGACAAAATCATATTTGCTATTTGATGGGCTATTCCATGTCTTCGCGTTAACGATATAAGATAATGTATTAATTGCGCCTTTCCATTGTTTTAATCCCATATTTTATCATATCCACTCTTGTTTATGTAGTAAGACACATAGAGGGTTAAAAATGGCTCGCGGCTGACGCCTCCAAACATCTCGCTGAAGTCATTTACAGCCATGAGCACCTCCAGGACATTCAATCCTCCTCGCCAAAGATGTTGTGTTCGACTGTTGCAAACAGAACTTATAAATAAGCCTTTTAAATTTTTCTACGGATTATGAGTTAGATTGACTTGTTTTAAACGTCTTTTTCTTCTTTAAATTTGAATCGGTTGTTTTTTCTCGTTATCGCGTTCGTTTTTTTTTCATGTAACAGTCTTACTAAATTGCCCGTTGGTCATCTAGGTTCACAATAAAAGCTGATTATATCGCCTTCAAACTTTCAGCGGCAAAATCAAACTCAGCTGAAGGACATGAACATTTACCCAGACCCAAATTACTTTTACATTTAAACAGTCACACGTATAAGATACACGCATTTTATTTCATGTTCTGCTAGTATTTTGCCTAAGAAGTCAAGTGTTTTTGTCACTTAGGACAAACCTAGGAAAAGCCACACGAGAAAAGAAATTGACAGGAGACGTCTAGCGGAATTTTACTTTTTGGGACATTCTTTTCTGCGGATCATAGGTCTCAGTGGACACTATATTCTTAAATAACGATGAAAAAAAAATTAAAGAAGTCAGTTAAGAGAGAGGTCTATCAAACATGACACCCACAAACGTAAGCAGACGTCCATATGGATAGATGGAACTATTAAAAGTGTCTAATATGTCAAGATTTCTGTGTTGCATACCTAAAACATGTGCAACCGAGTTAAATATTCACATTTTATTTACGTGTTTTATCAAGCAATCTTAAATAATTCCAATGGGGCTTATTCAGGCGAAACAGTAAAATACTGTATTTGTGAACATATATTTAGGGAAAATGGCCAACTGCTTGTGGAGTGGCTAAGATGTTAGACGTTTAAATAGCGAACAACAATTATGCCAATAATTATGACAGCATGCTAAATTTGAAAGATCACTAAGCTGCGGAAAACCGAGTTGTGCACCAAGGTCAACAAGTTCAAAACTCTTTATTCCAGAAGCTATGGCAAAGCCTCCGAGAAAATATGTAGGGCCTTGTCTCACTTAAGATTTTAAATGAACATTAAGTTCATCTACTGCGTCTCATTTTCTCGAAAATAGGCTAATAACATTGCGAAAACAATGAAAGTTGACGTATAAATCTCTATGTCAGTGCACTCAAGGGCAGAGCAAATATTTGAATAAGTGCTTTCAATAAAGCTCGCACAAGATACGAGAACGGAGGCATTAATGGATTCAAATTCTTCCAGATTTGCTGCTGAATATTTATTTCGTCGGCTAAGCTTCCGCCCTACCTTGATAGCAACATTTATTTTGTTAAAGAGTATTACGATAATGCAGCATTGGTTGCTTTCTTTGTCGCAATGTTCTTTACCATTGAAACTGACTCAATTTCTGCATGGCCAGACCAATACTTTTTTTGAAACGCGCCGACGCATTCAGTAAAAATAACTGATGAAAGAAATGTGTTCCTTTTGAATGGTCCGGTGCATTAGATTTCCGCGCGCTCTTCTACTTACACATAATGCTTTTCAGTATGTGGATATATTTGCGTGGATTTATATTTGTATACTAAAGAACTATAGGAAAGTTATGCCGATGAGGACCATATTAATGTAAAGCCATTAATGATCTTTTTACAGTATTAGTAACTTATTTAAGGGCAGACGTCTTTTGCCCTTGAGCTCCCTATTTATAACCGAAAATCGCATAATAGATCTACCGTAACAATAGTACATAATAAAAATATAGGCTTCAAATCAGCGATTAGTGTGAGCCAGTTGGAAGGTGCTGCTACTGAAACTTTGTTCATTACATCTGCCACAGTTTTTAAGCAAATGAGAATCAAATTTGAGAGTAAAAATGTCAACAGTGTCTGTGAGGACCACATCTTCCGGGATTCTGTCCCACGCTCCAATGACCCTCTGAGAGAAGGCGTTTTTTCAAACGTCGATACGGATCGGTTTCCTCTGTAGTTTAAAAGGGTGACCTCACAGCTTGTCAGTCCCAGCCAATTCAAAGAAATCATCAAATTCTAGGGCGCAGTCTTGGACTATAACAAATATAGTCGGTTTTTATTAGGTCTACACAGAGTTGCCTATATTTGTGAGGGAAAGATCAAGTTCAGTCAGTCTGTCTTCATGAGGCAGATGACCAAAATTCTTGACCCTATTCGTAGTTCTCAATTGCACATGCTCCAGGTGCAGGTAATTATTCTTGAAACACGGACGCCAGGCCTGGACAGCATACTCCAAGTGGGACCGAACAAACGCTCCGTAGGTTTTTCTGAAGAGCTGCTTGTCAATGTTGATGAATCCCCGCCTAATCACAAACAGCACCTGTGTCGCGCGTTAAGCTGCCTTTACACAGTGAGTAGATGGTTTAAGTGAGGAATTGATTTAAACACCGAGGTTCTTTTGTTCGTTCACATTTGAAAGTGGGTGCCCATCTAGGAGGTATTGGAAGGAATCGTTATCCTCATCAGTCCTTCTAGTACGGAGTCTTTAAACCAAAAACTTGCTAATGTTGAAGTTTAAGATCCAAAGAGCAGACCAGCAGCTTAGTCGATTGAGAGTCTCTTGAAGCGCTTTCCTATCGGCGTTGGACGTAATGGCTCCCCAGAGTTTGGCGTCGTCGGCAAACATGGTTTACGATCGCCTTGTGAGAAAATCTGTGATCCATGTCAGCAGGTTTCCTCGTATGCCAATTTCTGACAATTGTTACATTAGACGCTCATGTGGGACACTGTAAAATGCCTTTTTGCAGTTCGTATAGATGACGTCAACCTTTCCATCTTCATCCAGTGCGCGAGAACACTGCTCAGTGGAGAGAAGACGGCTTGAAACGCAATAATGGTTTTTCTGAAGCCCTGTTGGAGCCCAGAAAGTAGTCTGTTCTCTTCCAAGGACGTCATTGTCATCTTTTTTATCATCGTTTCCATCACCTTGCTGCAAATGCAAGTTAGGCTGACAAGCCGGTAATTGATGGCCTTCCTGCGGTTTCCGCCCTTGAATATTGGGTTTATATTTGCCGTTTTCCATTCGGATAGCAGTTTTCCTAATTCAAATGAAGAACAACATATATGTGCTAGGTGGTCTGAGAGTTCGCTTGCCAATTATTTCAAGAACTTGGGTGGTATATTGTCTGGACTGGATGACATTGCCTCTTTGTGGCCCTGCAGGTCATTCTTAACGACTTCTCCGCCATCATTTCTAAATGATGCAAAATGATCCCTGTTTATTTTTCTACTGTTAATAAAGCGGAAAAAAATTTGGGCTTTCCTTTGGCCAGTTGGAGGATTCTTGATTCATAGTCTTCTCTGGCCTGGCAAATTAATGTTTTACTGCATTTATTTGGTGTCGGAATTCTTCGAGGTTAACTGGCGATAAAGTTTTCCTGAATCACTTCCATTTCCTATTCTTCTTCTTCTTTAGTTGCCTGTTAAGGTCTTTCGTCAAAAAAGCAGGACGACTAGTCGTCTTGCGTAGCTTCACCCAACAAAAGCGCTAAATTAGATCTAATGTTACTCTCCTGAGTGACCTCCAATGCTCATCCGGATCCTACTTGAGCAGGCAATCCCAATTCAAGAACGATAGTGTATTGTTTATTGAATTGAGATCTGCCTTCAATATGTTTGGCTGGTTCTCCGTTTTCCTCAGCCGTTAAGCATGGAGTGACTTATCCCACACAAGCCTCGTATGGTTACTCTTACCGAGCGGAGCAGTTGAATGTTCTCTTTCTATGTAGGACGAATCCCTCGTGAAAATGACATCCGAAAAAGAAGCCCGGTGGTTTTTTTCGAAATCTGGTTATGCCTTTAACGTTCTGAAGTAGAGATAGTTGTAGCGTGGTATCCATTAAGTTGGAACTCAAGGAAATTGACGCCGCCTCCACTGTCAGTTTGTTCCATTCAATTGCAGGAGCGTTGAAGTCACCAACAGTGAGAACCTCCTGGTGACTAGCATATTATTTTCAGCAGACCAAGGAGCGAGTCACCGGCTCCGCTAAGAATATTTGGTAGCTGGTATATTGCCAGAAATTCAAGGTTCTGTGATTTTGCCTTCTTGATCTTAAACCAGACGGATTCATACTCCAGGGCTAGAGTGTGTTCTACTTCCACAACCGACATTTTAATTCTGACATACACGATAACCCCACCTCTTTGTCGGTTTTGGCGGTCTTTGCGGAAAAGTTGATATGCTGGAATCGAAACCTCCAAATCTGTGCTTTCTGCTTTTAGCCATGTTTCTGTTATGCCAACTTCATCAGGTTTCAAATCAGAAAGCATTGTCTTGCGTTGGTCAATTTTTAAGGGGACACTTAAAGCTTTAATGTAAAGAAAGCTCAATTTAGACTTAGTCACCGCTTTATGCAGGTGGTTGCCTCTTGCGTGCGATTGGATGCAGGGAGCTGTTAGTCTTATAGGCTTTCTCCGGCGATGTGACCTTAGGATATGGACGATGTCAATGTTTACAATGCGAAGATTGCTCTCACCGAGTTTGCATCTCTGTGGAGAACTACTTATAGCAATTTCAATTTCTCCCGCTCCACGAGCAAAAAATTCCGTTAAAAAAACCGTCTGGTGTGTGTATCTAAGTATTGGTTTCACGCTTAAATATAGCCAGACCTCAGCGTCACTCTTCAGAACAACCTTCAATGGCCTTTATTGACGTATTTCATCTTTTGATTCTGTTTTACGGCCCATTCGGAATTACTTTAGAACTTCGACTTTCTCCTCACTCTTTAGGAGGAATTTCAGATATTCTTTAAATAACTTCCTGTCCTCTTCTTATCTTGATTTCGGGTATCGGAAGTACCTTCCGTCATGTTTTTTTATGAATATGCAGTTTATACCAGTGGTAGTCACCTTTTGATTGTCATGCCCTTCAGCTTCGCTAAAGTTTTTTAGTATATATTCGCTTCGAGATTCAGCGCTCATGTTCATTCTGGCCTGCGAAGTCACAATTTTTGTTTGGCTCGTGCTCAAGCTCGGCCAACTTATATAAGCCTTTGGGCTCAGTTAGCTTTATTGGGAGCCCGAGAGCGCTTCTTAGTTCTCTGAGTAGCCAGTGTGTCGACCTTTTTCCATGTCCATGGCAGACTACCAACTCCGTTAAGCACCCTGGCTGCCGGATCAGTTTTGTGCGTAGACGCTTAAGCAAGAAATGCTGCTTCCTCGCTCAAGTTCACGCATCACCAGTTTCTCCTCGCATATGAGATTAGTAACCATCTACTCAACTTTCGTAAATTTGTTCAGAAGGGTAAAATATGATACGGCCACTACATCTTCATGCATTTTATCACTTATACCTTTAAGACTGTTAGTTCGCTTGGCAGGAGCTGATTTCAATGAAATTTAAAATCGAGTTTCTGCAGTTAGTAAGGGAATTTGGAAACAATCACGCCAGCATGTGATGGCGAAGACAGGTAGGCGCTCGAATTTTACGCGGGGTGTCCAGGGTTCAAATCCAGGTGGTGGCGTGACCTTTTTTCCTTGTTGCAATGATGTCGGGATTTCGAATACAGGCACCGGTGAACATTCCTTCCCTTCTTCCAAAGCTGTCTCTCACATAGTTTCAATTGTTTTTGTCACCATCTTTTCACAACAGACGGTAAATGAATCAGTTAGAAAAGTGATATAATTTTGACTGTTAATAACCGATTTGGATTACTGTTATCCTGCGTTTTCGTGGTGGAGTTGATAAGACGCTCAACTTGGTGTTTGTAACTTAAGTATATACTGAACTCAAGACACTTCTAGACCTTAAAGTGCGGGGCGATTTCATCGCATCAATCTTTAGATTTCTGCCCTCGAAAGTACGACTTGGGTTTTTCAACGAACTTAAATTAGATTATATCGTCGACCCCTATGATGTGGTGGTAACCACTGAAACCAGCGCACTACATGTTTTGCGTTTGAGTCCTTCTCGCGCCGCAACATTTATAAGCTAATCTACACGTTTATTTTTGTCTCCCATAATATATCAGACTGACGATAAACGATATTAAAGCTCTATGCAATATGCATAAAGCGTACAACTGTACGAAAAAGGTTAATGAAACGACTCGGCCGTTTGCATAGGGCTGAATTCTGGGAAAATTGTTGACAGAAGGTGGTGACTGAGATGTTGCTCGTTTTGACTACTGTCCTGTCATGTGTTCTGACGCTGGGGTTATTGCGAAAACGAATCCAAAAGTAAACAACGAAAGTCCGACAGAGGGCTAGGTGAACCAAAATCCCGAAAATAATGCATGCAACGGAGGACGAGAAATTTAAGCCTCAATTTGAAGCGCGCTCTACAGTTGGTAGTGGACAAATGACACCATGACAGAATTTCGAAAGAAGAAAGTGAAAACCGCCCAGAGCAACATATTTTCCTAAAATTCTGGCAGTAGGCAGCATTGTTGTTGTTGAAAATATTTTATTTACAGAATTTCTTACTAGAATTTGCAGCCTAGTGTCCATTCTTACACTAACAGAGTACTTATCTTTCATGTACTATTAAGGCAGTAATTTTGCTCTGCCCTTTTCTTCTTTCACATATTTTAAGAATGCCAAATTCTGTTGTTGTTAAGCAAAGCATACGTAACTTGTTCATTTGTGAAGAGAAGATTGACGTTTCTAAAATATATTAAGCGTCTTGTAAAGTAGTTTGTGTGGCCATTATCAATTTAGTCCGAAAAACAGTTGTTTAGTCTTATTTTTTTAACACACTTGAGCACTGGTCATTGCGCATGTGTGCGCGTACGCCACAAAGGAACATGGCATCATAACGCGTGTGTTTTCCTGTCATCTAAATGGACAACAACTCCCCATTTATAGTAAATTGTATTTGCTATGCTGTTTTCATTTCCAACGATGCATACGCAAAGTCTAACGCCCTCGTTTATCCGAAGCTGACATAGTTCCTTTCAACATATGAATTAATTGAAAACAAAGCAAGGCAAAAGATAAATATTAACCAATTTCAATTAAAGTAGCATAATGAACACCCCTTTAAAAAGTTTAGTGAAACGTGTACCGTTAAATTTAAAATAACTTAATAGTCACGTTATTTTAATTGTTTCTTGAGGTAATCGCTTAAATTCATAATTTCCTAGCAGGTCCTATTCCGTCAATCTAAGTCAAAATGCATAATGATTAATAATGTGTTTAACAGGGCTACGAATATTTTGCATTCTGAATGAACCATGTTTTATATCGCGTGGGCACTTTAACATTGAGAGACATATTGAAAAATGTATGAGCATGTTGCAAAATTTTAACACCCGTTTAAAAAGGTGTAATATTATATCAACAATTATGTAAGGAATGCAGGAAAATCTTTATTTACTTAATTTCACCACTTCCTGCGGGACAATATATTTTGTTCTGCTGTCGGATGTGTGTGTTTATTATATACCACAGTTACAGCGCATTTCGGTGACCAGGAGTCGCCTGAAACTGTTTTATGGATTTAAACGGATAACTTCTTCAATCCAGGTGACTTTCGTCGCAGTGGAAGCAAATATGTCGAATCCCTTCAGGCAGTCTTTGCTGCCGATTGATAAAACGCCATAGACAAACCACTTCGATCCGTCTTGACTTAGACAGTGAAAACCCGCTCCGCTGTCACCGAAACACGACGCCTGGAAAACAAAGAGTAAAACAGGAATAAAAAGCTTTTTCACACAACCGTTTCATGAAAGGCGACTTTTGGTTATTTGCTTACCCCATATGAGTTATTTGTGCAAAATGCCTCTGCTGGGTCTGAAAATCCAGTGCTTTGATAGCACTCCGCGTTGGATGCGATTGGAACGCGTGCCTCCATCAGTGTCTCAGAGAAACGAGGTATTGGTGGATTTGGTGAATTGGGCATATATCCCCAGCCAGCAAAGTTGCAGAAGTTTCCATGTGAAAGAGAAAACCCAAGTTCAGGGAGACAAGCATATTCAGTCCACCGTGCTTCGAAGGTATGAAAGATAAAAAAGGCAGTTAAATTGCAGCAAACATATGACAATCTTGATAAATTTATGACAATCAACTATTATTAAGTGCAGAATGTTATCATAAAATATCCCTATTATTCAACTCTTAAACATGAATGCACTTTTCCATGAAAGTATAACTAGCATAAATCAGTGAACTGTATGATCTGATGTGACTTAAATCTTTTCTTGACCTAAGGGCGTCCGAAATTTGATTACGACATTATTTTTAGCAGTCGCTTCGAGCAGGGAAACTTGTTTTGCAAATTACATGGACATTTTTGGATAAGAATTGAGTGCATATACAGGTCTTTGCTACGAATAAAACATTTTATACGCAGCAGCATATGAAAAACGATTATATATTTAAAAGTAGGTAGCGCGTAAACACGTGCTGACACTTACATCGCTTGACGTCGCGATTAAGTTGAAGGAGTGCGATGTCAAATCCAGCTTTTGATGCAGTTAAGTGGAAAGACGGATGCAAGATTATGGCTTTCACCTTCACGTTATAGGCCGGACGCTCCAGCGGCGTGGTTTTGTGGCATCCCACAACAACGGCCATATGATGCTGTGTGATATCATGGTACGAGAATAATTGATTTTGAGGTGCATTCTTGCATTTAAGGGCGATGATGATGCAATGAGCGGCTGTCAATACCCAATTGGACTCAATAAGTGTTCCTCCACAGAAGGGATATGGACCAAAGGCAGCACTATAAATACCAACCTATAAAAGATTAAATGACGCGGTGGATAACCTGTATCATGGTGTGTCAATGACGAAATTGGAGAAGTTGAAAATCGAGTGCATGTACGGTCATTAATCGATGATATGTAGCTCGATTATTAAGACGTCAGGCAAACACCGCAGAGTATACTGTGTTAATTTTGTTTAAGAATGGAAAAACTTAAAGCTGTGGACAATTTGCAAGTGCTTCATTTTCAACAACATAGGAATGCACTTAACTGCATATATTTGTTAAATGAAAATATTTTTAAGAAACTTCAAAATGCTGCTTCGTTTAATACCGTATCATGTATTATTACAAAGGATAATAACAGGTAAAATGTAACTTATTAAAATGTTGATGAAATATTTGAGTTTTGAGGCCGTCTTCATTTTATCGAGTGCATAACTGCAAATGCTCTCATATGCCGAATGAAAGGAAACTATATGTTTATTTGGTCAATATTTATAATGCCTCTGAGTGGGAAATAAACGGACATTTATCTTAATTCCACTTAAAATATCACTATAAAATAAGATAATTGTTTTGATACACAATCTTTTATTCCCAATTAACGCACATAATCATATCTGTATACGTGAATAATATTCTCCTTAGTAATATTATCAATATTAATTTGTCATTTTTTTGTGAGTGCTCACTCGTTTCACCCACATGTTCTTTATGTTCAGTTGGAGAATGCTAGAACGTCTGAGGATGGCGGAAACAAATAATTATCAACTGTCGACAACTATTCCTAAATAGGCAGTGCGACAAGTGAGAACTATGACTATGCAAACAAAGTATATTTAATAGTTAAGCTGAACTTTTATTCTTACTTTTTCATCAAAAGCCGGAGCTCTTTTCATTGCGCTAATATAAGCTTCTTTTATTGACTACTATTGCTAAGCAGGTATTGCAATTTCCTTAAATTAAGTTTTATTGATATGCTGTCATTTATTGTCGCAATTTGATTATGTCGTACCTATGCTTTGAAAGTTTTGACTTTTTGTCAGCTTTATCGAATAGTGTGTATCAATTCTTTGATAACTTCATATTTTATATAAATTATTTGAAATTATCATCATTTAAAATCAAAGAAAGGAAAAGCAAGCTGATATTTTTAAAACGTTCTCTTGATTTTTTTATCAACTGAAAGTCACTATTTTTGAGGGTCGAATATTTTTTCTTGTATTGCAATGAACGTTGAAGCTTCTATTGTACATTGCAGAAAGCTTTTATCAATAAATTATAAATGACCCATGTTTTCTCGCATTCTAAATGATCAATTTTGGCTATTCCGCCAACAATGGGTGCGTTCTGTATTCGTAAACCTTTGCATTGCATTAACATACTGATATTTACTGTTCACAATTAACATATTGGGGTTACTTTAAGTTCACCTTTCACGCTTAAAAATGTTGACGCCAAGCTAAATATCTGAAATTTTTAAATCGTGCCATATTAAAATAAAATGATATTAAAATAATAAGCATTAAGATTGTTCGGAAACTACATTTGCACGTTAAGGAATATTGAACTGGAAGTAAAAACCAACAGTTGCCTGACCCATTTAATTGAAAATTCAATGACAGCAATTTATTAAAATATAAGCCATAAGGTGACATTGAAGTTAAATGCTTGGAGCATTCCTCATTTAAAAATGTCAAGTCTCTTTAAATTTTTCTTTTCCAGCAATAATTGATGTAAATGGAAACTTGTTAAGAACTATCTACTGCTTCCGTTTACTTACGTGAAAGGGCCAACTGTTTGGTGGGGATTCAGTCTTAACCGTTTGGTAGCCGTCTGGTGGCGTCTGCTTGTTCCACCGTTGTCCACATCGTTTGGTTTGAACTCCATCTTGAACTGCCACATACATTTTTCCAATAGAACAGCATTTAAAAATATATCACTTTATTCATTTATAAACATAGCACATTGATTTTTACTTAAATGCCCCATAGGACAACATTAAGCATCAGGGAAATTTGCACGTGAACATCTGCATATTATAAATACCTCAGCAAACTTAATCTAGTTGAATTTATTTTAACATGATACCTAATATGGTGATCCAAATATAACATCCACCGAGAACATAGATTGAGAACAACATTTCGCTGCAGGCTACCAGAAGTCCTATTATGCAAATGCACACTTAAGAAGTATTATATATAGGAAAAGCTGCCAGCATAATATTGAACCAATGGCAATCAGTTGGAACAGAATGTACGTCATGGAAATCAGTTATGTTTTTGTTTTCCACAGGAGCACCGTTTACGAACTCACGCTCAAGACAATTGCATATTTTTTTCAAAATTACCCACGTAAAAGCAGACGTAAGAAGCTTAAACGATTTTGACCATTGTATAGACAGCTTATTTATTGGGGCTTCGAATGCATATGCAGTGGTATTAAATGCTTCCTAAAGACAGAAGTAGTAAAGAAAGGCCGCGGACATCCCGTTGCTGGAATGCAAAACATTGGAAAGGTTTGTTTGTGCTTTTGAGTTTTGCATAATAGAATTTAATAATACAGCTGTGTTATAGCTGTGTCTCCTGTATTCTACTCCTCTACTCCAAACATGCAGAAACCATTCGCTTGTTAAACAGTAAGAGCAATTGAAAAAACCAATGGCTGCAGAGTGTGACCAACTATGTACACATGTTAAAGCTGCATTGAGTTTGCCATTGATTTATGTATATAAAACGAAAGCAATGTAATATAAGTTTGATTGCAGCGAAAAGGCCCGAGGGCTCCACCAAAAGCATAACACCACCTTTCTTGTGATGCACACACGTGTGCAATTAAAATGCACTTACAACGTCCTGTGAGTGGTTTAACTTTCAATGATATACAGCCGCCCATACACTTTTGCGAGCGTCGCAAGCACATTTTCGAAATTTGAGAATTTTAAATTATTTCTGCCATAATAAAGTAGACGCATTTACAAAATTAGCTAATAATAATGAGCATTTATTGACATTTTAATTACTTAAAACAACTTAGCAAAGTTGTAAATGTTTGTAAAACAATAAAATTTTCTCAAAAATTCCCTTTTTGTTGAGACGTAAACATTGCTATTAAATACATCAATGAATTATAAAAGTTAATTTTGAAAAAAATTAAAGCAACCGCTTCCGTTATAGAACAGGAAGCCGTGTTTTGTCAAAATATGTTGTGGATAATAAGATAGCTTTCTCTTTATAGCGGATTTTTTCCTGCTTATGGATATTTATTGTACGATCCATAGTGAACGTGGATATGCCAAACACAGACAACATATATGCCAATTTTTTGAAACAGGTATTATAATTATGTCTTATCCATTTCAAAATAGCACTTGAATGGAATCTATCGTTAAAAAAGTCCATTCCTCCATGTATTCCATTCAGTAAGGCATTATCCATGCTGCCTGTGAGGAAGCATGCAATAGCTTTGTACATGCATTTGACCAGCTAGTTTCTAAACAAATATTGTGTACCAGGATCTGGTTGGCTAGTGAATGTTCTGCGAAAAAGTATAAGTATTTTAAACATCTGATCAAATTGGCATAAAATTTTTGAGAATTCATTCAGAACACGGTTTATATATAAAACAAAGAGTTGTCCTGTCTGTTCTTCGAGCATACGGCATTTCTTTAATATAAAATTACTGACGATATAGCCAAAATTCGATCTATTTACCCCACTCACCTTTACTAAGAGGGCAGTTTTCCAAACCAAAGTCCTTTTTATTATTAAATTTACTCCAATAACCTGTCCAGTTGAAGGCTTGTGTGCTTCGTTACATTTCGTCTTGACATTTGTTTGTTGAATCCACTGAATTGTATTTATAACAAAGTATTCAGAATTTTTTTCCTCTTTCCCCATATACATATTTCTTAAATCCATGGTTTACAATAGCTGCCAATTTGACACATTAAAGTAGGAAATGTATCTCAGCAAATTCGAAGATTTTCAAAGCGCCCACTTCCCCGAACTCAGCCCAAAATATGTCATGCCCTTATGTCTTACGGCAATTTAGTTATAGTCGTTCTTCATAATATGATATATTGTGGCATGCGAAGGAATAATTTTTTGAAAGAAATACAAGTTTTTTTAGTTTTTAGGAAAATCCTAATATTTTAAATCAAGCGAACTACGTAATCTTTCCTTTGAAATGTACAGGTGGCCTCGTTAACTTAAACCGCGGAGTATATGCAGAACCACATGGAAATAACGTTGGAAGGTGTTTTTTTGTAAATTCATTACATAATGCATTTCTTAATTACGTGAAGTGTAATTTATGGCTGTTAGCGCACAGCCTTTAATTTCAAGAACGGATGTTTACACGTTTTCACAAAGGCTGCTTTTTTTTCTTTCGCTTATTCATAGCTTGAGTTAATGTGGACAAACCCAAACACGATTTCGCTCGGTTTGTCCCATTGAAAGACACAGCAGTTACATATTGCTAAAGCGCTCGCGTAGACATGCTGGTCACTGCCTCATACATGTTGATTGAATTGTTAGATACCGTCGGAAACATACAATTGTTTAACACTACGAATAAATGAAATTCGCTTGATTTCTTGAAATCAATTTTAATATTCCCATTTCGAAGAGACGTGTACATATAATTTTGCGTCCCAGGTCTGCGTACTTTTCTTAATATAAAAGCCAATTTAGAAGGAAAAGTGTTAAGCATTTTATGAAGTTTACTAAAGAATATGGACACATATTTTGTTATAAATGAAATAAATGACTTTTATATCTAAAATGAAACACATTTCAGTAAACCTTGTTTTCCGAAAATAATGACGTATACCATAAAAGCCCGAAGGTAAATTTGAAGAAGGCAAAGTACAATTGTCCGTTTTGGGTATAAATATAACTTAACAATGTGTTGCCATTGCTTGATTGATTCCACGTTGTAGCGAAAAAAAAGACTGCAAATATATAAAACGTCTTAGTATAAATTCAACAAAAAAATGTCTTGTGTACGGCTACCTGCGCTCGCATAATCTTCCGGACTATTTTAGTAAAAAACAATAAAAACTGGAATCAAAATGATTATAAAAATTAAGTCTATTACAATTCACTTAGACTCTCCACGATCCTTGTCAGCAGTAGCCAAGAAAGTGGCTTGCCCGAGGATCGGGTCGTTGGCGCCTTGACCTCTATTTGTCCAGCTAGAATCGGGAAAGCAGAGATGTATCTCATTCTGACGACAAATTTTTTTGATTACTTAAATAATTACCATTACGAAGGGTCATATATATTCGCTGAAATTTATAGAAAGACTGTGTTTTCCAGTTTCAGTAAAGTGATAATAAAGAGCATCATTTACTTTTATAACGAGCTTGTTAACAATGGCTTGTTCTGCAGATATATTTGTGTGTCAGTGCGATATGTTTATGTATGGCAAATGTTACCTTCAGGAAATAATCAGTAGGTCAACCAGCGACAAAAAGACGTCGGGATTAAGATTTTATTCTTATATCATGATAATATTTAATTTTTACAGTAAAGTGTATCCAATGGACAGACAACTTGCAAGGCCTTTGGCTGTAGCAAATCAATGTTGCGCTTAATAGGTGCTGGTATCTGGTAACTGGGTATCTTCAAGTTAGCCGTCAAAAAAACACAAGAAAATAAAGACCCTTTTTGCTAACGTGCAGGCAAGCGAACATTTGCGTTTGTTAAAAGCCGTCCTAAGGAAAAAAGTTAGAGATGGAGGGGGCGTTTGAAATCACAAGCACATTCCTCGCACGCAGCACTAATTTAGCAGGTTATTGAATAGTACATTTAGCACCCGGCGACACACGCGTTATTCATATGTTCTTCTGCTTTTTTTGTGATTCCACAATCATGCTGAATGACAAAAGCACATGTTTGCTTTATTTTACTTAAGTGTTCAGTATGATGGTGACTGAGGCAAGTAGACTACAATTATTTTCTTGGATGGTGCACAATTTTTGTTGTCAATAAGACACAAATGTGTGTATATTATATGATAAAAAATATGCTTGCCTAATATATGTTATCCTCCGCGTTTCAAATATGAATAATAACCTAAGAAACCATCGTTTTATTGATTCCACCTATAAATGTGTGGAAGTAGTGCAGCATCTTACACGAGTAATATGCTATGATTATTATCTACAAAAGCTTAAACTATTGCAGTTGAAGTTGCATCAGGTTTGGTAGGAATGTCGACAAACTGATATATATTGAGCCGGTTCCCGTCGACTGCCGGTGCTTGTTTATGTGAAGATTTTATCGTCGTAATGTGTCGTGCCAAATTGGTAATCGTGCTTGTAAACCTACGTCTATGTATTTATAAGATTCAGTATAAGGTAATGATGTAAATTTCACGTTATATTCGATTCCACCGTCTGCTGGGAATAAGTTTTCCCATGGAAATTACATGTTAGTGCGGCGACTCTTGCCAGAAGGGTAAGTTTGACCTCAGGATCTCCGGTATATTAAATGACCTTCATAAATTTGTCCCTGTTTTTCAGCTGCCTCAGTTGAACTGCACGTGCCGATGTAGCTAATTATATACAATACAGGAGCATGAAGAGAAACGTACATTTACTTAGTTATATACTCCAGATAATGTTTTTATCCACGCTCACTATCTATGGACAGGCACTTTTGTTAAGCAGTGTCCTGAAAGGTTAATATTAACTTATGGGAAATATGCAAGATGAGTGTAGGGGGTAGTAGTTAATCTACTCGGGATGGTAAAGCGTTTAACCCGGTTCTAGCAGTGTTGACTTATTGTTTTGTAAATAAAACATGCCTTTAATTACCAACAAAATTAATGGTTACACAGCATGAAAAAAACAGTCGAATGGCGCATGCATCATCGTAGGCGAAAGCAGATATCTGGCTGCTTTTGTTGAACATATCTGGTTTTAGTTATTTGAACTTTACTTAAACGCAAACGAGTCAAGATTGACAAATTATAATGTCGGTCGATTTTATTGTCGTAGTGCCACGACGACATTGCAGTTGCCTCACTGACTAACTGCCAATTCACCATATCCCAAGTCAAAGTGTCTCACAACAATTGACAGGATAAGTTTGCTTGGTGTACTTGAGTTCACGTGTATCTTAGTTATGCAGTGATGTGTTTTGACTGATCAGTTCCCACCCATTGGAGGCACGTTTACAAGTTTCTTCTATCTGATCCTTCCTGCACTGCAACTGGCGTGCACTTGCACGAAAGCACCGTCCCCATCAACCGCAGCATGTATAATATCGACACATAAAGTATCATTGAGTGCAGGGAAACAGAAGAAGAACACGAGAAGTAAAGCTTCGATTTAATTCATTTAAATGCTTTTACAATGACCATATAATACTTGCGACAATATTAAGCTTCAAGTTTAGATTCGCGTGTCAGTTGGCAGCACATTTTACACATGAAATATAACAATATAACGAAAGACAACAATTGGCTTTGGTCTAGGACCCTAGTTTTTGGCTCACCAATAGCGCAACTAATTCTAAAATACGACATATTTTCTACCACAGTTACCTAGTTCAACGCATTATCGGCTAATTTTACCTGGTTGACCTACTGAAAGGCCATTGCTGTCGATAACAAGCATGACAGCTCGTGCTTGGATGAGTTTTTCTGATCATTCATTCACGTTTGCTGCTACACTCCTGCATTTGGGATTAAGTGTGCGCACAATGATTTTTAATAAATAAATAAATTTTATATTTTAGGCCCAAGGGGCTTTCCTATCACACATGTAGTGCTTTAATGAAAATATAAAAAAAAATATTAAAACATTACAGATTAACAACGAACTCTCATTACATAATTATCTGTACAGTAAAAACACTCCTACATCGGTGGATGATTTCAGCGAACCACCGATATTCGAAAAATGTATTGGGAATAACAGTATTAGTAGTTAGCAGGGTGAAGTTAGTTGGGAGCCCATTGTTGAGGGTTTTGGACGCTTTTTTCATGGGAAAATTAATCAAGCGGTGAAATAAAGATAAGTAAATCTGGGACAACAGGAGAGGGTGGTGAAAGTCAAGGCAACCAAACCCAGATGCGACCAAACGCACACCAGAGTCCAAGCAATAGCCATCAATAATGACCTTGAAGAGTACTGTATCCTGAAACAGCTTCCATTGCCAGTATGAACCTTTTTTTAAATCTACTTATTCGCTGTTTAAATGGAAAACAGACAGTGTCAGCTTTAATTTCTCCAAATTTAAATTTATTCGTAATTTGCCTTTGAAAATGGATAATGAAGTGGACAACATAATTGTGAGTGGAATATTTTTTTTCAAATCCAAGCATATTTTTTTACGTGACAAAAAACGAGTACTGTTATAAAATTTGGCATGGGGTTAGATTAAATATCATGAAAGGGTAACGAAGGGCGTAATATTAGTTTTCTGGAGTTATCAAATTAATTTGTGGGAAATAAGGACTATTGATAACATGGAACAAAAAGAATATACCAGCTTCTAGTCTCCTTACAGAAAGTAATGTTACGTCAACTTAATTGCATTAATCTGTAAAACTATAATAAGGCGCAGAAAGAGAAAATGTTTACAAGTGAAAACTTGCTGCTATTTTTCAATCAGTGGACGGCAGTATTCTAGTTTGGGGAGAAAAAAACACGCGGTATGCTTTTAACTTTATACACTGAAGGAAAAAACAGATGCGATATAAACCCGCATTTATGTGCGACCCTGGCAGAAATACGGTGTGTATGAGCAAATAATGCAAGCTTACTTCTGTAAGTTGGACCTTAATCATGTGTCGTAGATCGTTTTAACATTGGGCTATTTTGGACTATAATGGGGCCAGAAAGCCTTGTGGTTCCAAAACACATGTTCAATGTTCTATAATGTTATATTATGCCACACCAGTTTGGAAACCCCAGTGTAGTGCCTGGAACTCGTCTTTGCCAATAATGTTTCGTTAACACCTATTGCTCTGCCCTTACGCTCAGGTTCGACTGACTTTGCTTCCAAGTCCCCACTTACCCTTCAAAAAGAGGCAGTGGTTATTAGAATACATAGTCAGAATAAAGTTAACTATGTGGCTCATATGTGTGTGCTGTTGAATTTTACCTTCCTCATGACACTGCTATATTCATTTTTTTCGAATCTAACAAATTAGCTTCTAAACAGTTATACTCGTCTTATAGCTAGAGTCTACGGATACTGTTAATTAATCCAATTATTTCTAGTTCTTACTGTTATCGAATGCTTGGTTTATTTATGAGCCCCATTGGGCCTGTTATATCCAAATTATTATCATTGTTATTATTATTAATATTATAACTATTACATTTGGATAGAAAAACACCATCTGCTATGTGGCGTTTTAACTTGAGAGGGTATTTAAATCTGTGTCAACTTGATCAACACAACTGGTGGCCATGCCCTTAGAAAATGGTTACATACACGTAAGGTCATCAATAAAAATGAATTTTTTTTAGTTATTTAGCAGCGTACGAAGGTATCATTTAAGTATTTTTTTTTAAATAGACGTTAAATTATTCACGTTGACTACCGATGTCTGCACGCATTTGTCTGAACATAAATACTTTCTTAGAATGTGAAATTTTGGGCCAGTGTGTTCGCTTGCGTACAAACTTCGGAAACACATTTTGCTTTAAATAAAAGTGGTAATTGTATGTACAATCGATTGAGTAACTTTATACGTTTAAAGTTCTCATTCTCATTCCTTGACTGTAGATCTTCGAAAATACAATAAAACGTTTTTGGGTTCGACATACAACAACCTTAAAAAGTGAATTACGAACTTTTATGTCACAGCGGTACGTGAATGTGCAAAATATAATATTTACATTTATTTCGCACTGTTTTCCAAAAAAAATAGGCTACCTCGTTTTATCACTAACCCTAATTTGAACAAGGGAAAACAAAATTGCCCGAATTAGGTACAAATCAAACAGTTTATGGTCTTCTTACTGAGCACATAAAACATTATTTTCAGTGGCATGTAATACAAAAGATGGGCCTCGGATACAAAAAACGCTAAATTTCGCAAATTTCGCACTTTTTTAAGCCAGTTTACTAACATGAACAGACTTTTTCTCTCATTATTATTTTTTACCTCCAGTAAATCATATTTCCTTCAATAAACCACCTCAAACGTGCGTAAAGTTCCCTTTAATTCCTGTAAAGTTTGCACATTAAGCTGGAAAACAGAGCAAGTGATAGTGGTTTATTTTGAAACTTCGATAAAAACTGCATCCTAGTTGTATCCGCAAACCAAAAACTAAGACTTTCTTTTTTGAGCACATCACAAACGAAGCAACACATAACTATTTAAAACATCGCGGAAGCCCGATCAAAATGAAATCTAATTACTTTGAGTCGCGAGCACAAATAGTTGCAGAGGGGGCCCCAGAGTCAGAGTTGTCAATTGCACAAGAACGAATTAACCACAACGTGGGTCTTATGTGAGTTAACGCCAAACCGTTGCTAAAACCAAGCGCGTATTTTCGCAGCTCCAGAATAAATGTCTCGCCTATGACCTTTAAAAATTATTGCAGAAACTGAAACACTGGCAAAAAGTTTGGTATAGTGCAAACCAACCTTACACAGTCTTCATTTACAGGTTTTTTTCTCAGCCGGATTACGATTTGGAAGAGCGGAGAAAAATGAGATAGCTAATAATAGAGCTGGAGAAATGGATAACCAATGGAAACCCAAATCTCAAAATAAGAAAGGGACAAAAAAGTTCAAGTCAACATTACATCTCTCTGGTCGAAGCCAGTAACAGTGACAACCTATCTGTACTGCCACCGAAACCTACAACATTACCTCTAAACTTGGTCTTTTTAAATGCCAGATCACTGATAAGTACATTGCCTCTGCTTTCGTCAACCACCCAGAAATTTTTATGATAACTTAGGCATGGGCGTCGGCCTGTGTTGGTGATACTCGACTCTCTGTTCTAGGCAATGCATGCGTTCGTAACGATTGAAACAATGACCGTGTGGAGAAAGCTGCATCTTTATAAAGTAGCATTTCTCCCGTTTGACTATCCACAATTCCAGGCTTCGACTTGTTCTTAAAAACCAATAGTCCTGGCTTGTTGGTTGTGTTGATCGTTCACCGTTTGTCAATGCGGACGACGATTCTTGTCTCTCGCATGCCTAGCTGACTTAAATATTTAGAATTGCTTGATTGCTGGCAATTTTAACCTTCCTGACGCGCAATGGTTTCCGTCATCAGGTCCTTCAATTTTCGAAAAACTTATTGAGTCAGTAGATAGTGGCATGTGAGATCAGGTAGTCGATTTTCCCACTCGATGAGCAAGCATATATGACCTTATTTTTTGTAGGGGATGCAAACCAATGTCAATGTCATTCTGAGACGCACTTGGGAGTTCAGGCAATTTTACAGTTGTTAGTAAACTAGAACTATAGGCAGATACATCATTTTCCAAAATGTTTGCTTTTTATCATGATTTCCGATCAGCAAACACGGCGGACCTACTGTCAAATCTAAATGCTCTCGACTGGTCTCCATTTTTTCCAATGTTTCGATGTAAATTTTTTGTACCGATGCATTGTACAAAGTGCTGGTTCCACTCATCCTCCACTCTGTCCCATGGAAGAAAGTAATACATGTCAAGGAAGAAGTGTATATTTCTCTGTCTTTCCGTCTTAGGCTGCGTAAAATCTCTCGTCGTTTGCATCGGCAGAAGTCACTTCCGTTCTGCCCACTTCGCTAAAAATCCTTCCTTGAATGTTGCAAAACTCTTTTTGCGTAGAGTGAAAGCGCAGAGGAAAACACAACACCCCAAACTTCAAAACGCCTTAGGAAACCCCATTGCTAACGCGTAGTTGACCGCCGATAGCTTTAATGCGTTTCTATCCAAAACGTTTAGTGCAAGCTCGTTTGCTGCACCTCCAGCTATCCGGGATTGGACGGGTGCCGTAGTCTAAACCAATAGTGCTTCCCTCTTGGAAGTGACTGGAGCAATTCGTCGTTATCATCAATCTCAGAGTCCATGACAAGATTGCGTCTCAGTAAGACTTATTTAAGCTGAAGAGAATGATGGCTTTCCGCTTGTTGTTTGTTAGGTTTTTAATCTTGATCGTAAGAGCAAAATCTTCCCTTCGTTGGCGAAGGAACAGCGCATAATGCATATTCACAAACATTGCTGATTGATGTCATTCGACAACTTAAGGCCAATGTATACACTTCCAGCAGCCTCAACAATCTCGGATACCTGGATTAAAGTGTAATTGAAGCGTCACTTGACAGACAACAACCTGCTCAATACAGCGTCACGTGGCTTTCTCAAGAAACGATCTTGAGACACCTGCCAGCTCTTTTTCTTTGATTATGTGCTGCAATCTAGAATGAGTGGTTTTGCCATTTTTAACGTCCATTCTGATTTGACGAAGGCCTTTAATTGGGTCGACCATTATCACATTCATTTGAAACTGGCTTTTTTCGGCATATGTAGCAAGCATCTGAACGTCATAACTTCCTATTTGAATGCTCGCACTCAACGAGTAAACATTTCGAATGTTATCTCCCAATCCACGCATGTGGAGAGTGGAGTTATATATGGAAGTGTAACGCGTCCGCTCCTATTTTGCCTGTGTGTCAACGACGTTCCAGATTGCTTTCAGCATGGTGGATCCGTATGGACGCTGATGATTTTAAAGTCGCTCATCAATAAAAACAGGCAAATTGCAACATTATGCTCAAGCTGAAAAAAAATTATATTCAGGCTTTCGCCCAGCGTTGTAAAACATGGCGTTCCAACTCTACTGGCAGAAAATTTTCCGTTTTGGTTGCTGGTGACGAGCATCAACCGGAATTAAGCATTGATGGCCACGAACTAAATGTCCCAGGAGTTATCAAAGATTTGAGCATATTCTTCTCTAATTGTGTCAAATTGTCAGAGCACTGTGTTCTGATTGTCTCGAAAGCAAGCCAAACAACGGGATTTATTCTTAGAAATTTTAATAATATAAAGGTTAGAACTAGCCTTTAAAATAGGCACATCAGACCTAGTCTTGAATACTGCTTGCCCCTATTCGGTCTTCTGCGCACTAGTGAACAGAAGAAAATAGAATCGGTGCAGGACTTCTTCACAAGAAGACTTTTACTACAGAACACCGTAAATTATCCTACCAAAGATGAAGCTTACTTAAATAGCTTGATGACCTGTGGCTTTGCAGATTTCAGAAAGGTCTATTTTTACTGATTTAACTTTTGAATGGTCAAAATTTAATCCTCTTAGTACAATAAGGCAGCTTGCGAAATCTCGAAGCGTCATTCATTGAGACGTATTTTCGTTTCTACATATAGCACGTACAGTTCAAAACCGACAATTGTTTACAGTAAACGCCACATCAATCTGAAATCAGCTGCCCAAAAGCATTAAAACCCAGCAAACCTGCCCTAAGTTGAGGAGACCTATTACAAGTTTTCTACATTCAGGACAACTTTCAAAAATGTTGGGTGCTGTCTCGATGGAATCTCTATTTCACTCTGATGGTGTTCGTGGACTTTTAACCCTGCTAGGTTTCATGCTGAAAATAATGCTGCTGAAGCCGCAGTCCACAATTCGCTAACACTTTCGTCGATAGTGAGAAACTTTTGCCGGCAACCATTGTAGGATGACTGAGAACACTGTTCTTCTGTGACCCTCTCCGGCTCGAATTTATGTCCTTAAACGATATGCAGCATTTCTCCTGCTGACGTGTGAACCCAGCGCATAACTGTTCATATATTCCATTTGCATCATACCTTTGAAGTTATGTTTTTTTACACTTGAAACAAACTGCTCATCTTGCCCAGAGTTGACAAAACACAAAATCTGAAACAAAAACCAATACTGGCTGCAGCAAAGATAGTTCCTTTAAGACTTTTTTCCGGTCTTCTAGGTGTTGGAAGGCACCCAAGAGGTGCATAACTTACTATTTACCTGTAAACTGGCATAAAAAATCTTATTATTAAAAAAATAATGAACGTTTATTGCATTTATCTGCCTAAAAATGACGCTGGTTAAAACAGCGCCCCATCTGCTTCGTTGTTATATCCGATTACCCAAATTCACTGTTAAAATTTTTTGTTTATGATAAAGTTTCAGGAAAATTAAAACAATGGAAACGTGAAGAGTACGCTTAGAGAGCTCAAAGTGTCCGTTGCAGAATAGGAGTATTACAAGTGTTGGACATATCGGAACCGCACATCCGAGCTGACGGCAGTGATGTGTTTATCCATGGCAACTTTGACCTTGCGAGAGCAATCACGTGACGTCAATTCTTAGTTTCTGCTAGCATAATCAGAAGCCGATTTGGCTTTAAACAATATGATGTGCTCAATGGAGAACCAGCTGCCAGAACCTTTAGCCGGCCGTAATGTTGGATTCCCGCATGTAAACCTCAAGTGTGTCGGTATTGGCCTCCTGAGCGTTCTGTTCATCGTCTAATATCACGCCTGGACATGTTCCTGGCCCAGTTAATGGATGTCGCATGCATCCTCGGATACGAAGGTCCTTAAAACAACAAAGAAAATCGGTTCATATAGATGGCGGTTGAGTAAAAAATTGGTTGACATCCAGGCCTATATAATCTGCCTTGGTGTGTGATCATCGCGTAATAATAATAATAATAATAATAATAATAATAATAATAATAATAATAATAATAATAATGACTATTGTATTTGTTTTGGTCTTTTGCTAAGTTAATAGTGTGCGAAATAAGGAGTTTGTTTTAAGTGAGAAAAACCTGACTTCTAAGGTACAATACTAGAAGAACATGAAATCAGGTAAACATACATTTTACATATTACGGTTTTATAGTAAGAATACTTGGGGTCTGAAAAAGCTGTCAGTTTGAAGGCGAAAATATCAGCTATGGACATTGCATCTTCCGTATAGATGGATCTACTCTATACGGAGATTACAATCGTTGTCCATTAGCAGGAGTTTGATAATTATGTGGAATGTTGCACATGGGGTTGAGGGAGCCACGATGCATTATCGTCATTTAAGTGCACCAGCATGAGAAACTTCGCCTTTTATTGTTGAATAGTAAGTGAGATTGAGATTTGCATGATAAGCATTTATACTTGTAATACATTATAAGAGGAAAACATTGTAACGGCGTCAACGTTAAGTCGTGCCCCATTGCCGCAGGATGGAAAGCTACACACCACTTTGGGTCCAACCTCGTCAAAGGCTGATTATGCTCCTGCATCCGCGTTTGAAGTTGTCCGCCACTTTTCCTAACATAATTACATGTCCTGCACCCCACTGAGGTCAGTTTACATGTCCTGACATCTCTTTTTTAGGTGTATGGTGTTTCGGCCGCAAAACGCTTTGTCAAATGGTGCAGGTAGGCTTGTGGGCAACCCCTTTTCCAAGACGTGTGAGAGATCTAGCAACAACTTTAAAAAATGCCTATCATAAACGGGATGCTTGGCAAAGACTTTGATAGGCAGGGTTTCTATGTTCGTGGTTCGGAACGCATTTGAGCTCGTTTAACAAACCGTCGTGGTAAGCCATCCCTTCTGAATAGTTCTCGGAGGATCTTTTTCTCGTCCCGTTGTGCAGTTGGCAGGCAGGCGTCGGAAGGACACACACCACTCGAGGCACAATGGGAGGCAACGAAATAAACACATAGGGGCTGACTACACTGTATGCTGCATTATCACGCGATCAGTCGCCGCCGCTACCGCGGCCGCCATGGTTATCACGAGCAGCAGTCATGTGGTCACAAAGGACGACACAGTGATAGGCAGAAGACCGCATGACATGGAGGCCAAGGAGGTGGCCAGAGACACAGAAGGTGGCTAAAACGTGATTGGTCGAACGGGCACACCCAAGAAAGGACGGCAAAAAGATGAAAATGTTGAGACAGATTATCCATTTTGTGAAGATGGGTAAACAAGACCACTACCCGTCTGACTTGTCATAAACCTCTCTCGGTGAAGGCTCCCTGTCTTCTGGCCATATTTCTTCTTGCAAAATGTCAGTGCACCTGCATGATATGTGCGGTGCTGCAAAGTTTTAATTCAGAATGCGTGATCATGACAAGAATCCCGCACCAAGCAAACTATTTTTCAATTAGGCGCTTGCATCCATTGTCAAACAGCGTGCTTTACTTTAAGCTGCTTCTGAAAAATCCCTTATTTTACTTAACAATTAATTAAGTTTCCCGTGGAACATGTCCAACGTGACTGCACGACCGAGTGCGGAATCAGCAAGGAGTCCTGGAAGGCCTTACCTGGTTTAAACTTGGTTAACTCAAATTTTACTCCATTCAACGTCTGTGTTCCTTCAAAGATAATGGTTACGCACTTTCAAAAAAATTGAATGGCGTATGCACTATCATAGGGAAGAAATGATATAATTCTTACAACATACAGTTGACAGAAAAAGGTAGGTGCATGTTATGTTTTCCGTGTCTCATGTCTTTTCGTTTAAGTTCACTGCTCTTTAATTTAACGAAACGCGTATTGGTTGACAAGTCTTAAGGTCAGTCGATTTTGCTGCGACAATTTTGAAGTTGCCTAACTGCCTTACTGCCTAACTGCTCATTCACCAGTATCCTAAGAAAAGTGACTAAAACAAATTGGCAAGATTATTTTTTTAGCACTAGGTGAAGTCACTTGCTTCTTATGTCTGCAGTTATTTGTTTTGACTAATCAGTTCCCATCCAATGAATGCACATTCGCACGCTTCTTTTATTTTATCCTTCCTACTTTAAACCTGGCATGCACCTGAAGAAAAACACAGTTCCCAGCAGCCACATTTGGCACAAAATCGACACATCTAACATCAGTGGTTTGAGAGGACAATAGTTGTAAACGAGTAGTACCTTACCATACCATTTATAACTTAAAAAATACAAAAAATTATATTTGCGAAGATACGGGGTTTAAGTTTACACTCATGTCTTATAAAGCCAGCACAAAATTATAAACGACAAATATTGACCTGCGTCAAGAACCCCATTTTCCTGTTCACCAGTGGCTTACCTTTCCCCATAAAAAAAACACTTCTACTGCGGCCGCCCGGTTCACAGCATTAACGGCTGATTATTCCTGGCTGACCTATTGCAATGTCATAGCTGACGGAAAAAAAGATGACAGCTTCTGCTTGGATGCGCTTTTTTGATCATTAAAAAACGTTTGCTGATGTACTCCCGCAAGTTATGGCTAGATATCCTGACACTGGTGACCATTTACCTGACCGATGCCGGCCAAGTTGTTGGCTGTGTTAATCATCCATATAATGTCAATATCGACCATGATATTTGCCTCTCTTAGGCATTTTATTCTGTAGCTGACTTTAATCTTATAGATTGATTGATGGAAGGCGACTATGCCTTTCTGACGTGCAATGGTTTTCACCCTCCTGTCCATCGAACTTTTGAATCCTAACTTTAAGCTGTCAATAACAGCATGCCGCATCGGGTTGTTGTTTTCCTGCCAGATGAGCAAACAAAATGGACATATTTTTTTCAGTTAGGAGTGCGAACCACTTTCAGTGTCATCTTAACAGGCACTTGGGAGGTCATATCATCTCACAGTTGTTACTAAACTAGAGCAATACAAGTTCAAGGATGAGCTTTAGTTCCAAATTTAAAAAAAGTGGCAAATAATTTTGAAAGCGTTAAATTGAAGCGAATTAACGAGTTAAATATATTCGTGTTCTTATATAAACTATGTGTAAGAACTATTTCTTACCTTTTGTAGGAATTTCCTTCCATATCATTCGTTTGTTTGGTTTCTGCTTGCCCATTTAGCATTCTGCTAACCATGTCTCTTGCTTTATGCAACTTATATAAACTTAAACAGTTAGTATTTAAATTAGTTTCGACTGATTATGTAGTTATTTAACTTGTTGTTTCACATAGTATAAAGGTGACCGTTGCCTGCAGTAGGACACAGCAGACTATCAAACACAAGTTTTGTCTGCGAAAAACAAGCGTCCTAATTGCTATCAATATTCAGCCTCATATCAGTACTCAGCCAGATCTGAATGCTTAGTAAATACTCAGAAAGTCACACCTGATGGTTTTTTTTTCAGTGGGCGTTTTTCCCCTGCGAAGTGGAAGCAATATACACTCCTCAACGTAGAACACCAAAGGAGATGTGAGCTCGGCGAGAGCAGTCTTCGAATTCTAAACGGGGATTTTGTCGTTTTTTCCGAGGTCACTCCTTCGAAGAAAGCCGATAAGACTAACAGCGTAGTCGGGATACACAACAGTCGTTTTCCGTCAGCTAGGACAGCTCACTGCATGTAATCTCATGCAATAGGCAAATGCCTGCACAACGATGTGACTTTGTCTAAATTAAGCTTTGTTTATACAAATGTTCAAAGACTTCACTCAAAAACTGATGAACTAAAGCTTAACCTTTCGGAGCTGAAACCTGATATAGTTGCCACAAAAGAAACAGGGTTAAAAAGAGAAATCGTGGTTTCGGAAATTTCGATTCCAGCATACCAGCATTTCCGCAAAGACTTCCAAAATCGACAAGGAGGTGGAGTTGCTGCGTTTGTCAGAACTAAAATCTCTGTTGTAGAAAGAATACACTTGTAAGCCCTGGAGAACCTTGAATATCTGGCCGCATACATACCACCAAATATTCTTAGAGCGGAGCCGTGGGCTCGCTCCTTGCTTTGGTAAAGGAAGCTGCTTGCCACTAAGAGGTTCTCATTGTTGGTGATTTCAATGCCTCAGCAATCGACTGGAACAACTCTCGGGCTACCTGCTTCATTTTGATAATGCCAAAAGTGCTGCCCTAAAGGCTGGTCTGCCAATTCGTTTACATTACTTTCAACATCTGAAGTTGGGAGTGATCTGCAGGGCCTCGACAAAGCAAAGTCATCCGCTCCCTACAATAGACCTGCCAAGTTCTTGAATGAATCAGCATGCAAAATCTCAGAGCCAATAAGACATATATTTCGTTCTTCATTTTTATTAGACAAAATGCCATCTGAATGCACAAAACGTCAAATATTTACCCGATATACATGGGCGGAACCAACATGAGTGTCAACAAATACCGGCCAGTCAGCCTTATTTGCAATTACCTTAAGGTTATTGAATTGCTGATTTCGAAGACTAAAATGAAGTTTTTTGGAGGAACAGCAACCTACTATCAGGGCTCCAACACGGTTTCAGAAATATTTTTTCTCGACTTATCAGCCTTCTTCTCTCAACAGAGCAGTGGACAAGTGTACTGGATGAAGATGGTAAGGTTAATACCATCTCTACGGACTTCAAAAAGGCATTCGAGAGCGTCCCAGCTAAGCGTCTCATGTTTAAATTGTCATAAATTGGTACAAGAGGAAGCCTGCTAATATGGATAACATATACTCTCACAGGGCGATGACAGACTGTGTGCATCGGTTACTCGAATTCAACCCCTTCATCTGTGCTGCTTGGAGTCCCCCAAGGCTCTGCTTTAGGGCCACTTCTTATTATTTTCTATATCAACGACTGTGTTAACGACTTAGGTTGCAGCGCTATCATGTTTGCCGATGGCGTCAAAGTCTGCAGAGCCATCACGTCAAACCCTGATAGGAAAGCACTCCAAGAGAGTCTCAATCGGCTTAGCTGCTGATCTGCTCGTGCACTATTTACCTTCAAGATAAGTAAGAGTGTGGTTTTAAGAACCCGTACTGGAAGGACTTACGAGTAGAAGACGATTCAAATAAAAACCTTTTCGATGGGTGCCCGCTTCCAAAGTTGAAGGAATAAAACGACATCAGTGTTCTAATAAAGTTCTCACTCAAACCATCTACTCATTGTGTATAGGCAGCTAAATGCGCGAGACAGGTGCAGTTTGAGATTGGTGGGGTTTCGTTAACATGGACAAGGAGCTTTACATGAAAACCTATGGAGCGTTTCTTTACTCCCATTTGCAGTATGCCGCCCAGAAATTGTGTCAGTGGTTCATGAATGATTAATTATACCTGGAACGAGTGCAATTGAGGGAATAATGATGGCCAAAAAACTTGCTCACCTGTCTTATGAAGATAGACTGACTGAAACATAGGTTTTCTCTCTAAATTATAGGCAACTCTGCAGGAACCTCATACAAACCTGCCGTATTGTTAGAGGCCGAGAGCGCGCCCAATAATGTGATGATTTCTTAAAATTGGCTCTGACTGATCATCTGCAGGATTACTCCTGTTAAACTACAGAGGGAAATGTTCTATATCGACGTTCGACGGAACGTTTTCTCTCAGAGGGTCATGATAGCATGGAACGGACTCCCTAAATAGGTGGTCTTCTCCGATACCGTTGACATGTTTACACATAAAACGTTGTTTCGCATTGTCTGAGAATTTGGAGCAGATATAATAAACATGGAATCATTGGCAGCACTTTGCAAATAATTACCACACATCACTGATTGTAAGACTACATTTGCACATTTGTCTTATGTACTATTGTTCCAGTGGACCTATTTTGCGATTTATATTTATACATAGTCTTCTCTGCATTAAAAATGCAACCAATATATTTTAAGATTTGAATCAGTTATCTCAAGTCTTGGGACCCTAGTTTATGGGCAAACACTTTGATTCTCCGATGAATCTTTTTGCAAGTATGTCGCATGATAGGCAGAAAGGGACGCTCAACGATTTTCTGAATGAAACGTTCCAAAATCAATTCGGCCAATGGAAGTTGCCATAAATTTGCTGTACTCCTGCGGATTTATTTATCAAATAAAAGATGCTATTAGACTGCAATGTCGCAAGAATAATCCATCTATATTTGTAACGTTTTTTTTTCAACGAATTGGAGAAGTCTCAATTTTAAACACCATGAACGTGTTTACAAAATATTCCATTTGTCGTAATCTCACGCTATTTGACCAAGGAATAGCGTCAAATTATTCTTATTTAGTTGATTATTATCCGTAACTGGCTGATCTTCCTGTCCGTACGAGTTGGAAGTCTAGAAGCTGTGTACTCCTACTCATAACAAACCTAATTTAGAGCCCCCTGGTACTGCAACTGTCTCCTCCCTCTCAAGTTACCAGATAGGCCAGTCTTCTTCATACTAAATGCTCTCCCAGTTGCCATAGTTTATAATATGAGTAGCCGTCCAAAAATTAAAAAAAAACCTCTACGTCAGGTTGACCAACAGCTTCGTTTCTCAACAAGAGTCCTCCTCAACCTCCGATTAAATTTACCCATTCAGTTCGTCAACATGGTGTGATCCGGAACTCAACTGTGAGCATGCAGCCTTCCCAAACACTAAGTATGCCTTTCCAGCAGAACGATAACGCACACATAGTTTACCCTTCTTATGAAAAATATCATCAAACGGCAGGATTTTCACCGGTTTATCCTCATAGTTACCGTACCTCACCCACCAGCTTCTAGGTTCCGTCACGGTTTCCCCAATTTTCTTATAAATGCCAGGAAGCTTATCACGGAAAAAATCTGTATGGCTAGTCGATGTCACATACATATGTAGCTGCAGCTTTAACCTATTCTCCTCAGTCTTCTAATGTTAATTGTCCCGATCCAGTTGGCGGCTTTTCTCCGAAATTCCCATTGAAATAGCCACCTTCAATATTTATTTCTGGATAAAGCTAACCCTTATTCGATTACTGGAGCTAATGGAAGGTCTGGTATAAATAAGATGGCTCCACTTAGAGCCATTGCATTAGAGCTGAAACCATTTGTTGACCCATACATAATTTCACATTCCTTACTCATCATAGAAAAGTATGCATTGCACCATAAATATCGCTTCAGTAAGCGTGGCAGCGGTTGTCTTTGATATATTAAAGTTATGTTTGAGCATTTCTCGTTCGATCTAGATGCTACGTCATTGTCGGACAATCATTGCTTTGCATCTATTTTCCTGTGTCCCTGTCAAAAGACGATTATCAAATCCATTTAAAATCACCCTAACTCATCATCCGAAGGTGATGAAAGTCTTTGCGAAATATTCAAGTTAATTTTGGAGTCTGCCTTTGACCTTTAATTTATTGATGAGGATTAAACTTACCCGACATTGATTGCTCATTAAACTGTTTTCCACCCAGATTTCAGCCCATCCTAGATATCATTTTTATAAAGATCTCAGTTGGTCTGCTCCCATTAAGAGGGATCAGTAGACTTTAGACTGAATTTAAACCAACGAAATTTCGCCCCCGTTCGTTGACTACAGTCAGACCTTCTTTTTGCAGTCACCATAGTCTAATAAATTGTTGTCTTCCACTTGCATCTAGGAAAAGGCTAACACAGTTATGTCACCGTTCGCAACTATCATGTTGTTGACCAAGCTGATATTTATTGTATTAACATCCTTATGGACTGACTACATCGGCACGGGGTTTACTCCATGATTAGTGTTACAACGACGTGTGGCTTAATGACGGCAATTTCAAATAGCATTTTGGAATTATTGGCGATCAATATGTTACGTCTTATTTGGAATTTTTTTATTTTTTTCAGCGGCGGAACGGCCCTATCTGTACATATACTTATACTTCGAAACACATCGTTTCTACCTGGAAATCATGCGAAATCTGTGACTTGGCCTTTATTACCTTCGTTACCTGACTTCGTTTTGAGCGGTACTCAGTCATTGGTATTGATTTGGACCTTAGAATAGATTTCAATAAGGTACAGCTCATTCGCTTTCTAGTGCAGCTAGAAGCCTTTGGCACACGTGCTTTTCTTCTCAAGCACATAACTTCCTTCCTGTCTAACCGCAGCAAGAATGTCTAGGTAGGCAATAGCTACCCGTTACCTGAGAATATCACGAGTGGCGGTTTTCAATGCACGATTTTAGGTCCTCTCCTTTTCATCCTTTACATAAATGAGGTGTCAACAGTGCTTAATAGCTAGAACAGTTTCATTTATGCTGATGCCCTAAAGCGTATTTCTTTGTTTTCTAAGGATACGGAGAGTAATTGCGTTGGTTAAATTAACGCAGACTTGCGTTACCTCTTAAAGCTGAGCGCTCATTGGCAAATGGATTTTTTCTCCATTCTAATGCATTTTCGGGTGTTTTGGTTTCAAAGAGCTTCTTGGATCTATTTTCTTCCAAGACGATCCGCTGTTGAAACGATCTAAAATGCAGGATTGAGGTCTGACAAAGACGAATAAGCTTGCATTATCGCCAAATGAACATCATATTTCAGCCAAGGTCGCACTGATATGTGGGTTTTATATCCCATGATAGTTTTCTTCCAGAAATAATATAAGAACAATACCGCATGTGAGTTCTCCTAAAACTAGAAAATTTGTGTCCATTTTTTGGTCTTATGAACACGAGCTGCTGCAGTAAGATTACATATGTTCAGCGAGTCTGCACTCCTTTAATATTTTCTCTCCCTGTGTCTAGTATTTCTCAAATCAAGTCAAGTCAAGTCAAATTTATGAAAGGAAATATAGGCAATTACCTTCGAACTCCCTCTTGGTACATAGGATTTAAGAAATGCATCGGCAAAGACGTCAATAAGCTGTCACTTCATTTCTCTGGTTAAGAAGTCTAGAAGCTGTTACATGCTTTCTGTTTTGCAAGAACAATATTCCTTATATCCCACAAACGAACGCTTGCACTCCAATATACCGACCTTGCACCACATGTTTCTCTTCCATGATTGATGCACCATCCCGTAGCTCCACACCTTAACGTTCTTTACCACATAATCTGTTTTCATTAGGAACAATCTTCCACTCGAAATCAGGTTGTCTACTACAGTATTGATTTTATATAGCAATCACCAAACCAATTAAATTTGGAGAAAATTAAAGACGTAACCGTCTCTTGCTTTTGAAAACTTGCAATTTATAGATCTCGAAAAGGATCCTCCGGACATTTGACCCTCTTCGCAGGATATGGTGATCTTCGAGGTGGCTATTTATTGTTTTTGCTTGGCCACCGACTTACAGAAGGTATGTGCAGTCTGGCGGGTCGCATTTCGGTGATGTGTTCTTGACTTCTACTGCGTACTCCTGGTGTTACAGATGACCCCCTTTTAATCTAACCGCTTGGTTATATTTTGTCATGACAACAAGCGTCCCAATCATTCAAAAATAGGATCAAATCTAACAGTGCCATGCTACATATTAAGTCAGTCTATTTTACTACTTTTTTTGGAAATATGTGACACGCTGAACTTATCCACCGATGCAAGAGTATTTTGAAATGCCTAGCAAATAACATTATAATAGTTCAGTGTATTTCTGAGATTTTTCTCTTATTTATACGATTGCACTTTGTCTGCAATTAATTGAGCCTTGAATATACAATTTACTTATGTATTTTTTTGGGGGTGGATGAACCATTTTCCCAAAAATAAAGTTTTTTTCATGACATCCGATCAGCACGTACGGCGGAACCACTGACACGTCTAATTCCATCGACTGGTCCACATGTTACCTATGATTGGATGTTAATGTTTGAACGATGCTGGATCCACTCATCTTCAATTTTGTTCCCCTTAAGAAAAATAAAACATGGCATAATTTAGGTGCACTTTTCTCTGTCTTTCTGCCGTGGGCTGCGTAGATTCTGTCACCATTTGCATCAACTGAAGGACACTTCCAGTCTTGCCTTTATCCAAATTATCTTCGAGCAGGTTAACATGCTCTCCGAAGGTAAGCAGAGAGCTAATGGAGCCAACTTTGCTTAAAATCCTCCCCTTAATGTTGCGAAATTTTTTTTCGTTCGCTGTAAAATTGCAGGGAAATGCTTAATATCCCATTCTTCAATACGCCTAACGAAACCGCATAGTTCACGCTAAGTTGACTGCCGATAGCTTCAATGTGATCTTTTGGCACAAATAGCAAGCTGCTGAAATCAATGTCTTCTTAGTTGGATGCTCACACACAACAAGTTAAAATTTGCCAATGTATCTGCATCCCCGGGCCTGTGGGAAGCAGAGTTATATAGCGTAGTTTACCAGGGCCACTACTATTTTGCCTTTTTGTAGACAATGTTCCAGATTGGTTTCACTATGGAAGGCATTTTGGGTACACTGATTATTTAATAGTGGCTTATCAAAATAAATCGGCTGATTGCATCATTATGCTCGACTTGATCAAAAAGGAGATTCAGCCATTCGCCCAGTGGTGTTGCACATGGCGCTTGACCCTTTTCCTGACAGAAGCGTTCCGTTATATTTATTGGCGACGATCATCAACCTGAATTAAACACGAGCTCTCCTGAAATAAATATGCCAGGAGTTTACAATTATTTGAGCAAATCATATGCTAGTAGTCTCAATCTGTCGAAGCAGTGTGCCCCGATAGTGTCAAAAGCACGCTGAACCTCCAGACTTGTCCTTGGGCATTTAATACAATTAGGGATAGAACTTGCCGTCATAATGTGGATGCGAGATTTAGTCTGTAGTCTATTGTCGCACAACACAATTTTTCGCAGACAAATGAATTTTCAAATTTAAGTATTTTTTGATCGCATCAATCGAAATTATTGGCAAAATTGTTGTTTACAATTCGAATTTCTAACCTCTAAGCCACACAGCAAACCGATGGCCGTTTTCTTCAACTGAAGGTGAAAATAAACAGGTTTCGACTGTTTCAACTGACATAGCCTCCTAGGAATTCTTTAAGATTCAATGGAAAAACATATATTCAATTACGCGACCATTGAATCAGTTTACATTTTTTTCAATACTCTATTTCCAAGAAGAAATCGTGAACACTGGTCGAAATATCAATCCACATATGTTTAACTCTACAAATCCTCATCTGAATTATTGAAGATTCACGTTAAAACCACGTGATTAAGCACGTGAATGTTTATTTATGATTGCAAATTTTAAAAGATTTCGAAATTTCCAACAAGGTACACTTAATAATTGTTGCAATATCAATAAAAATATATCTTCCTGGATATGATGATAATGATAATTTGTATACTTAAGGCCCAAGGGGCCCTGTCGTTACAAACTTAGAGCTATCGTTAAAATAAAAATAATAATGATAAGCAGTGAACTCTTATCAATAATTGTCATCGGCAGTAAAAAAAACTCCTATATCGGTGGATGAGTTCAACGGGCCACCGACTTCAAAAAAAGTTAAGGAGAAAAAACTGCCTCAATAGGTAAAACGGTTTGAGGTGGTTAGTTTGGGACCTGATGTTGAGGGTTCGGGACGTTTATGGTCATGGGAAAAAAAAATATATCGTTGAGTTAGGAAGGGGTCATCCGGAATGCAGGAGAAGGCAGTAGAAGTCAAGGCAACATCATCGAGTTGCGACCCACCAGGTTCCAGAGCCAATCGCGAAGACCACAGCGAAGGTTACAAAAACGAAGAAGAATTCGCAGCCCTTGGAAGTGATGCTTGACTCTGCAGAGGGAAATGCTAACATATTTAGAAACCATTTTAGTATCCTGGGAAGAGCTTCGAATGCCAGCAGGACCCTTTTCAAAATCTACAACTTGAGTGTTTGGAAAGGAAACAGACAGTAACGACTTTATTTCCTCTAAATTTAAATGCTTATATAATTTGCCTTTAAAAATCGACAGTGTAGAAGACAGTCTAATATCAAGAGGAAGGTTGTTCCAAATAAAAGCATATTTTGAGGTAAAAAAGCGAGAACGGTTAGATGTGCAGCTACGGGGTGGTAAAATTATCATGGAAGAGTTACGAGTGGCGTAAGGTTGGTCAACTGGAGGAGAGCGTTAATTTGTGGGAGATTAGGACTATTGTTAACGCGAAACAGAAAGCATAGACCAGCTTCGAGTCTTCTTATCCAAAGAAATTTCATGTTTGCTAATTGACATCTATCTGTATAACACATACCAGACCCAGAAACAGAAAATATTTTACGAGTGAAAAAACACTGAACCTTTTCAATCTTACTACGGTCATGCTGGGTCATGAGGCCAAAAAGCGGGCAGCAATACTCTAGTAAAGGAAGAACAAACATGCGGTATAGTTTTAACTTCATTTCTTGAAGGAAAAATGTATGTGATATTACCCCACATATCTGTGCGGCCTTGGCAGAAATTCGATCTACATGAGGTGATAATGCAAGCTTATTCGTGTAAGTAAGACCCAAATCCTTTATCTTAGATCTTTCTAACAGTGGACTTTTTTGGAAGATAATGGGTCCAGGAAGCCTTGCGGGACCAAAACTCAAGAAACTACATTTTGATGGAGAAAACTCCTTCTACCATGTTGCGGTCCAACTTGAGAAAGTACGCAAGTCTGCGTTAACTTTATCAACACAAGTACTGGCCATGTCCTTAGGAAATGAGTAAATACACTTAAGGTCATCAGCATAAATGAAATTTTCCGAATTATTTAGTACTGTTGACATTTCATTTATGTAAAGAATGAAAAGGAGGGGACCTAAAACCGTGCCTTGTAATACACCACTCGTGATCGGCTGAAGCATCGAGAAGCTATTGCCTACTAAGACCTTCTGGCTGCGGTTAGACAGGTAGGAGGCAATGAAATCGAGGAGGGGAGACCTGATGCCTAGGGCTTCCAGTTTCACTAAAAGGTGCCTATGAGGCAACTTGTCAAAAGCTTAACTAAGGTCAAAGTAAATCACGATGACTGATTGCTGTTCATTACGAAGTGAAGTAACCAGGTTAAGGAATGCTAAGTGGCAGGTTTTGCATGATCTTCCAGGTAGTCAGCCATGCTGTGAGGCACTAAATAGTTTATTATCTACACAAAAATCGAGAATTTGATTAAAAATGATCTTTTCCAGAAGTTTGGCTAGGGCCGGGGTTTTATGAACACCTCGGTAGTTATTTACGTTCGAACGAGATCCTGACTTGAAGACTGGAAGAATAATAGATGTCTTCCATGAGTCAGGAATGAAGCCGTTTAGAAGCTAAGTTGAGAATAGATAAGTTAGCAATCGGGGGAAGCTGAATACTCTCTTCATAAGTGGATTTGAAAGGCCATCAGTTCCCGAGGAGTGCGAGTTTTTTAGACGGATAATTTGCTCACGAATTACTTCTATGGAGAAATCTATGGTACTGATAGTATTGACTGAGCATGGCTGAAACGACGAAACCGGTTCAGATTCCGTCGTAAGGTGTTTAGCAAAGAACGCATTGAACAGTTCAGCCTTCTCAGATTCATCTTGCACAAAGTTTTTATTTTCATTCAGTAAGGGGGGATTTCGTGACCTCGTCTAGCGGAGGACCGACGGCGGAACAGTTGGGCAATCGATTTTGCAGAGTTTAATTCGCTGAGTGCGCAAGATTCCCTATGTTTGTCACGTGTAAGACGAATCTTTGACGCTAATTCGAAAATCTCTGCGATTCGAAGGTGCACCGATAATGAACAAGTAGACTGGTTTTTCAACTGTCTTTGCAATTTCTTCAGTCTAGACATACGACAATGAGGAACGGTGGGTTCCGAAGTATAAGGCTTAACAATTTTGATCGGCACAAATTCCAAAATGCTATTTGAAATTGCAATCATTAAGTCACCGAAAATTGTTACACTGTTCGTGGAGGAAAGCTCCTGCCAGTCTAGTGAGTCCATACAGTTGTTAATGAAATTAATATCTGCTAGGTCAAACGCACGGTAGGCACGAGTGATGCTAGCCTTTTTCGTAGAAGCAAGCGGAAGGCAACAATGGATCAAAGTATGGTCACTTGGTAAGAGGTTCTGATTTAGTCAACAAAAAGGGGGAAAATGTCATTCGTGAAAATTAAATCTAAAATATGCTGATCCCTTGTTGGGGAACAGACCAACTCAGACCAGTTTGAAAAATTGGTGGCATCTAGGAATAGCTGAAAGCTGGATGGAAAACAGTTCAATGACCAATCAATTTCGGGAAAGTTGAAATCCCCTGCGATAACTTTAGCATCAAAGGCGGACTCCCAAATCTGCCTAAATATTTCGCAAACCTTTTCATCATCTTCCGATGATGAGTTAGGTGGACTATAAATGCATCCAATAATCGCATTTTGACGGGGAGACAGGATAATGGATGCAAATCAGTAATTGTCCGATAATGACTCAGCATCTAGGTTGAAGGGGAAATGCTTAAAAATAGCTTTAATATAGAGAAGACAACCGCCACCACGTTTACTATGGTGGTCTTGACGGTAGAAATCATACTTGTCTATTATGAGTAAAGCATCAGAAATTACTGGATGGGTCCACAACTCTGTAATGCATATAACATCTGGCTTCAGCTCGAAAGCGATAGCGTTAAGTTGAGCCATCTTATTTAAAACAGATATTGCATTAAGCAGGATGATATCTAGTGAAGCTTGAGTAATCGAACTAGGGCTGGAGGGCTGGAGGGCGAGGTAAGGTAACTATGAGGATTAAGCGGTGGAAAGCCTGGCCCAGTATGATACTTGTGATAAGTAGGGTAACTTTTATGTTTGTTAGCTTCCTGTTGTGAAGGCTTAGTTAGTGCTCGGGAAGGCTGCATGCTCGCGGTTGAGTTCCGGATCCCACCCTTTCGACGACCTGAATTGGGTACTTTAATAGAAGGTTTGGGAGGACTCTGATCGAGTATCGAAGCTGTTGGTCTACCTGACGTAGAAGGCTTTTCGAAATTTCTAGGAGGACTACCAGAATAACTAGCTATGGCAACTGGGGAAGAATTAAAGTTGGAAGTAGACGGGGATGTCTGGTGACTTGAGGGGGATGAGACAGTTGCTGTACTATCTGATATTTTAAACATCAATATGAAACCACTGTCAGTTTTTCAACTAAAATCTCCTATTAAGCACTCTCTTGGTGTTTACCTTTTCCAAGATCAGCCCGTCTTAAATATGAAAAAAATTTTAATTCTAATGCTTTGGATTTTTGCTTACGGTTATCAGTACCATCTTTGATCGAAATGTATCTTACCTCACTTCTCAGCAATGTGAGAAATTAGAGACATTTATCAATTTGGTGTCTACTACGACCTGTGCCCGGCAAAAACAAGCTTAATTTTTCTTTCATCGAATGTCCCAAAAAGGAAAATTTCACATGACCTCGCTTGTCAATTCTTCTACTCGTGTTGCTTAAACTGTAAGGTCGCGGAAGTTTAAATAATATCCTCGCCAAGAAAAAATCCGCCGATTTTGTTCAAACTATTTGGAGGCTGAAGTTAACAACCTCTTCTCTCAGCATAAGCAGCAGTCCTTCTTCACTAAAATAGTTTTCACTACAGAATGCCGTAACTAAGCCTACTAACAAAGGTTTAAGCTAATGAGGCTGCATCTTCTGTGGCTTTATTTATTACAAATATGGTCAATTTTTACTCTTTTAAGTTTTTAACGGCCAAATTTTAAATAATCTTAGTACATAAAGGCAGCTAGAACACTTTCGGCGCACCAGTTAACGACATGTGATAAATACCGTCGCTTCTTTAGAGGAAATGCCATAGCAATCTGGATTAAGCAACACAATAGTATTAAAACCCAGAAAGCGTCCCTTTGTTTCAGAGGGCAATCATTCGTTGTCTACATGCACGACATTTTTTATGAATTTCATGTGCTGAATCGATGGGAATTTTTGTTTACTATGATGGTGTTCGTGGACTATAAGCCCTACCAGACATCATGCCGACAATAATGCTGCGGAAGCTTTGGCCCGCAAACGGCTTATTCTTCAATGCAAGCGAACATCCATGTCCCAGGAAGCAATTGAGAAGAAGAAGACTCGATCGCTGGGGCAATATGTTTTTTTCGCCTGACGTTTCGATATCCGTCGTCATCAGAGACATGAGTAGCAGAAAGGTGCTACGCATGTATTTGATGACGAATCCGTGACGGATATCGAAACCCCAGGCGAATAGGCTTATTCCTCAGCCGACAGAGCACAACTAATGCGGGCAAGCATTAAAGGAAGACTGATAGCACTGCCTCCCTATCTAACACTCCACGTACCGAACAAATGTCCTTTTATCATCTGCAAGTTTTCACCTTTGTTCTGGTTGCAAGCCAATTCTTCCCCGTTACTTCGAGTTACTTTAAAAGCAGACAAAGGATCGTTGAAGGAACCACGCATACGCTTTCAACGAAAATAGGCTGACAAAAATTGTGTGTGTAACTAATTAACTCATTCGGAATCTATGAAGGCAGACACACATAGACTTGCAATGATGACATGTGAATTGTTCTGTCTCTAGACTTTTTGTGCCCCACTATCTGTTAGCATGTCAACAAGGCATCTCCGTTCTTACATTAGGTACGACTGTTTTGAAGGAGTTCCTCAGGAAGATTCTATATCTTTC
>JAYGXS010000002.1:96685882-96710373 GCA_036362985.1 Ligula intestinalis | reverse complement strand
TCGAGGGAATTTAGGTCTTTCGCGGTCCAGGGTTTCCATGCTTGCATTGCGAACTCAAACTTCGGCCGCACAAATGTTTTAAAGACCTTAGCAAAGCAGTCTTTATCGAAGGCACAGAAGGCCATTTTGACAAGATAGAGGACGGACATCGCAGACTTGGCTACTTTTGCGCAGTGCAGCGAGGCTTGAGAGGCGTAGAGATCCATATTCCCAAATCTTTCTGCGTGTCCACTTCTTGCAGCTGGATGTCATTTAGGCTGTAAACCATGGGGTTCTGAGAGCTGGGTCGGCCAACTCGTAGGATACTGCATTTGTTCTCGTTAAACGGCAAAAGCCAGTCTTGAGACCATGTTTGAAGATGGTTTAGGTTTAGCTGCAAATGTTCTTCGTCAGCTAAATTTCTGATGACGTTTCAAATCTTAATGTCATCGGCAAACATAGCCACATCGCAGTCCAGTTCACGGACGGAGTCATTGACGTATATAATGAACAGTATAGGGCCAAGGACAGAGCCTTGGGGGACACCGCTCTCGACTGCAACGTCTGCCGAATGCTGGTCACCAATATGGACAGTTTGAGAGCGGCCAAGTAAGAAGCTTTGAATCCACTTTAGCAGATTTCCTCGAACACCTATTTGGCAGAAGTCGTTGATGTGGGACGCTATCAAAAGCCTTCTTGAAGTCGATGTAGATTACATGAAGCGGATTTCCTCCATCAACTGCCCAAGTCCAGCGTTCCAAACAATGGAGCAGGTTCGTCATGCAGGACCTGCCTCTGCGGAACCCATGTTGCGCATCCGATAGAAGGTTATGCTGCTCTAAGAAACGCATCAGCTCTCGTTTTACTACTTTTTCCATAATCTTGCAACAGATCGAAGTGAGACTGATTGGTCTAAAACTGTTTGCAGAAACCTTTCTGCCGCCTTTATCCAACGGCGTGATCCGTGCAGATTTCCAATCGGCGGGTAAACAAACTGCATTAAACGAGGTACTGAAAAGCGTAGAAAGTGGTTTGGCTAGCTTCCCAGCAAGTTCTTTCAGTAATTTAGGCGGGATGTAATCGGGACCGGACGATTTTGAGTCGTTGAGTGCCATTAACTCCTGAAGAACGGTTGCTTCGTCGAAGGCCACATTTTCAATCTTTGGACCATCATCTAAGCCATAGTTTGGAGGAATGAATTCAATTTCAGTCGTAAAGTTCGATTTGAAAAATTGTGAAAGATGTTCAGCTTTTGCTCCATCCTCACTCATTTCTGTTCCATCGCTTGCCTTCAGAAGGGGAACTGGGTCCCTGTTTCGCATGGTCTTTCTTAAGAAGCCATAAAATAGCTTCGGATTTTTAACTGCCCGGTTTAGTACACCTTTTTCAATGTCTCTGCGCGCTTTGAAGATAAGTCGCTTCACGAGGTTCCTCTGCGTTTTGTATGCATTTAGGGATACCATATTTCTGTCTGCTCTATACTTTGTTAACAATCCCCCCTTTTTATTTATCTCGCTCTTCAGCGCTTGAGTCAGCCACTGAGGTTTGTTGTTGAGCTTCTTCCGTGTAATTGGACAGTGTTTTCTCAGGAGAGTATGCAATAACTCACTGAACCATCCCCAATCATCAGTTATATTGCCAGAAAAAACCAATTCCCAATTTATGTTGCTTATTTCGGCCTTCATTTGATCAAAGTCACCACGCCAAATATTCCTCCTAACCTTGGTGGGTTGTTCGGGTACCGGAAATATAGAATGGACCCAATTTAGTACGAGGTGATCAATTTTACCTAGAGGAGGTAGAAATTGCACCTCGTCGATGCTGTCCAGCGATTTCGTAAGTACCAGGTCTAGGCAGTTTGATTGCTGCCCCTCACGCACCCTGGTGGGAAATATAACGTGGTGACTGAGAGACGCATTAAGTGTCAGAGCTAGTAAACGCCAGTTGAATGCTTGCTCTGGGCCTCGTGCGTATGATGAACCCCAATCGATAAGCGGGGCATTGAAGTCACCCATAATCAAGACGTCGGGCCGAGCAGCTAATCTCGCTAACTCTTCTAGTAGATCAGTGTCAGCCTCATGATCATATCTAGGCGGAAAGTACACGGTCAAAACTTCCCGGCTGAGTGATTCCGGTACCTTTATAGTAAGCCGGATGGTCTCGGTGCTGCAAAGAAACCACTCTGTTTTTTCCGAGACTAGTACTCCATGTTTGACGTTAATTAAAATTCCTCCTCCTTGGCGCCCTCTTTTATCTTTCCGGAACAGATTAATGCCAGGTAGTGCCAATTCGCAGTCATGCACGTTTTCAGACAGCCAGGTTTCTGTCAGAGAGATAATGTCAGGAGAAAGGTCATATATCTGCATCATCTAAGTTGGACAACAGGCTCTGTGCGTTGGTGTAGAAGAATTTAAGTGACATATTTTTGACAAATTTTGCCTCGGTGAAATTTGAACTTTGTTTGACATCAGCTGTGCAAGCCACGCTCAGGCCATTGTTCGAAGTATTATCGGTTGGTTCAAGAACCTCATGTTCCTGTGAATAATCTTCCCGTTCGAGATTCCCAGGTTGGTCTCGCCTTTTTTTCTTCTCGAAAGTAATTCTGCCACAAGTTCCCGACGTTTGAGCCGTTCCACTAGAGAGTACTCCGGCTGAAAAAAAACTTATTTGTGTGACTGGCGAAGGCTGGTCTTTTTTGATAAGATCAGGTTAACGTGTTCGTTATTTTGCATCACAATTTTTAGAGGTCGTGGTCGCAGCGTGCCTGTGGCCTCATCAGGTTTTTTTCCGATCCGAAATGATTTCAGAACTGGAAATTCCAAACCTGGCTCGAGCAGGTCGTTTAGAAGACGGTTGAAGGATGCCAAGAACACGGAGACCTGAGTTCTTCTTTCCACCATAGACTCAGTTTTTTTCGAAAATGTATGCTCACCATGTAGGCATTTTCACACAGTTAATTCATCAATGAATTTAAGTTTTATCACTGCTTCAAGCTCCATACTTCCTAAGTTAGTTTGCATTTAACCGAACCACGTCGTACCTTTACCAAATGCAACTCAAGAATTAGTCAATAGCACGAGCAGACAAATGAAAAATTGATCTTCTCCACCAAGGAGACGCAGCGACCATGTGGAACCACTGTCACTGTCACTTTTACTAATAACTTACATAAAAATAAGTTTATGCTTAGGTTGTGTTATAGATAAGATGACCAACGGTCGAAGACTTCGAACGATATAATGTCAGTCATTCTCATTGGCCATATTTCGCAAGCATATACTAGCACAAGTGTCATGGATGCTCTGCATACTAAAAGCTGAGTGCGTAATCTAATGTTTGAGCGAGATCAATGTTCTTAGAAGCAGGCTGAAAACATTTCGAGCCTGTGTGATTTGGTTCCGTATTTTGTTTGGCCTGTCCGTTGGTTAGTATATTTGAGCCCAAATAACAGAAGCAGTTTAATTCTTCAATGGATTGACCACCAATAAACGGTAGTCATATTATCCCAAGATGTGAAGTCAAGGACTTAGTCTTGCACATGTTACTCGTAAGACCACCAGATACAGCGGAGATATTAATTCGGCGTAGCATTGGTTGAAGTGACTGAGGGGCGTTATCAATTGGTAGCAGTGCAGCTTACCTTCGGGATTATTCCAATAAAATTGTCGTATCCTCAAGCATGACAATGTCCTTGGTATACTACCGAAGTTTAGTTTCATTGCTACTGAACATTGCCTCTGACATTGCTAAGCCTCTAATTTAACGAAGCAGACACTACTTAAAAGCACCTATTTCTTATCATTGGTAACTATTAGTCTGATTTATACGAAACAAATCGTGCATAACCACTATAGCTACGTCTATTTTCCACACATATTATTTTTTTGATCCTAAAATCGTCCAAAGTATTCAAGACGACAGGTAAACATATTTAAAACGGTACATTATAGACTTTGGAAAACGGTGCCTGCATTTCTGGAGGCATGTATACCACAAACCCCTTTGAGATGAAAGGAAATCTGCCAAATTAAATAGCATGAATCCCCATGGTCTCTACTGTCAGATCCAATGAACCTAAGTAAAGACAAACGTAGCAACAGAAACTTCTCTGATACTGTTTTGCTACAGACTTGCGTCTTTAAGTTTAGTGTAGAGATTATTTATGATGGCCACAGAGTTGCGGGTGCTTTCTCTGCTTCAAATGGATGATTTGCTATTCTTTGGAATCCTGGGGAAATTGTCCTTGACTTGTTTTGGCGTAGCGATATAATCCTATGAATATTGCACTTTCTTCGCAATCGCCACCACCATGTGTTGATACATCACGATAAGTTTTTGTGGTAGCTCAAAACGCCGGGCGGATAAAACTGGTGTTCTAGTAACCGCACTTCCTTCAAAACTTGACGCTTTCTGTTCCAACACTTTCCCGCATTTCCTAGAATCTATATAATTTATCGCTGTCAATTAACAGTGGATTCGGTTCGATCTGCGTTTGAGTTATTTTATCGGTCAATTTCGATTTACAGCTTCAGAATGAAGCGTAGATTCGATACACCCATCGTCGGCACTTTAGCGCTCTGTGCCACAAAGCACATTATACCAAATCCCTTGTCATTATATACCTCGCATGAAGAACACGTTTCCATTACTCCTTGGAGCCCGCCCAAGTGCATCATCATCCAGTTTGTTCTTTACATTATGCGAGTACAACCACCAAAATCGGTGATGTCCACCATATGCTCAACAGCAGGGACAGTTTCTGGGGCCCTATTATAGTGATCGTTGGCGCGCCGCTGACAACTTCACTCTAAAACCCTCTCAACTACGTTTAAATGGTGACAAGACGAGTCAAGATGACCACGTAGGGAAAGAGCGTGGCCGCAACCGTAAATAAGGCCTTTACTTAGTATAAAGTGACAGTAGACTTTGCGCCGGTATGACTGCACTCTGTTCCCTCACTCACCTTTAGTAGATTTCTGGCACGATTCTAATGGAGCAGGGCTCGTTCTGCTAAACAGTAACCAGAAATAGCAGCTAGCATAGGGTGTAGCTGAGTGATATGTTCGCTGGTAATATTTCAGTCTGTATTGTAAATCAGAAGTGTTGCTGTTTAATATCAACAGAGGGTTATGTTCCCACAATTTCAACAACATGTGTAAAACTACTGGTACTTGCACTGATGCCATTATTTGTCAGTGGTCAGAGAGTAAGCCTTTGCTAGGGCTTACATACCATTGATCTGAACAAGGAAGGTGAATCTGGGTTTAACTCTTCCAGATAAGTACATGCTTGGGGGCCTGAGAAATGCTGTGCTCGCCTTTGGTTTCACACTGTCAACTCAATCCCTCGATCTGCATGGACCAAGATGCTGCTGCTATAGGTGTGTGCATATAAAAGAAGTGCTAATTCTAGCAAACATGCTAAATATTATGAATGAAAATAATTTTCTCTTCAACTATACTAAAATACATATTGTTTCATCTTATAATGTATCAGAAGTATAAATATTAATGATGTGATTCTCAATCTCACTTAGATATTCGACAAACGAAAGGCCAAATGTCTTCTGCCGATGCACTTGAATGACGATGGTGCTTTGCAGCTGCCTCGACCCACCTCAGATATCTGCAACTTCCAATCTAATAAGCAAACTTGTGCCAATGGACAACGATTGTAATCTCCGTATCAAGCAGACCCATGCATACGGTAGATGCGATATCCACAGCTGATATTTTCACCTTCGAACCGACCGCGGCTAAATATACCTCAGTTAAAGGACTTGACAGTTTTTCCAGGCCCCAAGTATTCTTACTATAAAACCGTAATACCCACAATGTATAGCTATTTTATTTCATGATTTTCTAGATTTGTTCCCTAGAAGTCAGGTTTTTTTTCACCTAAAACAAATTCCTTATTTCTTACACTTTTGACTTAGCAAAAGACCAAAACAAATACAATATGCACTGCGAAAGAAGGGGTTTGGGTTAGGTTTTTCCTGCCTTCCGGGGTTTTTGACGGCGCCAAAGATGTGCTTTGTAAATAAACCTTATTATTATTAATAAAAGTGTAGTTGAATTTATGCTTACTCTAACGCTACCATTTGCCATCAGTCAGACTATTTTCTTTCCAAGTAAGTGAGCTACAAGGACCGGTAATAAGGTACAACTGTGTTTCTGAGACTGCAATAGGCTAAAAAGCTCGGACCTAGCTATGCTGACTCGACTGCACTATGAAAGTTTAGCAAATTAAACTAAGAGTCTCGACTGCATGAATAAAGGGATACGTTAGTGTGAAAACTGGGTAATGAAGTCACAGCCAATTAGGGTTTAAGGTAAGGTAGATTGGAATTATGTGTGGCTAATAAAGCAATGCCAATGCTGCTTTAATCAAAGGCTTTAATCAAAGGATTACAAGTAAATGAGCTTACACGCATCCCAAGCTTTCATCCGGGCTGTTTTGTAAGACATGCAGCGAGAATGCACGTCTGCGGGGCAGATACGACTGTCATCAATGACTTGCAGTAGAACCGCAGCAAACGCATCTCGGAATCGCGTTCCCTTCCGCCTTCCCGGCGGCCAAAGTCTGCTCTATTCATCTCCCTACGTTGCATCGACACTACCCTCAGCCCAATCCGTGTTTTTGATGACGGAACAGCCCCTCCCGGCCACGCTGCTCCGACTCCTCCTCCTTGCCGCCAGAATTGAGGCCAACCCTGGACCTCATTCTCATTCTGCCGAGTCCGCCTGGGCCGCCGCGACTGACCTGTACGTTGCGGCTCCTGCAAGGGTTGGTGCCATCTCTGCTTCAGTGGCCTCACCACGGCTGCCGATTGGTCGCCAGCCTTTGCATGTCCCTGCTGTCCCATGCACCCACCGATGTCGATGCCTCCGCCCGTCCAGTCCTGAACCCAAATCCTCTGGTCTCCGACCGTGCCTCACAACCTGGTCTTAAGATCGTATAATTAAACACCAATGGCCTCCTTGGGAAGCTTGACCAGCTCCTAGCCTTCATGCGCCCGCACTGCATAACATTGGTGGCTATACAAGAAAAATATGGTCTAACTCCACTAAGGTCCCTTCCTATGCCAATTACACGATTGCCCATCGCGACCGCGGCCACATAAATGGCGGAGGTTTGACCTTTCTTGTGGCGAAATCCATTGCCTATCACATACTACCCCTGCTTAGAGCCAATCAAATGCAAGAACTTGCGTTTTTCCTTGACATTAGCCCAGCGCCGCTCACCATCGTAAACGTGTACATCATTCAAACTTCCAGTTATCCTCCCGGTTTCAACACCTCGAAAGCTCCCTGTCTACCATCCTGAGACAGTTTGGTGCTAGGTGACTTCAATGCCCACCAAAACCTGTCATGGTCTAACTTGGCGGCTGACTCCCGAGAATAAGCTCTGGCTGATGAACTAGAACACGCCCGCTTTGCCCTTTTAAACGAAAACAGCCAAACGTGGGTACTGACCACTGGCGCCTCCAGATCGCCTGATATTTCCCTCGCCAGCCTCAGTCTGGTAGCCTCCACCATGTAGAACTTGGAAATTAGTCTGGACAGTGATCAGCTCCCCATTGTGATAGAATTGGCCACGGCCAGCGAACGTATCAAGGCCCCCAACCGGCACTTCATCAATTTCAAGAAAGCCAATTGGGCAACGTTCACGACCGAATGCGAAGCCAAGATCGATGGCCTCCTTCCTGTGTCCACACGGCGGAGCGGGCCCTTTGTCGACTACTCCTGGCAGCAGCAAGTCACCACATCCCTAACGGCCGCATTCCCATTCTCCGTCCTAACTATCCACATGAAGCCTCCCGCCTAGAACGAGAGGGAGACAAAATACAAGCGCGTGTTGCCAGTGACCCACGCGTTGGCCTTGTGAGTGGCTTAATCACTAAGACTATCAACAATGGCAAACGCAAACGCTGGCATGAACTTATTTCAAATTGTTATTTCAGCGGCAACTCAGCTGACACTTGGAAGCTTTAACGCAACCTGACCAAACCCGAGCTGAAACATCGCACCAGTCTATTAGATTTTAGGGACGGCAATTTAATTTGCAACAACGAAAAGATCGCCGCGAAGATGAACAAACTGTTTTCGCACCGCCCGGCACCCAGTCCCAAAAGCCAGCGCTCCCTTCTTCGTCTCCTCTATACAGTCCCGCCCCCAACCATTGCAGTTTATTCTGATGCCATCCTCACCACTTTCAAAAAGAATGAGAGTTTCGAAAGCATCAGGACCAGATGGTGTGGTGCCTATCCTTGTGCGTCACATCAGCCCGAAGGTGGCTGCCTACCTTGCCACCCTCTTCAATCTTTCACTGAGAACTTCAATCATCCCCGATTGCTCGCGCCAGTTCATCATTATCCCTTGGCCAAAGCGGGCAAGGACCCTGCCTAGCGACCTCTTATCGCTCAATTAATCTCCTCAGTCCATTGGCAATGGCTGGTCTGCCCAATTGTGACGCCTGTGGTGGAAATATCTTGCCAACAACATGGTTTCCGATTGGGTCGGAAAACAACAACGGCGCTTTTCGTGCTCAGTGATGCTATTCTCGAGGGCTTCAATCAATAGAAGCCCGCTTCACGAACCGTGGCAGTCTCAATTGACCTATCACGAGCCTTTGACTGCCTCCGCCACGATCAGCTTCTGCAGGACTTGGTCTCGTTGAACGTCATGACTTACCTGGTCCGATCGGAATATGTGCAAGGTCAAGGTCGAGCGCTGGTTTCGAAATTTCAGCTAAGTCATCAGTCTTATATAAATCGATTTATCTAAGAGAAGATACGACTATTAGTCTTTCGTTTTATTATATAAATTATCCGTAAGTACCAGTTCTTAGGCTTGAAAAATCTGCTTCCATTCCTTTTGTTGGTTTGGTCTCTTCTTGCTTACCAAGCATTCCGTTAAGCATCTGTCTTGCTTTCAGCAACTTAAATAAGCTTGAACAGTTAGTTTATTCTGAATTCCCAACTGTTTTCGTGATTAGTCTACTTGTTGGTTCGAAAATTATGAAGGCGACACATTCATTCAGTAGGAAGCCACATAATTCCAGACCCAAGCGGTGTCGGCGAAAGGCAAACATCATTAATGATATCAGTCTTTAGCCTGACATCAGTAGTCAGCCTGATCTGATTGCCGAGCAAATAGATTTGCAGCGAGTTAATGTTGAAATTTGGGTCAGTTCTCTCAATCCTTTGGACGCTATTTGATGGGAATATCGCTGCAGTTTCATCTCAGGAATGCAAACGTTTCGATAGTCTCGTTAATTTGGTCGCAAGTGAGTCATAGGATACACAAAAAAGGTCGTACAATTTTATTCTGAAAAACGTTCCGAAATCAATTAGGCCAATGGACGTTGCAAGGCATTTCCTCTGCTCCTGTAGATTTAACTATAAAATAGCAGAGGCTATAAGACTGTCATCTCACAGTAAAAACCCACCCATTTTAGTCAAGCTATTTTTACCCATTGAAATACACGCCATTTTTAAACAGCAAGAGCTTTCAGCTTTCAGCTATCCCCCTCAGCTTTATTATGCTAATTGTCCTGCTCCAGTCAATGGCTATTCTCCAAACTTCCAACCAAATTACCCACCTCCAAATTTTTATTACTAAATAAAGATAACCCTATTTCGATTACTCAAGCTTCACTAGATATCATCCTGCTTAATGCAAAATCTGTTTTAAATAAGATGGCTTAACTTAGAGCTATTGCGTTCGAGCTGAAGCCAGATATTATATGCACTACAGAGTCGTGGACCCATCCACTAATTCCTCATGCTTTACTCATAATATACAAGTATGATTTCTTCCGTCAAAACCGCCCTAGCAAACGTGGTGGCGGTTGTCTTCTCTATATTCAAGCTATTTTTAAGCATTTCCCGTTCAACCTAGATGCTATGTCATTCTCGGGCAATTACTGCTTTGCATCCATTATCCTGTCTCCCCGTCAAAAGGCGATTATTGGATGCATTTATAGTCCACCAAACTCATCATCGGAAGATGATGAAAAGCTTTGCGAAATATTTAGACTGATTTCGGAGTCCGCCTTTGATGCTAAAGTTATCGCAGGGGATTTAAACTTTCCCGAAATTGATTGGTCATTGAACTGTTTTCCATCCAGCTTTCAGCTATTCCTAGATACCATCAATTTTTCAAACTGGTCTGTGTTGGTCTGTTACCCAACAAGGGATCAGCATATTGTAGATTTAATTTTCACGAATGACATTTTCCCCCTTTTTGTTGACTACAATCAGAACCTATTCCCAAGTGACCATACTTTGATCCGTTGTTGCCTTCCGCTTGCTTCTACGAAAAAGGCTAGCACCACTCGTACCTACCGTGCGTTTGACCTAGCAGATATTAATTTCATTAACAACTGTATGGACTCACTAGACTGGAAGCAGCTTTCCTCATTGAACAATGTAACAATTTTCGGTGACTTAATGATTGCAATTTCAAATAGCATTTTGGAATTTGTGCCGATCGAAATTGCTAAGCCTTATACATCGGACCCCACCATTCCTCATTTTCTTATGTCTAGACTGAAGAAATTGCAAAGACAGTTGAAAGACCAGTCTACTAGTTCATTATCGGTGCACCTAAGAATAGCAGAGATTTTCGAATTAGCGTCTAAGATTCGTCTTACACGTGACAAACATAGGAAATCTTGCACACCAGCGAATTTATCTCTGCAAAATCGATTGCCCAACTGTTCCGCCGTCGGTCCTCCGCTAAACTAGGTCACGAAATCCCCCTTTACTGATTGAAAATAAAAACTTTGTGCAAGATGAGTCTGAGAAGGCTGAACTGTTCAATGCGTTCTTTGCAAAACACCTTACGACGGAATCTGAACCGGTCCCGTCGTTTCAGCAATGCTCAGTCAATACTATCAGTACCATAGATTGCTCCATAGAAGTAATTCGTGAGCACATTATCCGTCTAAAAAACTCGCACTCCTTGGGAACTGACGGCCTTCCAAATTCACTTATCAATAGAGTATTCAGCTTCCCCCGATTGCTAACTTATCTATTCTCAGCTTATCTTCTAAACAGTTTCTTTCTTGACTCATGGAAGACATCTTTTATTCTTCCAGTCTTCAAGTCAGGATCTCGCTCGAACGTAAATAACTACCGAGGTGTTCATAAAACCCCGGCTTAGCCAAACTTCTGGAAAAGATCATTTTTAATCAAATTCTCGATTTTTGTGTGGATAATAAACTATTAAGTGCCTCACAGCATGGCTTTTTACCCGGAAGATCATGCGAAACCTGCCACTTAGCATTCCTTAACCTGGTTACTTCACTTTGTAATGAACAGCAATCAGTCATCGTGATTTACTTTGACCTTAGTAAAGCTTTTGACAATGTGCCTCATAGGCGCCTTTTAGTGAAACTGGAAGCCCTAGGCATCAGGCCTCCCCTCCTCGATTTCATTGCCTCCTACCTGTCTAACCGCAGCCAGAAGGTCTTAGTAGGCAATAGCTTCTCGATGCTTCAGCCGATCACGAGTGGTGCATTACAAGGCACGGTTTTAGGTCCCCTCCTTTTCATTCTTTACATAAATGGAATTTCAACAGTACTAAATAATTCGGAAAATTTCATTTATGCTGATGACCTTAAGTGTATTTACTCATTTTCGAAGGACATGGCCAGAACTTGATAAAGTTAACGCAGACTTGCGTACTCTCTCAAGTTGGAGCGCAACATGGTAGAATGTGTTTTCTCCATCAAAATGTAGTTTCTTGAGTTTTGGTCCCGCAAGGCTTCCTGGACCCATTATCTTCCAAAATAGTCCACTGTTAGAAAAATCTAAGATAAAGGATTTGGGTCTTACTTACACGAATAAGCTTGCATTATCACCTCATGTAGATCGAATTTCTGCCAAGGCCGCACAGATATGTGGGTTAATATCGCATACATTTTTCCTTCAAGAAATGAAGTTAAAACTATACCGCATGTTTGTTCTTCCTTTACTAGAGTATTGCTGCCCGCTTTTTGGCCTCATGACCCAGCATGACCGTAGTAAGATTGAAAAGGTTCAGTGTTTTTTCACTCGTAAAATATTTTCTGTTTCTGGGTATAGTATGTGTTATACAGATCGTTGTCAATTAGCAAACATTAAATTTCTTTGGATAAGAAGACTCGAAGCTGGTCTATGCTTTCTGTTTCGCGTTAACAATAGTCCTAATCACCCACAAATTAACGCTCTCCTTCCAGTAGACCGACCTTACGCCAGTCGTAACTCCTCCATGATAATTTTACCACCCCGTAGCTCCACATCTAACCGTACTCGCATTTTTACCTCAAAATATGCTTTTATTTGGAACAACCTCCCTCTCGATATTAGACTGTTTTCTACACTGTCGATTTTTAAAGGCAAATAATAAAAGCATTTAAATTAAGAGGTAATAAAGTCGTTACTGTCTGTTTCCTTTCCAAACACGCAAGTTGTAGATTTTGAAAAGGGTCCTCCTGGCATTTGAAGCTCTTCTTAGGATACTAAAATGGTTTCTAAATATGTTACCATTTCCCTCTGCAGAGTCAAGCATCACTTCCAAGGGCTGCGAATTCTTCTCCGTTTTTGCAACCTTCGCTATGGTCTTCGCGATTGGCTTTGGAATCTGGTGGGTCGCAACTCGATGATGTTGCCTTGACTTCTACTGCCTTCTCCTGCCTTCCGGATGACCCCTTCCTAACTCAACGATATATTATTTTTTTCCAATGACCATATACGTCCCGAACCCTCAACATCAGGTCCCAAACTAACCACATCAAAACATTTACCTATTAAGGCAATTTTTTATCCTAAACTTTTTTTGAACTCGGTGGCCCGCCGAACTCATCCACCGATCTAGGAGTTTTTTTTTTTTACTGCCGATGACAATTTTTTTATAAGAGTTCACTGCTTATCATTATTATTTTTATTTTCACGATAGCACTAAGTTTGTAACGACAGGGCCCCTTGGGCCTTAAATATACACATTATTATATGTATGGTTGTGGCTAACATCAGTCCCGTCGGATTGTGTGCTTTTCCGGGGTGCTCTCTCTAAGCCCCGTAAGCAAACCTGTAGCTGCTCTCAAGGCGCTGTGCTCAGCCCGATGCTCTTGAACAAGCGCTTCAAATTTCAGTTTAAATGTATCGTCCTTACTGTGATTTATTATTTTCGGGATTTCGGTTAACCTAGCCCTCTGGTGGACTTTCGTTGTTGGCTTTTGGATTCAATTTTGCAAAAACTCCAGTCTCAGAAGACACGACAGGATATGAGTCAAAACGAGCATCATCTCCGTCACTGCCTTCTGTCAACAATTCTCCCGGATTTCAGCTCTCTACAAACGGCTGAGTCGTTTCAATAACATTTTTCATACAATTGAACGCTTTATGCACATTGCATTGAGCTTTAATATCGCTTATTTTCAGTCTGATCTAGAATTGGAGACAAAAATAAACGTGAATATCAGCTTGCAAAAGCTGCGGCGCGAGAGGGACTTGAACCCAAAACATGTAGTGCGTCGGTTTCAGTTGTTACCACCCCACCATCGACTTCGACCGTAGACTATAATTTAATTTTAATTAAACGCCCAAGTCGTTATTTCGAGGGCAGAAGTCGCAAGATTGATGCGGCGAAATCACCCCCCACTAAAAGGGCTAAAAGTATCTGGAGTTCAGTGGACTCAATTAACGAACACCATGTTGAGCTTCTAATCAACTCCAACATGAAGACGCAGGATGACAGCAATCAAAATCGGTTATAAACAGTCAACAAAACAATCCACTTTACTTTTCGATTCATTAACGATATGTTGTGAAAAGATGGTGACAGATAAAATTAAGCTATTTGCGATACCGCTTTGAAAGACGGGAAGAAATGTTCACCACTGCCTGCATTTGAAATTCCGATATCATCGCAACAACGAAAAAAAGTCATGCCACACCCAGGATTCGAACCCTGGACCCCCCGCGTAGAAATCGAACGCGTACCTCTCTTTGCTATCACGGGATGTTGCATACGTTTCAAAAATCCGTTACTAACTACGGAAACACTATCAAGAAGTTCTTTGAAATCTCCTCCTGCCATGCGAACAAAAAGTCGTAAAAGTTTAAGGTATGTAACTCATTAAGATAAAGCCTCCATATCTTATTTTACCCTTTTGAACAAATTAACAAACGTTAAGAAGGTAGTTAATATTCTCAGAGTTGAGATTGAAGAGCTTTACTAATTTTCTCTATTTCTCCCTCGTGAGGAAAAACCAGCGATGCGTGAACTTGAGCGAGGAAACCTAATGTACGGAGAAACAAATCTCTTGCCAAAGTGTCTATGCACAAAAATGATCCGGCAGCGAGGGTGCTTGAGGAAGTTGGTAGTCTGTCATGGACAGGGGAAACGGTCAACTCACTGGCTTCCCAGAGAACGAAGAAGCGCTCTGGGGCTCCAAAAAAAAGCCAACCAAGCCCAATTGCTAATAAAATTTGGCCGAGCTTCAGCACGAGCCAAACAAAAAGGGCACCTTCGCAGGCCAAAACGAACAGGAGCGCTGAACCTCGAAGCGAATCTTTCCTAACGAACCCTAGAGAAGCAGAAGGGGACGACAGTTGAAATTGAGTACCACTCGTATAAACTGCATCGTCATTAAAGCATAACAGAAGGTACTTCCAATACCCCGAAATCAAGATAAGAAGAGAACAGGACGTTATTTAAATAATTTCTGAAATTCCTTCTAAAGGGTGGGGAGAAAGTCGAAGTTCTTGAGGCATTCAGAATTGGCCTTTTAACAGACTCAACAGATGAGCAGCGCCAAACAAGACCGTTGAAGGTTGTTATGAAGAGTAAGGGTGAGGCTTAGCTTTTTTAAAGCAAGAAACCAGTACTGAGATACTCACACCCGATGGTTTTTTTCAGTGGGATTTTTCCCTTGCTGAGCGGGAGAAATGGAGTTTTCTTATGGTAGAACTCAAAAGGATATGCGAACTCGGTGAGTGCAATCTTCGAATTATGAACAGGGAGATCGTCCATGTTCCGAGGTCACTCTTCTGAAGAAAGCTGATAACACTAACAGCCTAGTGGGGATGGACAACAGTCCATCTCCATCAGCACCGACAGCTCACTACATGCAATCTCACGCAAGGGGCAACCACCTGCATAAAGTCGTGAATAAGTCTTAATTGAGCTTTTTTTACACTAATGCCCGAAGTCTTACCTCAAAAATTGATGAACTCAAGACAGATCTTTCGGAGCGAAAACTTGATGATGTTGCCATAACGGAAACATGGCTTAAAAACAGAAATTGCAGATTCGGAGATTTCGATTCCAGCATACCAGCTTTTCCGCAAAGACCGCCAAAACCCACAAGGAGGTAGGGTTGTCGTGTATGTCAGAAGTGAAGTCTCTGTTTTTGAAAGAAAGCACACTGTTGCCCTGGCGTATGAGTCCTTCTGGTTAAAGATCAAGAAGGCGAATTCTCAGAACCATGAATTCCTGGCCGTTTACCGGCCACCAAACATTCTGAGTAGAGCCGATGACTCGCTCCTTGGTCTGGTGAAAGGAGCTGCTAGCCACCAGGAGGTTCTCATTGTTGGTGACTTCAACGCCCCTGCAATTAAATGGAACAACCTGATATTTGAAATGGGCTTCAACTTCCTTTAGTTCCAAATTAATGGATCTCACGCTTGACCTATGTCTAGTTCAGAACGTTGAAGGCATAGTCAGATTTTGAGAAAACCAGCGAGCTACTTGTTTGGATCTCTTTTTCACGAATGATTAATCCTACATAGATGAAGTGCATTTAAGTGCTCCGCTCGGTACGAGCGACCATATGACGCTAATGTGGGATGACTCAGCCCATACTTAATGGCTGATGAAAACGGAGGACCAGCTAAACATATGGAAGGCAGATCTCACTTCAATAAAGAATTCACTATCGTCCGTGAATTGGGACTGCCTATTTAAGGGGGAGCCGGAGGTGGATCGGCGATCACTCAAGATGGTTGCATTAGATCTGATTCAGCGCTTTTGTCCGGTCAAGGTGCACAAGACGACTAGTCTTCCTGCCTGGTTGACGAAAGACCTTAACAGGCAACTGAAGAAGAAGAACAAGAAATGGAAGTTATTCAGGAAAACTGGGTCACCAGTACACCTCAAGGAATTCCGACGCCGAAGAAATGCAGTACAGTGTAAACAGTGCTGTTGTAAACGCCAGTCCATTACTTCATTCTATACTCGTTCCAACATCTGTAGTTGAGAGGGAGCTGCAGAGCCCTAAATAAGCAAAGTCACCAGGTCCAGACAATATTCCAGCCAAGTTGTTGCAAGAATTGGTAAGCGAACTCTCAGAGCCCCTAGCACATATCTTTCGTTTTTCATTTGAACTAGGAAAACTGACATCTGAATGGAAAATGGTAAATATTTACCCGATATACAAGGGCGGAGCCCAAACGACGATCAACAATTACCAGCCCGTCAGCATAACTCGAATTTGCTGTAAGGTGATGGAAACGATAGTTAAGAAGACGAAAATTGGGTTCTTGGAGGAGAAAAACCTACTATCAGGGCTCCAACATGGCTTCAGAAAGAACCATTCTTGCGTTTCCAGCCTTCTACTCTCCACTAAGCATTGGACTCACGCATTATAGGAAGATGGTAAAGTTGACGTCATCTACGCGGACTTCAAGAAGACATTCAGCAGCGTCCTACAGAAGCGTCTAATGTTTAAATTGTCAGAAATTGGCAAAAGAGGAAACCCGCTGGCATGGATTACAGATTTTCTCACAGGACGATCGCAAACTGTGTGCATTGGTGACTCAAAGTCAAACCCTGCCACTGCTCTTCATTATCTATATCACCGACTGTGTCAACGACCTGGGTTGCAGCGCTATTATTTTTGCCAACGACGTCAAACTCAGGAGAGCCATCAGGTCTGACGCCGATAGGAAAGCGCTTCAAGAGAGTCTCAATCGACTTAGCTGCTGGTCTGCTCGTCCGCTTTTACACTTAAGCATGAGTAAGTGTGTAGTTTAAAGACTCCGTGCTAGCAGGACTGATGAAGAGAACGATTCCTTACAATACCTCCTCGATGGGCAGCCACTTTCAAATGCGAACGAACAAAAAGGATCTAGGTGTTCTTATACATTTTTCACTTAAACCATCTACTCAGTGTGTAAAGGCAGCTAAACGCGCGACACAGGTGCTGTTTGCGATAAGGTGGGAATTCATCACAATTGACAAGGAGCTCTTAAGGAAAACCTACGGATAGTTTGTTCGGTCCCACTGAGTATGCTGTCTAGGCCTGGCGTCCGTGGTTCAAGAAGGATTACCTGCACCTGGAACGAGTGCAGGCGAGGGCTACGAAGATGGTCAAAAATCTTGGTCATCTGCCTAATGAAGACAGACTAACCGAACTGGATCTTTTCCCTCTCAATTATAGGCAACTCCGTGGGGACCTCATACAAATCTACCGTGTTGTTAGAGGCCAAGACTGCGCCCTAGAATTTGATGATTTCTTCGAATTGGCTCCGACTGACCATTTGCGAGGTCATTCTTTTAAACTACAGAGGACACCGGCCCGTATCGACGTTCGACGAAATGCCTTCTCTCCGAGGGTAGCGTGTAACGGACTACCGGAAGATGTGGTCCTCTCAGATACTGTTGAAAATTTTAAACACAAACTTGATTCTCATTTGCTGAGAAGCTGTGACAGGTATAATGAACAAAGTGTAAGTAGCAGAACCTTGCAAATGGCTCACAGTTATCGCTGATGTTAAGCCTACATTTGTACATTTGAATAATTTACTATTGTTACGGTGGACCTATTATGCAATTTTGGTTTTGAATAGGGAGCTCAAGGGCTAAAGCCTTCTTCCCTTAATTAAGTGACTTACTGTGACTTATCTACATGCGAAAGCTCCCACTTACCCCGGCACCTGTGCAAGAGGTATCCTACACGGACGATGTAACGGTCTTTTGCCGGCACAACGACGTCGATCAGGCTGCACAGCTACTCACGGAGTTGATGCCTGTTGTCAAAAACTTCCTCACCCAGCGCGGAATGAAGATCTCGGCAGCTAAGTCATCCGTAACTGTTTTCACACTTCATCCGAAGGAGTTTAATCGTCGCCCGGTCATCACCGTCAACAGGGCGCCCTAACCACTCATCCGCAAGCCCAAACTCTGAGGGTGCGTTTTGATGCACGTTTCAGGTTTAGAAACCATGCCAGGGAGACCGCAAGCAATTTAGGCCGCTGCACCAAGGTCCTCAAGGCTCTAGCAGGCACATCCTGCGGCTGCGAAAAAAATGAATTTGTCGACTGCTTTCAAGGCGCTAGCCAAGCCGCAACTCACTTATGCGGCAACAATCTGGTCTCCTTCAGTGACCTTTTCCAGCCTCTACCACCTCCAGTCAGCACAGAACGCTGCCCTCCGAAGGATCCCGAGTTGTTATAAAATGTCGCCTATAGATCATCTTCATCTCCAGGTTTCTGTTCTCCCGGCCGCCCATTACAAAACGCAACTTATCCGCCAATTCTGGCGGACTTTTTCGCAACTCGGACATCCTCAATATCACCAATGCAAACGCATCCCAGCCCAGCCGCGACGTCCGACCGTCTATTCTAGCACTCCACAAGATAAGCTGTTGCCTCGTTTCTCGCGGATCTACCACCAAGACAGGCTTCCAGCCTCTCCACTCTAGAGTCATTGTCGAGGATAAACGAGGTTTCCGTCCCCAATCCTTTTGGATAACTACCCACCTCTGATTGCGGCCTCGGGACGACATCCCGGCGCAGATACGCAGTGGCTACTGCATGCTCCTTCGCCAGTACCAACACCGGCTCGACCCATTCATACCCGACTGCTGTGCCGACTGTGGCGTCTCGCTGCATGACTGCAGTCACCTGTTCGCCTGCAGTTCTTAGCAAGGCAACCACCTCCCTCCCACGGACCTGTGGCTAAAGCCGGTCGAGGTTGCGGCTTTTCACCGTCTCCCAACTACTCCCAGTTTGGATTCCGGCGGGGACTCCTGATCAGACTATGGGCTTTGACACACACACTGGCAGTGGACAGAAAACTATTGTGCCCCTTATCGGGTGTCAATAGTCACTAACGGTTGGGTAGCAATCGTAAATCACCGCGGGGGGGTTAGTCATGGTACTAGTTCTAACACGGAGGCTACCTAAAACAATAACAGGCTACTCGTGCTCGGCCAAGCAGAACTTTAGTGATTGTGCACCCCCGCAGACATGAAGCCCACAAGATCAACGCTTACACCCCCTCACCTGCAGAACCTATCGCTGTGGGATTCGCGTCATCGTAAGGTTTACATCTCCCTCCCCTGCAGAATCTTTCGCCACGATACACGTTGCCGTAAGGTTTCCACCTTCCCGCTCCCCTGTAGAACCTACTGACGCGGGATTCACTTCACCGTAACTGAAGGTAACATTTGTCAGAGGTTACACATTTATCCAACGTTGTGAAATGGCCACCAGCCGAAATCTCTTGGCGTGGATGGTGAACTGGTGGTAACAGATCATCCGGTATTCGCACGCCAAAATTTTGTCCTGTGGCAATTGCACTGCTTGTTCAACCATCGATTTCGATGAGATAAGCTAGGTGCAACAACAGGTTGGCTTAATAAAGCCGAGACATACGAGTGTATGAGCTACGATACTGCTGCTACAGGTACGCGCCTATTCTTAAAGGGCTTTATTCTAGTAATTATGCTTACTGAGGCCAGTAGATAGGATACTATAAGTACTGCCTGTGTAGGCTTTTTAAGAAGTCACACCCAGTATGCACTCCCAACCTGTTCTATGAACTATAGTTTAGTCTAAATGGACAGGTGGGTCGTGGGATTCATTTGTTCATAGAAGCCACTGTCGGATGCCTATGTACCTACCGCTACCATTACAAATTAAAACCGTGCTTGTTTTTTTTTCTCACGAAAGGACGGAGAGCTGTTAATTTATTTAATGTTCGTAGATTTCGGTCTTGCACTGCAGCTAGCCTAGGGCAAAGAGGAAGACCAAAATTAACGAACATTTATTTCAGTAATGGTTCTCCGCCCTTCCCTGAAAAGAAACAGGTTTTCACTCGTAATTTTCTTCACTGGACCTACTTATTTAGCTCAAAAAGCCGTCACCTCAGAGCACCGGATTGTTAAGATAAGTATTTTACCTGTCATAAAGACATTTTGCCTGCACGTTTCAACCTACTGATTAAAAAATAAAAGTTATGTAGCTGCCCGCTAAGATTTCATTGCATGTTCATGTAAAATATGACCAAACGTTATTGTTTTATGAGATATGCGACCTCGGTAGCAACATTTTTGATGTCTTGATCACCTGTCACTTTGGGCACCAGTCGATACTTGTTGACTGTAGTGTCTAGTAAGCCTGCTTTTCCTGAAATACTTCAGCTGCTGGCCTTCTCGAATGATTTAATTGAGTTTGTTACCGCCTTTTCATTTTTTTTGTCGAAACTGTCAACAGATTTATACGTTAACCTTGCAAAATTGAAAAAAAATTTCGTGCAGACTAACAGTCATCTTTTGACTGACCTTAGTCTCCGAGGAACCCGCGGTGCATTTATGGATCTTCGGCCAGCAGATTTTTGTTTCGTTCTTTTCCCATAAGCGTCGCTTTTTAAACGAGCCGGCAAATTTTTGCGTCTTCAGTGAGTACCTGAAGTCGTTCTCGTCTGCGAAGTTTGATCTTTCCGTTTGTTTGACCACGATTGTGGTGAGCGGCCCTAAAATTCAAAGACTATAAGACAGGCAGATCATCATAGACAACGATTAGATACTGAAAAAATTACATCCATGCTCACCGGGGCTCACTGTGGCTACAAACTTAGACACGTTGTACGTGTTCTGGACCGTACTTAATGTCGGATTGCCTACATCGCCCATAAGAAACCGATGTTTATTCCTTTTTGCTTATTTGATCTACAATGAGATCATTAGTTCACGAAGTCACGAGGTTGCGAAGCTAGCAGGCCAATTAAGCTTATGTTTGATGACATCTTCGAGGAAATTTATCCACTAGGCCGAACATTGCACTCACTGGCGACTGGGGATTGCATATATTCCTTTTGAATGGGGAAGTGGGTTGCAGAAAATTTGTGAATTATATTTTCATAATAAAGCGTCTTCCTCAACACTGACAAACATAAACCATTAAGGTTTCCTGAATGAATTCGAGAACTGAATCAACAGCGTTGAAATCGAAACAAGTCAAGTACTCGGGTTGCGGAAGAGAACTCAGTCTATCGATGTATCCATCTGGCATAGGCTTCAATAACCCTGCACCCAGTCACCTCCAGGCCTGTGCCACTGACGTTTTTTGGCTCATACTTCTGACAACCTCCTTTCGTTATGGTTCCGCTGTTATGCATGCCAATAAACTGTAGAAAAAGTTCAGAAGAAGAAAAATGATTCCGAAGTGTGACCGATCTTGTTCACGACATGTAACACAAGGCTCACGGGAAGTATTACGCTCCAAACTTGGGGCAGCACAAACGGTCAAATCAGGTTGTTTATTATTATCAATCACCAAACTGGCATAAGTAATACTACACTACACTGTGTCTCCCTTCCGGTACGGCTCCACCAAACCCCCACCTCCTCATAAGCACGTAACCTTCCACCACAACCCTTTTCAGTGACTGACTCGAATGAAATGACGAATATATTTGAACGCATGTTTCACATTTGACCCCGTTATTATATAAAATTACTGGCTCGATGATAATTTGTGGAAAGCTAACGTATGCTCGCCAACAAGTATTTGCAATTTGGTAGCAAACCATCAAATCGACACTGCACAGGTCAAATGACAACCTGAAGATTAGGTAGCCAGCCAAGTTCCGACCAAAGGCTCAAGCTCTGCCGGCCAAGGAAGTTTTACGTTCACCGATCGATCACGATTGCTCGACTGATTACGGTGTTGGAGCTTATGCGGGAGGAGCTGCTATAAACATTCGAAGGCGGCCGCGGACAGATGAACATGACAATTAAGTACTCCCGAAATAGACAAGGTCAATTTGGCCATCGCCAGAAACTGTTCAAACCCTAACCCCAGGTTGGACACGCCCGAGGTTTGTGTCTCGTCCCAGCTTGTCATTGAACGAACCTTTTTAACAGTGAGCCATGGTCTCAGACATTATCGGAAGGGCGAAAATCAAACTAAATTGGTGGACAATGCTCCCCATGGGACTTATAATTGTGTCATGTTGGTCAAGCGCCGTGCTTAATGGGTTGGATGCTATACAACCACCCACGCCAAGGTATACTTGCAAACGGCTCCAATGCCTTATGTAAGAATAACCACGGTTTGGCAGAGCAGTTTGGCTGTGGCCCATAGAAGTAATTTGTGATTGAAGTTGTCTTGAAGACCCTGTGCAGTCCATGTCTGCCAGTCAACACCAGGAGCGTTAAAGTCCGCAACGATAAGAATGTATTTTTTCTCACAAACCCTATACAATTCTGCTATGAGGATAGTGTCTTGGTCATGAGAATGGTTTGGCGGGTGGTATGTCACCAAAAGCGTCAGTGGCCTGGTGTACTTAGCAGATAAATAAATATTTAGCATTTCCACATCTCGTGCTGGGGCCGGTTCTTCAGCCGTGGCTGTCAGCTTGCAAGTGACATTGACTATAAGCCCTCCTCCCCTAGTTTTTCTGTCTTTCCTGAAAAGCTGATATCCTCTAAGTGATAATTCAGAATCAGCGATATCTTTTAAAATACAGGTTTCAGTTAAAGCCATGATGTCTGGTTTCAACTCCTCGACCAAGTTTTTTAATTCGTCCAGCTTGTTAAACAAGATTTGTACATTTGCGGTTAGGAACTTTAGTGACAGATTACTCCGTGAGGCCCAACCCTCATCGTAACATGTTTTGGTCAGAGGAAGGGCTCCTTGACTTGTATTATTTGCTTACCTTTTATTTTCAGACCCTTTGCCACACTTTCGGTCCTCTCTCTCAATTTTATCCTTAGTTGCCTCATTTTCATCCGCTCCCTCAGCTCGTATTCTGGCTGAAAAAACGCTTGCTTGTGCGAATTTTGTAAGGCCGTTTTTCCTTTTAGCAGTTTTGATGCCAAGCCATCGTTACCAAATATAACTTTGAGAGGCCTTGAGTTTGTTTGAAGGTCGTGGCCTAGGTCTGCTTTACCCAGACGGAAGGCTTTATTGACGGTATAGTTTTCCCCATTCTTTAGGACAGCGCTGACGTATTCGTGTATTCGATCATAGTCGTGTGCAACTCGTTTCGTTGTACTGTCAAACGTGGACTCGGGAGCACCTTGTATGATAATGTTGTTTTTACGATTTATGGACGACTTCTCTAATACCTTACCTGTAGTTCCGTTTGACTCGTCTTGAGCAACTATGCAGTTTTGTCGGTCAAGGGAAACCCGTGATGTATTTTCAGTCTTACTGCTATCGGAAGACCCCGAGATGTTGCTAGGATTAGTTTTTGACTTTGCGTTTCCACTACCATCACTAGAAATAGGCTTATTTTGGAGTCTGGGATGGCACCGATCAGGTCTGGCTTCCTGCTGCCCCCCTTCTACATTTTTGTTTTCCTTCTGTGATTTGTATGCAGCCTTAGCAAACCCACAAGGAGTGGTTGATGTACTGGGTACATTTTGCACTTTCGGTCCGGAAAATGAGCCTATAATTAGCCGGGTTTTTAATTCGAAAATTTCCTCATGTGCTGAGATTGGGCGCAGAATATTAGTCCCGCAGATCGTTAGAGATGTTTCTGTAGAATCTTGATCACGGCGCTCCTCGTCGAGGACAAATTGACCATTTATGTTACTTGCCTGATCATTTTTGTGCGCAGACGCTTCGGCGAGAGATGCTGCTACTGCGTACGTTAGGTCCCATTCCTTAAGTTCATGCATCGCCAGTGTTTTCTCGTTAGGGAGAAATCGAGAAAATTTCTTCAGCTCTTCCAGCTCCACTCTAAGACTATTAACCACTTCCTCAAGTTTCGTTAATTTGTTAAGAAGGGTAAAATATGATAGGCAGGCTTCATCTTTATGAGTTGCTACCCTTAAACATTAAAGACTTTTAGTTCGCTTGGCAGGAGGACAGATATTTTGAATTGGATGACTGAATTTGATCCTTACGGCTATACGCTTCTATAGCTCCATCGGTAAGCCATTCGACTTCCACCCGATGTATCCGCTTTTCGATTCCCAGCCCCGCTGGCAGTTTTGTAGAATTATCGAAAGCAATAGTTTTTACGTCCATTTTAGTTGTAAATGAAACGATTTAATTCAAAATTTTAAATTTGCCTATGTGATTGTGACGTAGTGTATTGGCTGATATTCAAAATAAGGGAAATCTTCCGACGGTGTGTAGAGTATTGCAAATATTTGAAGCAGACTGAGAAAACAATACGCCTGATTGCTTAGAAGCACTTTCAAATATGTATAAAATATATGCAGGATATCCAGGAACGATTCAGCCGTTTGTAGATCTTCGAGGTCCTGAATAACTGCTAATCTTC
>JAYGXS010000002.1:96649867-96679023 GCA_036362985.1 Ligula intestinalis | reverse complement strand
GCCTCTAACAATTCGGTAGGTTTGTATGAGGTCCCCGCGGAGTTGCCTATAATAAAGAGGGAAAAGATCAAGTTCGGTCAGTCTGCCTTCATAAGGCAGATGACCAAGATTCTTCGCCATCTTCGTAGACCTCGCCTGCACTCGTTCCAGGTGCAGGTAATCCTTCTTGAACCACGGACGCCAGGCCTGGGCAGCATACTCCAAGTGGGACCGAACAAACGCTCCGTAGGTTTTCCTGAAGAGCTCCTTGTCAACGTTCACGAATCCCCGCCTAATCGCAAACAGCACCTGTGTAGCGCGTTTAGCTGCCTTTTCACATTTGAAAGCGGTTGCCCATCGAGGATGTATTGGAAGGAATCGTTCTCCTCATCAGTCCTTGTAGTACGGAGTCTTAGAACCACACACTTACTAATGTTGAAGTTTAAAAGCCAACGAGCAGACCAGCAGCTAAGTCGATTGAGACTCTCTTGAAGCGCTCTCCTATCGGCGTCAGACCTGATGGCTCGCCAGAGTTTGACGTCGTCGGCAAACATGATAGCGCTGCAACCCAGGTCGTTGACACAGTCGTTGATATATATGAGGAACAGCAGTGGCCCTAAGACAGAGCCTTGGGGGACGTCACTCAGAACAGATGTAGGGTTTGACTTTGAGTCACCGATGCACACAGTTTGCGATCGCCCTGTGAGAAAATCTGTGATCCATATCAGCAGGTTTCCTCTTATGCCAATTTCTGACAATTTATACATTAGACGCTTATGTGGGACGCTGTCGAATGCCTTCTTGAAATCCGTAGAGATGACGTCAACCTTACCATCTTCATTTGGTGTTGACGTTCATTCGGGCTCTGCCCTTGTATATCGGGTAAATATTTGCCATTTTCCATTCAGATGGCAGTTTTCCTAGTTTAAATGAAGAACGAAAGATATGTGCTAGGGGCTCTGAGAGTTCGCTTGCCATTTCTTTCAAGAACTTGGCTGGTATATTGTCTGGGCCGGATGACTTTGCTCCTTTGAGGCTCTGCAGCTCCCTCTCAACTACAGATGATGGAAATAGTAGAGAATGAAGTGCTGGACCGGCGTTTGCAACAGCACTGTTGGCATTATCAAAATGAAGCTCGGGTTCCCTAGTGAATACGGAGGCAAAGAACCGGCTTCAGTACTCGGTTTTCTCGTCATTCTCAACGACTTCTCCGCCATCACCATTCTTAAGTACTGTGACAGGATCCTTGTTTTTTAATCTACTGTTAATATAGCAAAATAGAATTTTGGGCTTTTCTTCGGCCTGTTGGAGGCTTCTTGATTCATAGTTTTTCCTGGCCTGGCGTATTGATTTTTTACTGCATTTCTTGGGCGTCGGAATTTCTTGAGGTGTACTGGCGACCCAGTTTTCCTGTATAACTTCCTTTTCCTATTCTTCCTCTTCAGTTGCCTGTTAAGGTCTCTCGTCAACCAGGCAGGACGACTAGTTATCTTGCGTACCTTGACCGGACAAAAGCGCTTAATCAGATCTAGCGCAACCTTCTTGAGTGATCTCCAATCCTCCTCCGGATCCCCCTTGGGTTGGCAGTCCCAATTCATGGACGATAGTGCATTCGTCATTGAATTGAAATCTGCCTTCCATATGTTTGGCTGGAGTGAGTAATCCCACATTAGCGTCGTATGATCACTCGTACCGAGCGGAGCACTTGAATGCACTTCATCTATGTAGGACGAATCCTTAACGTTCTGAACTAGAGACAGGTCAAGCGTGAGATTCATTAATTTGGAACTAAAGGAAGTTGACGCCGCCTCAACTGTCAGGTTGTTCCATTAAATTGCAGGGGCGTTGAAGTCACTAAAGATGAGAACCTCCTGGCGGCTAGCAGCTTCTTTCACCAGACCAAGGAGTGAGTCGTCGGCTCCGCTCAGAATGTTTGGTGGCCGGTAAACGGCCAGGAATTCAAGGTTCTGTGAATTCGCCTTCTTGATCTTTAACCAGACGGACTCATACTCCAGGGCTACAGTGTGTTCTCTTTCTACAAGAGAGATTTCAGTTCTGACATACACGACAACCCCATCTCCTTGTCGGTTTTGGCAGTCTTTGCGGAAAAGCTCGTATGCTGGAATCGAAATCTCCGAATCCGCGATTTCTGCTTTTAGCCATGTTTCCGTTATGGCAACTACATCAGGTTTCCGCTCCGAAAGTACTGCCTTGAGTTCATCAATTTTTGAGGGAAGACTTTGGGCATTAGAGTAAAGAAAGCTAAATTTAGACTTATTCACCACTTTTTGCAGGCGGTGGCCTCTTGCGTGAGATTGCATGCAGGGAGCTGTCGGTGCTGATGGAGACGGACTGTTGTCCATCCCGACTAGGCTGTTAGTGTTATCGGCTTTCTCCAGAGGAGTGACCTCGGGACATGGACGATCTCCCCGTTCAGAATTCGAAGATTGCTCTCGCCGAGTTCGCATCTCCTGTGGAGTTCTTATTTTAGCAATCTCCATTTCTCCCGCTCAGCGGGGGCAAAATCCCGCTGAAAAAAAACCGTCAGGTGTGAGAATCTAAGTATTGGTTTCCTGCTTAACAATAGCTGGACGTCAGCCTCACTCTTCAGAACAACCTTCAGCGGTCTTGGTTGGCGTTGTTCATCTTTTGAGTCTGTTATACGGCCCATTCGGAATGCCTTTAGAACTTCGACTTTTTCCTCACCCTTTAGGAGGAATTTCAGATATTCTTTAAATAACTTCCTGTCCTCTTCTAATCTTGATTTCGGGGTATCGGAAGTACATTCTGTCATGCCTTTTATGAGTATGCAGTTTATACGAGTGGCACTCACCTTCCGACTGTCGTCCCCTTCTGCTTCTCTAGGGTTTTGTTAGGACATATTCGCTTCGAGGTTCAGCGCTCCTGTTCGTTTTGGCCTGCGAATTTGCCCTTTTTGTTTGGCTCGTGCTCAATCTCGGCCAACTTATGTTAGCTTTTAGGCTTGGTTGTCCTTTTTTGGGAGCCCGAATGCGCTTCTTCGTTCTCTTGGAAGCCAGTGGGTTAACCGTTTCCACTGTCCATGGCAGACTACCAACTCCGTCAAGCACCCTGGCTGCCGGATCATTTTTGTGCTTAGACACTTCGGCGAGGGATTTTGTTTCTCCGTACGTTAGGTTTCCTCGTTCAAGTTCACGCATCGCCGGTTTCTCCTCACGTGGGAGAAATAGAGAAAAAAATTTCAGCTCCTCCATCTGCACTCTAAGACTATTAAATACCTTCTCAAGGCTTGTAAATTTGTTCAAAAGGGTAAAATATGATACGGAGCCTTCATCTTCATGAGTTTCATCCCTTAAACTTTTACGACTTTCAGTTCGCTTGGCAGGAGAAGATTTCAAAGTACTTCTAGATCGAGTTTCCGTAGGTAGTTAGGGAATTTGAAAACTATAGCAGCATCCCGTGATGGTGAAGAAGGGTAGGCGCTCGACTTCTACGCAAGGGATCCAGGGTTCGAATCCGAGCGGTGGCGTGACTTTTTTCCTTGTTGCGATGATGTCGGGATTTCGAATGCAGGCACTGGCGAACATTCCTTCCCGTCTTCCAAAGCTGTATCGCACATAGTTTCAATTTTTTCTGTCACAATCTTTTCACAACAGACCGCTAATGAATCAAATAATAAAGTGGATTGCTTTTTGACTGTTAATAACCGTTTTTGATTGCTGTCATCCTGTGTCTTCGTGGAGGAGTTGATAAGACGCTCAACTTGGTGTTCGTACATTGAGTCTACTGAACTCGAGAGACTTTAAGCCCTTTTAGCGGTGGGTGATTTCATCGTACCAATCTTGCGAATTCTGCCCTCGAAATTGCGACTAGGAGTTTTAAACCAAATTAAATTAGATTCAGCAGTCGACGCTGATGGTGTGGTGGTAACGACAGATACCAACGAACGACAGGTTTTGGGTTCGAGTCCCTCTCGCGCCGCAGCTTTTACAAGCTTATCTACACATTTATTTTTGTCTCCCATAATAGATCAGACTGACGATAAACGATATTAAAGATCTATGCAATATGTATAAAGCGTTCAACTGTATGAAAAAGGTTATTGAAACGACTCAGCCTTTTGTAGAGAGCTGTAATCCGGGAGAATTGTTGACAGAAGGCAGTGACGGAGATGATGCTCGTTTTGACTGATGTCCTGTCGTGTCTTCTGAGGCTGAAGTTATTGCGAAAGTGAATCCAATAGCTAACAACGAAAGTCCGCCAGAAGGCTAGGTGAACCGAAATCCCGAAAATAATATTTCCCACGAAGGACGAGAAATTTAAACCGCAATTTGAAGCGCGCGCCAGATGCATTGAGACAGATGTTTGGCATAAACTGGTCGTGGCCATATCTGGTCTCCCATGCTTTTTCTTTCGGGTTAATGTAGTGAGTCTGGATTCTTTTGAACAGCGTTCTCACGTAGCTGCGTTTGTAAGCTACCACAAGAATTCAAATGCTCAGGAGGATAATATTGTGATTCCGGCGATCAAAACGCGTTTTTTGTGTTTGTGTCCATATATGTTTCCCTACAGAGACCGTCCTTGTAGGAAAAATTGACTGACTCTCGATGACAGACATTGTTTTAGTAGCCACTCAGTGGAGTAGTTGATGTGAATTTATCGTGGGTGGCAGATTACCATTCTGGTCATGCAAATGTATTTGGAAAACGGCAGTAGGCTTTAGACATTTAACACATTCTAGAGCCATTAAAGCCGCGAGCAGATGTGGCAACACAAGGAGTTAAGAGTGTCCTGTATGGCCGTTCTTTGCAATAAAGACTTCATAAATCATGGTAAAAAAACTGCCGGACAGCCTTTGCTGACTGACCGAACTGACGAGGCCCTCCAGACCTAAAATATAAAATTGGTTAATTAATTTTGTTTATTTAAGGGGTTGGTACCAAACGCGGAGAAAATCGGCTGGCTGGCGTGAACTAGAAGCGCGCGAAAACCATGGTACTGATAGACCAATCAGTGAACGAGGCGCGGTGAGTACTTTGTTTGTGTTCACGGACTTGTGTCGGTATACTTGCTGCTTTGATATTGCAGCCACACTGCGTCTCAAAATATCTGGCGGAGTTTCATGATCAGAATGGTTGCGATGTCTCAATAAACATGCTTGATTACGATAGTCAGACTGTGGTCTTCATCTCCATGTCAGTCAACTAACTGTGGCATATCTGGGGCATTGTTTTGTCAGTTCATGTTTCCTAATGGCTGTAATTCCCACTGGCTCCTGATTTGATGCTATTTCTTACGAGACGATTTATTTACTTTCCTTTGATATACTCATACTTCCTTTTTCCTCTTTTAATTATCGCGCGTTTTTCTTCGTGGCCAAACATTCGGTTTTTTTTTTAAATAGTAAGAAAATTCCCATCAGAGAATTCAGAAGAGTACCTGACGAGCGTACGTAGGATTTTGGTGAATTCTTGTCAGGCCAGTACATTTATAGGGGAAGAGGGAACAAGTTAAAGCGGGTTAGTCATCTCGTAAAAGTGAGTTCTTGATATAAGAGGGCGTGGTCGCTAAGTGAAGGCTGATAAGGAGAGCAGGGTTTGCTGAAGCCAGTCTGGGAGAGGGGAAGAGAGAGAAAAAGAGCGCACACGAACGCATGCCGCTTAGTGACTGTGGAACACGCCAGTAACTTCAGCATCAGTAGCGAATGTAAACCCACTCATTAATCCCTACTCCCTGCATGTTTTCCTACGAATACCGTGGTTATAGGGTTTTATGGGTGGGGAATTATGACACGCAGTGGAATATGTTTTAATAACTGCTTTATGCATTTATATTTTATTTTATTTAGAAGTTCTGTTGATTTACATCTGTAGAATTTCCTTATCTGTATTATCGTTTAACTTATTGCAGAAAACCTCTATTATCAAATTGCAGGTTTTTTGAATTTCCCGAAAAATTGAAATGTTGGTTAGGAGGTTGTCCACTTTAGCTTACCTGATGTCCATTTTACCGTTTTGGAGTTATAAAAGTAATGTCCATGTCGCGAAGGGCCACGTGCATCTTCAAATTACATACGGAACAACTTACTCCCAGCAGCCGCGGGAAGCAAATGCGACCAAATTATTTTCACCTCACACTTACTTTTAAAAATTTCCTTATCTGCCTATCCTATTTCCCCACCACCAAGAACACTTTAACCACCATTTTTGCAGGACAACATTTTACGACTGGTGGTATATGAGTGGGCCTACATAAGCCACTTTTCTCTTCACTCCTGCTGTTGCTAACAGGCGCTAACCCAGTGACTTTGGCTAGTTTGGTGGGACCTTTTAGCTCACTCGGAAATCGTCATTGGTGGCCGCACGGTGTCCGGAGTCATTCATTTGTGCCAGAATAGAGTTGCTAATGCTCCTGTCTTCTCCTTTTCTCAGCTAAAACAGAAGGGCATTCCTTTATTCTTTCGATTAGGTGCCGAATCGTGCTACGACTATAGCCTGTTTTACAAGAGCAAGTAAAGGAGAAGATGCACATGGAGGCGGTCTGAGCTGGTACCCTGTCTTTACCTTCCCCATGGTATAACAGGTCAGCTGAGCAGAATACCCGAACACCACGCCTGGCGTGGCCCGCGGTCACTTAGCGACCTGCACTCGTCCGTCCTCTGTTTGTCTGCCTATCCTTCCCCCCTCCTCCTTCCCCTTCGCCTAGACTGGCTCAACTAAACCCTGATCTCTCAAACAGCCTCCTGTTATCGATCCCTCCCGTTTATACCCACGACTCGCATGTAAAAAAAGACAAACACGTTTTAACTTGCACTCCGTGCCCATATAAATGTGCTGGCCAGATAAATATTTATCCAAGACATACGTACGCTCGCTGTGCCTATTATTTAGTACTTTTACATTTTCTTTTTTTTAATTTTTGCTTTCCCTTATATGCCAATCCCCCAACACCTGGGGTTTACCAAAGTTTCAATGAAGTGTTATTCCGGATTTTATTAGGTTAAGATTATATATAAACATCACTATACAGTAGTCGCCAAAGACCATGCAATTTTCATAACTTTGTATAATTTTGATCAGTACTTTGAAAACTTAGAAATAATAATGAGCTGCATAAGGCATATTAAGTACTAAAAATAACTATAGGAATTACCAAGTGTTTGTTAAGAAAAATAAAATTTTGCTTATGCAGAGATCTGCTAATTTTCTGGCAATTATTTTTTTTAAGTTTTTAGCCAGAGAGGGCGTTTTATGAACGCCAGGATAACTGTGCATATCTGATCGGGAACCAAATTTTAATACAGGAATTATAACAGAAGTTTTTCAGTAGTCGCTGAAAAGGCCATTCCCAAGAAACACTGAAAATAAGGGTGGGAAATCTCTTAATTGTTTGATGAGTGAGTTTGGAATGTTGTCAGTTCCAACCGAATGTGAATTTTTACGACGACTTATTTCTTTTTGAATACAAGTGGGTGAGAAATTAAGATTACTGCTATCGGAATCACACATCAGAGGGATTACAGGAGTGGGGCTAGATTCGGTGGTAAAGAAATTGGCGAAAAAGAAATTAAGCAACGCCGCTTTCTCCAAATCCTATGTACCAATATGATTGCTGCTATTGAATAAGGGTGGAATGACTTTCTGCAGCTTAGCCGACGACCGAAGACGGAAGACTTGAGCAACAGATCGGGAAGAATTCGCATCACTTAATGCTGTCGCCTCTCTACGCTAATCTCTCGCAAGCCTTATTTTAAGCGCTATTTCAAATATTTGCGCTATTCTTAAGTGGACTGATAAAGAGCTATAAGACGTATCCTTAAGTTGTTTTTGCAATTTCTTGAGTCTATTTTGGAGAAAATGTGGCAGAGTAGGAGAAATTGAATTTGATTTAAAAATCTTAAGTGGGATAAGGTTCTGAATATTTTCTGCCAGGTTATGCCATAGCTCCTGCAAGAAGTAGGTATCGCTAGTTGAACATATGTTATGCCAATCTAGGGTATTTTACGAAATCATTTATTAATTCATAGTTCACGTTATAAAGAGGTTGAAAGACAACAGTAAATTAAGGTGTGGTCACTTGCGAAAATATCACGATGAAAATTCATAACGAGAGGATGGACATCACTTTTATAAATTAAATCTAATATGTTGTCATTTCTGGTCAGTGAACTGACAATTTGTGATACGCTTGAAAAGTTAATAGTGTCACCCAATTTCTGACATCTTGGTGGACAGGTATTTGTATGCCAGTCTGGCACATTAAAATCACATATAATTATTCTGACATCGAATTGAGACTACTGTTTTTTCAAACATTTCACACAGCTGCATTGCATTACCTGAGTTACAGCGGGGATTATAGCCACACCTAACTATCGCTTTTTATTGTGAGGTGGGCTGGGTAAAATAAAACAAACATTTCCAGAAAATGACGAAATGCTTAGTTGAAGCGTGAAATGTACAAAAGATGATTTAATCTAAAGAAGGCAACCATCGCCACGCTTTTCAATGTGGTCTTGTCTCTACAAACTATAAATATATATGGCGAGTGTCGAGTCAGAAATAAGAGTGTGTCCAATATTCAGTGACACAGAGCAGTATCAGTTTCATCATCAGTATATTGAGAGATGTGTAGAAAAAATTTATTTGAGTGCCCTATTTGTACATATATGCAGTGGTAGCAGAACATTTGTTTCTCAGACTGTTGGCGAGGCCAGTTGTCCTGTGTCATGGGATGAAAACCGGAGCAGACCGTGAAAAACTACTCAGAGATCTTTAGTAGAAAAACTGTCGCTCTTGTGGGGGTAATGCGTGCGATTAAGGAGAAAAAAAAGGTTCCAATTGGGGGGGGGCATTGCATAGGTTCCCAGGATCATCACCGTGTGGAAGCCACGTCCTGATTCTTCATTGCTGATTGCAGAGTCCGCCAACGGAACTGGAAAAACAGAGGCATCCGTCCAGATCGTCGACAGTCCGCTTTGTGTCGAACAAAGGGTGAATGTTTAGGCCGTCAGGTCTGGCTGATAAGATCACTAGCGGGGTAATCATGGTACGTAGATAGCCAAGTAGGGTAGACCGTGGAGACCTTCGCATGAGGCGACACGTGGGAGGGCGTTATAAATAGAAACGTAAATGGATATAAAAAGTATTACTACTGAAAAAAATTAGAAGCAGTATTATTAGAGCAAATTGTCAGTTACGACCTATTGTGCACTGTCATATCGATCCATTTTTCGCTTAAAACCCTCTAGCAATTCCGACATAACGACGTCCTGAGTAAGCGCATTCCACGCTCCGACCATCCTTTTTGAAAGGAAGTGTTTTCGAGCGTCCAGATTGGCCCCTGTCACCTTTAATTTGAGTGGATGACCCCTCACATTCGTGGTCGTTGCTAATTCGAATCTAGATCATCTGGATCAAGCTCCAATGCAACTGTTTTAAATTCTGTCATCTTTTTAACAACTGATCTCGGATTGAGTGAGAATAAACTGAGCGTATCCTTCAGATGCAGGTTACGCTCGTCCGCATTTGTAAAAAAGGAAAGCTTGGTGGCGGAAAGGGAAAAGGCATGATAGAAACAAATGGCGGAAAGCAAACTGGCCCTAGCCTACAGTTTTTCAGGTAATCATTATCAAATGAACGGTAAATATTGCAGAAAGGCATAATAGAGGGGGATACAAAGAAAGGACGACTGATCTGTGGCATGGGAAAACCAGGAGGGGGCATAAAATTATGATTTTGAGGCATTAAATCATAATTTGACGAAAAAATTTGCCTTCGAAAATTGCATGGCTGGTTTTTAAATAGTTTTACTTTTAAAAGCTGGCTAATTTTTTTGAGTATGTTGATGAGTTTTGGGGTAAGGAATAGCGCTAGCTTGAGCGTTTGGGTCTTTGCTAGATACTGAGTAGTTATGGGTAATCATATTGACAAATTTTAAAACTGACGTATATTTACTAGAGGCGTTGGTAGGTTTATCAGAATTCAAAGTTATAACTTATGTGGTTGGCTTAAAGGGGGCTACAATCTCACTTGAATCAGACGTAAGGTGAATGAAAGAAGTATCAGGTGAAACAGTTATTGATCCAGAGGGATGTGGGCTTACCTGAGCGGGAGGGCCGGCCTCAGAGACAACTTTTGGTTTTGTTGAACCGGAGCCAGTGTTCTCATTTGCTTCTGTAGATAAATCCCCACACGTCATTGGCGTGTTCTCCCTGCATGCGTTAAGTTTATTTTTCTTTTTATATTTGGCTGACCGCTCATGCTGAGAGAATATAATGTCTACTTCTATCCCCGATAAAATGTTTTACGAGATTCGGCCGGTTTTTACTTCGAGATTAGAGTCTTTTAGCTTCTGCAACTCTAAAATTAAAGGATCAAGAGTAAAGAAAGTGAACCGAAACATCTATAGGTAGTTTATTTTTTGAAGCATTTTTCAAAAGAAAATGAACATTTTTTGCCAATCACGGGTCTCAGTAGACACTATATTGATGAAAGGCTCTAGTTTCTCACATTGCTGAGAAGTGAGCGTAGATATCTTTTCATCGAAGATGACACCAAAGACCGTAAACAGACAAGCATATTGGTTATCAAACTTAATAAAGTTGTCTAAAGCACCAATAGAGCAATATTGGTCAAGCAGGAACTTCTCCTGCAGAATCCGTGCTGCTTTTCAGAAAGAACATTATGTTTCTCCAAAAAATGCATCACCTCGCGTTTGACAATGCGTTCCATGAGCTTGCAGGATATTGTGGTGAGGCAGACCGTTCTGTTGTTATTTGCGGTCGCTCGACTCCCTATTTTGTGGATGGGTAAGATCCACGCTGCTTTCCACTCGGGTGGCACTTTTTTAGTATAAAGAAAAGTTCGAAAGAGTAGGTTCATGGGTACCGCCAACTCTATGGCTTGCTCCTTTAATTGTTTTGCAGGTATATTGTCCGGACCTGATGACTTCATTTCTTTGAGCTTTAGAAGTTCTCGCAGAATGGTAGCTTCCGTGAGTGCAACCGAATCTACTGTCTGCATCTCACCTGCACTGCAGTTTGCAGCGGCGAACTCATCCTCTCTCGTAAAGACTGACTGAAAGAAGCAAAATAGGCGTTCCACCTTTTCGTTACTCTCGCAAATTTCTACAACGCCGCCTGCTGTTAACAGGGGAATAGGGTCTCTTTTTCGAGTGCCTCGACTTGCATAGCTGTAGAAAAGCTTTTGGGTTCCTACTACATGGTTTATACGATTTGTCTCTCTTAACCCTGTTTCTCTGCGCCTTATACCTTTTGGACCATTCGGGTGTCCTCTCTCTGCGATAGGTTTTCCACATCCTTCCTTTGCAATTACTTATCTCTTTAGCATCGGCGTTGTCAATTGAGGCCTATTTGTTACTTTATTGGCCGTGATAGGACAGAAGTCGGTAATCAGTCCGCGTAATACCGATTTGAAGGCCGACCTATCATCAAGAACGCACCTGGTGAATATTTCGTTCCAGTCTATCCCGCTCGCTGTGGTTTTCATTTATGTAAAGTCCCCTTTCCAGATGTTGCGTCTGATAACCACAGTACGACCAGGCACAGAGAAGAGTGAATTTTCCCAATGTTGCACTACGTTATCACTTTCTCCGACAGGTGGTAAACAATTTACGACGTCCACGCTATCAGGCGCTTTGATAAATACTAGATCTAAGCAATTAGCTTGTTGCCCTTCGCGTAGTCTGATCGGATATATGACGTGTTGCGTTAGGAAAGATGCCTGTACTGTGCGCAGGAGTCGTCGATCGAAATTAATTCTGAGTCCGGCGCAGAACTCACATTCCTGGTGATATGGAGAGCGTTAAAGTCTCCCATGATTATGACATCCGATCTCCTAGCAAATTATTAGTCTCCTTCTATCAGACTATTGTCTGAATGTTGGTTACTCGACGGTGCGCGGTAGACCGCCATTATGTCAAGGGTCTGTGACCCTGGTGTTCTAGCGGTGAGCTATATTGCCTCAATATTGCCCGAAATGTTTTCGGATATGTTGGACATGAGCAGGCCGTGTTTGACATATATTAGCACACCCCCACCTTGACGCCCGATCCTATCTTTTCGGAACACTTGAAGCCCGGTGAGTGCAATTTCTTGGTTAAATACATTCGTGGACAACCATGTTTCTGTTATTGCAGACGACATCTGGTTCCAGTTGGCACATTATAAACTTAAGCAACATATTTTTTGCTACCACTGCACATATGTAAAAATAGGGCACTCAAAGGAATTTTTCCTACATACCCTCAGTATACTGATACTGATACTGAATACTAATTTGGAGAGTAGGCTTTGTGCATTGGTGAACACACACTTTAGTTTCATGGTACGGTGTAATCCGGTTGTGACAGTCTTTTCTTGACCGTCGTTTGGAGCATTACGGATTGGTTCGCTGTTTCCTTCTAAATTATCTTCCCTTTGAAGATTTTTAGATCTGCCTCGCCATATTTCTTCCTCGACTGAAGTTTCGTTACAAGTTCCCGGCGTTTCAGCCGTTCCTCCAAGGAGTAGTCCTGTTGAAAAAAAAAATCTGTATGCACGTGGCGTAGGTTAGCTTTTAAGACAAATTACCTGAAAATGGTCCTTGTTTTAAAATACTTTTTTAGCCGTCTGTGTCGGGGCATTTCTGCGGTATCTATTCGCGTAATAGATTACTTGGGTTTGCGTGAATCTACCGCAACCAGGATGAGGCTATTTAGGGTGAAGCAGTATACAACTGTTTATTCTCACCGATCGGTAAAAAAATCAAGTACCGGTATGCGCAGTTGCCAAAGGTTAACAGATGCAAATAAATAACAACAATTAAGCTTATAACTTCAGCAAGGATCGAAAAAATCTGATAAGAATGTATATTCACTTAGCTTTGAAAGATAAGTTGCAAACCTTGATCTTGACCTTGGCCTTGTCGTTAACCTTGAACTTGACCTCTTGGTTTATGGCTACATGTGTTCTATAAAAACTTGACAGGCGCTTGTTTCAAGAGTATGAGCCGAAGTATTGGGCAAGCGGCGCTCACGACACTTTTGTTGTCATCAACCAGTGTCAAATCCGCAACTTAAAGGAATAAATGAACTCACTTGTTTCCAGACGTACAGTTCACGATGTATAAAGAGATAAAGGGCCGACTTCCGTGACTTCGCGTTCTCGTAAGATACCAAAAGCCAAAGAAGTGAGGTTTTTTTATCGTAAACCAACAAAAATCTGGCGAATATGGAGTTATAAAAGCAAGTATATGCTTCAACAAAAGGAGAGTCGTATATGCACGTTACACTGACGAGTGAAAACACGTTGCAGCACGCTAGCTCCCAAACGGAACGAGCGTTTGCTGAAGAGATCGAATGCCACCCATTTACGAAATGAGGGACCTTTCAAATCAACATCGTTGCGGAGCATCCCGTACATAAAAAGGCGTTTCCGAAATTGTGGCTAGATATATCGCGCATCTTGGAATGGGGGTTGCACAAGCCTATAATCATCATCAATAAACAAGTAATGCAGCCAAATCTAAGCATAAGAAGGCATGCCTCGTATACCGACTTCATTGCATCTGCTGGACGTGCAATTATGTTGGAAAAGCCGGCCGACTAAAACGCGAATAATTGAGCACAAACTGTCCCTGGGGAGGTTGCACAGAAAGTCGAAGTTAGCAATCCATGCCGCAGATATACGGCATAATTTCAATTTTGATGCGGTCAAAATGGTGGGTCAATGTGATGATCACACAGCAAGGCATATTGAAGAGACGGCATGGAGAAGCGGGGGCCGGGCACATGTGCAGACACAACGAGGGACAATGGAGAAAATGCTCAGGAGGTCAACACCAACACACGCGAGATAAGCACGTGGTCTGCCAACACCGCGGCCAATAGGTGCATGCCGGGAACCATAGGAGTCAACACGGGAGACGACTGAAAGGACGGGCAGGGGGCTTACACAAGCACAAGCCCCACTACCACACGGTCAGCCAACGCCGCGGCTAGCATTCTTACTCTTAGAATTAATCTTGTTGTTACAACAAGCCACGAAACGATCACAAAGGGTGTCAAAACCAAAATAAGCGCCAAACCGACAATAAGCAGCACGGCAGACAAGTGAACTGAAAACGCAGCCATAGACCCACGCGCATTGTGGCAAACACGATTGAAAGAACAGGCACACGCAAGGGAGGATGACATACAGACAATAACCTTGAGCCACGGTGTCCATTTTCTGAAAATGTGTAGATGAAACAACTACCCGAATCATCGGGCTTGTAATAAACCCCTTTCAGTGAATGCTCTTTTTTCTTCTATTCTACTAGTAGTACCTCTATGTGGATATAAACCCTTACATATTCCTGTGGACCAGGTTATATATGTCACACGAACCTGGCTTTATCTAAACCAATGCGGGAGCATCTTACAACATGACCGAACAAATATTACTTCGGCAATATCAATAGCGCCATTCTTGCTCATATGGTTGATTCCAGATATTGTGTGGACATCAACAAAGCTTTCGTTGTGATGTTAAAGGTCCCAATAGTCAAAGTACTTGCCAAGCTCCCTCTTCCTCTTATGCGCTCCATCCCTTCATTATTGCCGTGCAAGTATCCGGTTATTGCTAAATCCAACCCTACAATTTGTCAGTAACTATGGAGATGATTACGTGCAATGTATTATGCACATTTTACGCCTTCCTGAATACACTCAATGGGGTCGATGAAAAACGAGCAAAATTATTTTTCTGTATTATGTATTTTCCCATTTGAATGCTTGCACACACTAAATCAGTATTTCCAATTTTATATCTCACGTCTGAACTGTGGAGTATTTTATTGTAGTTGAATTTGACCAATATTATTTTGTCTTTTTGGTTAACGATGGTACCGATTTGTTTTAGAATGTTAGACCGTTTATGAAAGCTGCCGATATAAAAGACTTGAATTAAAGTAAACCCCTACTTAACGATATCGTGCTTAAGCTAATTAAAAGGGTCTTCAAGCATTTTGCTTGTACTGCTGCACATGGCTACTCGCCCTTTCTAAACATAAATCTTCCGCTTTCGTTGTTGAACGCGATCATCAGGCTTAACGACGGATAGACGGTCAGGATCTGCATGCAAATTAGGTATTTAGGGTCTGGGCATAACACTTTCTAAGAGTCTCTATCTGAATGATGGAAAATAAGCCCGAAACAGCCATATATTCAGTTAACCCCAAATACAGTTATTCCTCTCTGCTATTATGACTTGGCCGGCATCAGCCTGGCAGGTAGGCACCCGTTTCAGTACCTCTAGTCACCACGCGTACTTTTTATAGTTCAGAAGCGTATTGCATTGTTGTTCGCACATTCTTGCAGATGGAGGAGTGCATCAGCAAACGTTTTTAAATGATCAGAAATGAACATCCAAGCACGAGCGGTCATGCTGCTATTCGACAGCAATGACCTTTTAGTAGGTCAAACAGGCACAATCAGCAGTTAATGCTCTGAAGCAGGGGCCGCGGTAGAAAAATGAGGCCTTTTTTGGGGTAAGGTACGCCACTGCTGGGCACTAAACTGGGGAACTGTACGGAGGCCAATCCTTGCCTTTTGCATTCCGATTATATTTAACATGTAAAATATGCTGGCAACCTAGAAATGTGTATTTTATTGAAGCATCCTATTTTTTCAAGCGTAATATTCTCATTATCAAAGCATTCAAGTAATTGAAAACGGAGCATAACTAATCGTGTACTAGTGCTGTTCCCCTGTATCTACTGATGTTAGGTGTGTCGATTCTGTGCCTACTGCGGTTGCTGGGGTGTGTGCTTTTATTCAGTTGGAGTGCAGGAGGGGTAAAATAAAAGAAACTCGCCTCCATTGGATGGGAACTGATAAGTCAAAACAAATAACTGCAGACCTTAGAGACACGTGAGCTAGCAAAATTACCTTAACGATTGGTGTGAGTCACTTTACTTAAGATACTGGTAAATGAACAGTAAGTCAGTGAGACAACTGCAAAGTTATCGTGGCACTATGAAAATAAAATCGACCAATCTTATGAATTGTCAACCAAAACGCGTTTGGTTTAATGTAAGGTGCAATGAACTAAAAGGGGAAGATGTTAAAAACAAAAGCAGCCACCTGATTGATTCTGCCGACTGTACAGTGTGGGAGTTATATCGTTTTTTGCCTATGGTGGTGCAAAAGCCATTTAAATGTAGTCTTTTTAAAGTTGACTTACCATTATTTTTGACGAAGGAACACACATGTTTTATTCAATAAAAATCAATTGAGTAAACACGATTACAGCCGCGTTAGACATTTCACGACCCCATGCAGATTCCCCACTCGCTGCTGCGGCCACATTGCACATGCCCCATGGGTAACTTGATTAATTGTAATTAAAAAAAGAAACCTTTAATTAACTGCTTAAGTAATGCATGTTCGTAGATAATGGACATGGATAAAAGCGCTTACTGGATAAAAAACTTGCTTGGGGTAAGTTTCTTGACATGAGCATACTTTCTGAATAACTAGCTTACGTCACCACACGCATATCATGTAGGGCCACTGACCTAGCGGAAAAACAGAGGCAAATGTATTGAGGTCAAACTTACCATGCTGGTGTTAAAATATTTTAATAGTTGGCGCGAAGCACCACACACACATGCAATGTCCATGAAAACAACTTATTTGCCGCAGACGCGGCAATCCAATACAAACACATTTTACAATATAAAGTTACATATACAAATTTTCTCGCTGCATATCCTATTTCACCACCAGAAAAAGTTTAAAACAACTTTTTTCGTGAGGTTATTGGTGAAATGGTGGGTATAAGACGTGCACTGCTTCAAATAGCTTTGGTAACATGTCGATGGTATAATGGTATAACGATTCACAGTCTCTAAAATATTTTCACAGTCAGCAGGGACTCCTGCGTTTCCTGTATTTTCCATATTGAAATTATTGTAGACTAAAAAAATCAGCATCGCCTTTTCTGAAAGGCTTGTCTCATCTGAGGAAATACAGTCGCACCTAGTTACGTTTCAAATAATCGAGCAATGTCTGAGCAGTAAATTAAGCTCTCGCTTACGCTCTTAACGAACGCAGGCTGACATAAATGGTGAGCGAACATCGTTAACTCGTTCTGAATCTATTAAGCCAAAAAGACGTAGGATTGCAAGCAGGATTACTGATTTGAGACGACAGACTAAGACGATAACACCTGCACATATACAAGCACCGGCAGTCGACGGGAGACGGCTCAGGGTAAATCAGTTTGTCAACATTCCTACCAAACCCGATGCACCTTCTACTGCACTGGTTTAAGCTTTTTTAGATAATAACCAATACACATTACTTTTGTAAGATGTGGCACAACTTCCACACACTTATACTTGGAATCAATTAAACGATGGTTCCCGATATCTCTGTACCTTGTTATTTATATTGGAAACGCAAAAGATCACATATGTTATCATATTACTACATAACGTACGCATACTTGTGTCTGAGTAACAGTAGTATGTGTACCATCTGAGAAAATAATTGTGGACTACTTGCTGCAGTCACCATTATGTTGAATAATTAAGTTAAATAAAGCAAATGTGCGCTTTCGTCATTCTTCATGATGGGAGAATTTTAAGAAAAGCTGAAGACACATGAATAACATGTGTGTCGCCAAATGCAAGATGTACTTTCTAATGCCCCGTAAACTTAGTTTTGGATGCGAGTAATCTGTTTTTGTTTTCAAAACCCACATCCATCTGTAGATTGTCCCCTAGAACGGCTTTTCACGTCAGCAAAGTGGCCTTTATTTATTGCGTACATCTATAGCTAACTTGCATTGACTAGCGCATATAACGAGAAACATGATCGGCTACAGTCCAAAGCCTTGGCAGATGGCTCTTCATTGGCCGCACCATACTCTTTAAAGCAAAGTCCGCTACTCGCTGAATTTTCTACCACTTGTGATACTCCTGTTCTAGATCTGTCACTTTCAAACTTCCAAGGTACTGTTCGTGTTTCCAATATTTGATTTCCTGGAAATGCTATCGTAGTCGAATTATTTTAAACATTAATTTGGGTATTCGCCTATAATTACGAGGCATGAGGGAAATAAAACAAACAGCTACACACCGGTTATCTTGTTAATAGTAATTCCACTCTCCTCAAAGCTTATCCTCGTGTGGGCCACGTCTTAAGTAGTATATCAATCCTGAGAGACGTGACACCCCAGCCTACTTGCCTAGTTACTTTCTTAGTGTTTTCCCATAAATTTGTGCAATCAACTTTAGGGCTCTTGTTTGCTATACACAAATAAGAAATGTATATTGTATATTTATGTTGCACATATTTGAGTGAGCTGTCGCAGGACACTGCAATACTGTTTTCTCAAAAATCACGGTTGGTTTTATTGCCAGTGTGCTCTGCATTTTTTATTGTAGAAATGAACGTTTCGTCTTTCATTTTAAACCAAATATGTGTCCATATGTTTTAAAAAAGTGAATAAACTGGCGAACATTTTTCATTCTAATATAAGCTTAATTTTCAAAAACGTACATAGACATTGGATGCCAAAATGTATAATCAAACCTTTATATCAAGATATATATTTTAATATGCATTTTAATATAAATCTTCGGATTATTCATACCTTATTTATTAATTAATTATGCGTGACATTTGTTGTGCATGTTTATGTTTCTCGGCAATTAGTTTACATGTATGGGTGAAAGCATAACTTGCGCACATAGAGCTGCGGAACAAACGAATGTTTACAAGCTCGCTATGTAGGTTAATGTTTTATAAGAAATCTATCTTATTTTGGGGGTTATGTTCAGCACTAAGAATAAAACTAATGTTGCTTATCACTCTACTGGAGCCGGTGCATAAAGCCCTAACTAAAATTTCAAAAATGCATACACCCCTCCGTAATGAAAATATCAAAGTACTTACAAAAATCTGGCGAAGAGTAATTGCTTTAAGTGTAAATGTGGTACATTTACGATGCTACCTGACGATTTTATTAAAATGTATCAGTCACTGACCGGCATTTCCGCGCGTGAGCTTAGGCAATATATTACTGCTGTAATCTTTCAATTGGACATATCAAGCCAATATGGGTTGTCTTAGTCCATCTTTACGCAAGCATTGCATAAACGAAGGATCCAACTAGCAGTCTTCGTGAAAACGTGTACAAATACATACTCGAAATTTGTGCTGTGCATTTACCTCCATACATTTCATTGCACGTAATATAGAAGCACATGTATCCTATCACTTAACAAAAGTTATGGGATTTACATTTTTCGAGTAATTTACTTGTGCTGCTGTACACACTCGGTGTTTTCGCATTACAAGGCTTCATCTACATGTTAAACTTTAGTTTTCCTAGTACGCCTGATATTCACTATTTGGGAATTTTTCAATTTGCTAAAAAACTGGTATTTCTATAAAACATTATATTCCTTCATAAATTATAGTGTTTACGATTATGAAAAACGACGATTACTTAAATTGCTGTAACACGTTGTGGGGTTGGCACAGCTTGGGCTACGTTCGAGTAATTTGACGCTACTTTTAAAAATCGTTGAATTTCATAAGGTAGTTATCTTACTGTACTATCGCCAATTGGCAGCAATTTTGAAATATGGGTATGCTTTATTTTTGAGGAAAGAAAAAAATTCTGAATACTTTAAAGGGTGCAACAACAGGCTATTATAGGTATGGGGACGTGTACAAAATGTAATGTTAAGTCACATTTTTGGAAAAGAATTATTTCTAATCACTCGCAAGATGTTGTAAGTGCCTTTTAATAACACTCTTCTGCGCACCACAATACAAGTTGTGTTACTCTTTTGATTGAGCCATCGTGCCTTTCTCACTGCAATTACATTAACATTACATTGGTTTCTCTACCTTTACTTGAATCCATGCCAACCTCATTGCACCTTGAGCATTTGGACATTGTTTGTCCCATTCTGCATCCTTTGGTTGCTTATATTGTTCGTACTGCTTAAGAAAGAGAATTATTTCTGTATTTTTGGGAGAGGGGAGTAGAATACATAAGACACAGCTGGGACACGGCTGTATACTTTAATTTCAAAATCAAAAAAAAACTTAAGCAGAAACAAAATTTTTAAACGTTAGGCATTCCAGTAACTGGACGTACGCGGCTTCCGTTAACCAATTTTACCTGCATGAAGCATTCTCTACTAATGCACCTTTGCACGTGTCTTTGAAGCCACAATCACAGAGGTGTCTTTCGGATAAGTAAAATCGTTTAAGATACTTGCGCCTGTTTTGCCGTGGTTAATTTTGAAAAATAAAAATGCAATAGCGCTGAGCGTGAGCTCGTATACGGTGCGTCGTTGGTAAAACAATTCCACGACGCATATTCTGTTTTTCATTATTGTCATTGGTTTAATATAAATCTAGCAGTTTACACCATGTATAAGAATTCCAAGGTGTTTTGTTGCATCAGAGCACTTCTCTCAGCCAACGACAAAATGGTGTTCTCAGTCTACGTTCTCGGCGGATGTTATATTTGGATCAACATACTGGGTACCTTCAAGTAATATGTTTCAAGTAGATAAAGCATGCTGAGTTTTTTAATATGTAGACGATAACTTGCAAATTGTCTTGAAGCGTTATGCTGCGCTAAGAGGCATTAAAGGGAAAAATCTACATTTAGCAACTAGAGTCCAAAAAGCTATGTCTATAAATGAATCAAGTGATATGTCTTTGAATAATGTTCTATTGGCGAAATTTTATGCTACAGTTCGAAATGGAGTTCAAACGCACGAATGTGGGCAACGGTGGAACGAACAGACGCCGACGGACCACTACAAAACGCAAAAGACAGAATCCCCGCCAAACAGTTGGCCCTTTCACGTAAGTAAATGGAAGCGGTAGATTCTTATTAACCATTTTCCATTTTTATCAATACGTACTTGATTAGAATAATAATAGCCTTGATATTTTTATGATGAGAAAAGCCCAATAAAATAAACCTCAATGACACCCTTAGGCTTATATTTCAGCAAACGCGTGTTTATTAATTTTCAAATTAATACGCCATCCACCTGCAGCTTTTACTCTGATTGGAATTTTCATTTACACGCAAATGTAGTTTCATGAAGCAATGTGCACGCGCATTATTTTTATACCGTTTTAGTAGAAAATGACAAATTTTCAAAATTTCATATATGCAGCTTCGCGACAACATATCTCCTAGTATACATTTTTTGAATCGTGAAATGTGAACTCAAAGTAGCCTTATACTCTATAGGGGTTAAGAGTACAGATCAGGACCTTAATTCAATGAAGTGTTTTATAACAACAACACACACAATATTTCGGGCGGAATTTCAAAAGTAAGTGCTTCCCAATCCGAGTACATGCAGTACATTTATAACATATTGATGAATGTTTTCTGTAATGTACAATTAGGGCTTTAATGTACAGTCAGATTCCAGAAAAAATATTCGTTCTATTAAAATAATGACGACCAATAATTAAAGGATCAATGTGCATGGTATCAACACATAAGCTTATTTATTCTTTCTTCGATTTAAAAGGATAATAATTTGGAAGATTTTTTTAAAAAGGAAGTGTACCAATCCTAATAAGCAATATTTAATAAAAAAAATAACAAAACGTCCAAAACATAGGTACGTAAGAGCCAAATGGCGACGTTTAATGCCATTATATAACGTAAACTTAATTTAAGGAAAATCCATTAAGTTTAAGAAAATAGAATTCAATAAAAGAAGCGTCAATTTCTGCAACGGAAAACGCCCCGTAAATTTAAAGAATACGTGTGAACATATAAGTTTAGGAAAAATATTAATTATGCTTTTTTACGTAGTCATACTTGTCTCTTGTTACACCTTTGTAGGAATATTTGTCGGCAACTGATAATAATTTGTGTCAGACATACTTAGTCGTTGGCGGTGGCTCCACCTGAACATTAAAAAAATGTATTTTTGAGGCGAATGAGCACTCACAGCAACAATGGCATATAAATATTTTATATATCAACTAGGAAAATATACTTCATGCATATCCCCATTACTATGTACGTTCATTAGTTTTTCAACATCGAGTACACTGGGTGTCCCAGAAGTAACTGACCCTTTTGATTTGCTAATAAAACGAAAACTATTAACGCTAGGACATTGACACTTTTTTTTCGAAAGACCTAATTCTAGAATTTGGTGCGATAAAATTCCAAGAGAAAGTCGAGAATGGCCGCTGCATTCTCTTCGTGTGACCGTGTGGTGCTGAATAACTGCTTCCAATGTGATCAGCCCATACTTTTTGGAAAATAATGATGGCGCAACAGTAAAATTAAATGGTCAAAGATACCGAAATCTGATTAGCAAATTTCTAATTCCTGAAATTAAGAGACATGGCCTACGCAATACTTTGTTTCAACAGGATTGAGCCACGGCGTAAACAGCAAGAGAAACGATGACATTTTTTAATGAGTGCTTTCTAAATCATTTTATTTTAGGATTTGGTAAAATTCCTTGGCCCCCTCCATCTCCAGATTTGACCGCATGTGATTTCTTGTAATGAGGCTACCTGGAGTCAAGGGTTTATGTAATGAACCTAACAGGAATCCAACAAAAATGCAAGAACAAAAAAACAACATTTGTTCTCCAATAAGACAACTATCGCCTAATACACTAAGGAGCGTTATTAAAACGACAAAGAAACGAATCTTTAGTTGTCAAAACAACCGTGGCCATCATTTAAATACATTATATTCAAAACCTGGTTATAGTAAAAAACAAAACGTTTTTTTATTTCAAAAAAACCTAGTTTTAATATCCTAGCGTTAACAGTTTTCGTTTTATTGGCAAATAAAAAAGGTTCAGTTTCTTCTGGAACTTTCTGTACATGATTAACTTATTCCACAGTGACATTTAAAGCGGCATTGTGATTTTTGGCCTGCTTTAGGTACCGTGATAGGCAGTAAAATATTAATTTTGCTTAAAATTAACGTTTTTACCAAGCAAGATATCTTTTACTTTCATATGGCATATGAAAGCATATGTAGCTATACACGTGAGCAAACTTAGGCGGGCCTGATCTTTCCAAATTACATCAAAACCATGAGTAATGTGTTGCTTGTTATTATCCCTTGTATTAAGAAAAGAAATGCTATGAAAAGTAGCAGACTTTAGAAGGACCTTACTTATGTTTCCATTTTACAAATGTATTTAGGTGACTGTGTTCCAATGTTGTTTAAAATGTAGAATTTACGACCTATGGGCAGCTTCTTGTTTCGGTGTGAGCCACTTATAAATGTGTGCTGCTGATCAGCAAAATGTAATTATTGTCATTAGCTTTTATTTTCTGAATGAAAAGTAACACAGTAAATTCTCTGGTAAAGGCCGCACATCTTAATACGACTGCTGCTTGCCATCGATTTATGACCGAATGTGGGCTTTTTTTCAACTACTTAAATTAAGAAACAAATTATCCACCGCGCCATTTAATTTTGCATAGGTTGGACTATATAGTTCCACCCTGGGTCCATATCCCTTTTGTGGAGGAACACTTATTGCGTCCAAATGGGTACTGACAGCCGCTCACTGCATCACCACGGCCCTTCAATCCAAGTTTGCACCATATGGTCAATTTTTCTCGTATAATGATGTCACAGGGAATATTATGGTCGTTTATGTGGCAGACCATACATACAGGCCAAGGCAGCGTCCGTCCTACAACGTGAAAGTCAACGGCGTGATCATGCATCCGTCTTTCGACGGCACTATATCAACATCTGGATTTGACATCGCACTCCTTCAACTGAACCGCGAAGTCAAGCGAAGTATGTGTCAGCACGTGCTTTGCGCGATATCTACATTTAAATGTGTAACTGTTTTCTTACGTTGATACGGATACAATGTTTAATTCTTAGCAAAAATCTGCACTTGGGAATCATTTCTTAACACGCGCTTTATATCCCGTAGATAAGCGCACTCAATTCTTTTCCCAGATGGACCATATAATTTGCAAAACAACTGTTCCTGCTCAAAGTGATTGCTAAGTAGACTGTCGTAAGTAAATTTTGGACGGTCTTATGTCAAGAAATTGATTTCAGTCATATCAGGTCATAAAATGTACTTAGTAAAGGTAGTTGGCCTTTCAAGGAAAAGGGTATTCCTGTATATGTGTTGAATGATAGGGATATTGTATGATAACAGTCTGCATTAAATGGTAGTTTATTGTCATAAATTTGTCATGATTATCATAAATTTGCTACAATTAAAATGCATTTATGTCTCTTACTTATCTTGGAAGCACGGTGGGCAGAATATGCATGTCTCCCTGAACTTGGGTTGTCTCTTCCTACTGGACAGTTCTGCAACTTTGCTGGCTGGGGCTCGATTCCCACTTCATCGAATCCGTCAATACCACGTTATCCTGAGACACTGATGGAGATGCGCATTCCAATCGCATCCACCGCTGAGTGCAATACTACGCGTGGATTTTCAGATGCAACGGAGGCATTTTGCACAAATAACGCATATGGGGTAAGCAAATAACCATGAAGTCGCCTTTTTTAAATTAGTAAAGTAAAGTTGCTTCTTATTCCTGTTATCCTTTTTGTTTTCCAGGTCTCAGGTGATGGTGACAGCGGAGGGGGCCTTCACTGTCCAACTCAAGACGGATCAAAGTGGTTTGTCTATGGCGTTTTATCAAACGGCCCCGTAAACTGCCAGGAAGGATTTGACGTATATGCTTTCACTGCGACGAAACTCAGCTGGATTGAAGAAGTTACCCGTTTACATCCGTAAAACAGTTTCAGGCTACTGCTTGTCAATGAAATCTGCTGTGATTGTAGTTTTTCGTAAAAACACAATCCCTACAGCAGAACAAAATATATTGTCTCTCAGTACATGGTGGAATTAACATAATAAAGATATTACCACACTACTTAAATTATTGCAGAATTCATATTCCATTGTTTCCAAACGGGCGTTAAATTTCACCAAATGTTCATAAATTGTGTAATATATCTCTCAATGTAAAAGCTGCACACGCGTTACAAAACATGGTCCATCAAAAATGCAAAATATTCCTAGCCTTCTTCCTCACATCATTGATCACTATGCACTACGACTAAGACTGAAGGAATAGGACCTGCTAGGACATTGAAATGATAAAGGCAAGCAAAATTTAAAATAATACATTGATTACGTTATTTTCAAATTTAACGGTACACTTTTCCTAAAAAATAACCTTTTGGGAGGGCATTACGCTAGTTTCATTGAAATTCGTTGATAATTATTGAATGTCATACCATGTTTTCAATATAATTACATGTTGGAAGGAACTACGCCAGCCTCTGGATAAACGAGGTTGCTGGTTTTGCGTATTTGTTGGTGGAAATGAAAACATCATAGTGCAGGGTGCCCAACAAAAAACCCCTAAGTTTGTGATTGTTACGGCGGCCGGACCGCCCATGCCGTCACGATCGATAGCGGAGAAAACAGAACACCTGGGCCACATCCGAAGTGAAGCCGCCCCCGTTGGTTCGCACCCGCATTCATGTCGCCCACGCCATGTTCCGCTCAGTGGTGAGGAGCACCCACACAACGTGTGTGGTGGTCGCAGAGGAGAAGGTTCTAAAATGCCCGCCTGCGCACCATATGCCAGGAATATTCTGGAAAGACGTGTAGACCCATGCCACAGCTAAGTAAATTCCAGCGCGAGGTCGTCGTCTTATTCCGGAAAGAACATCCAACATGCGGGTTGCAAAAATGTCGGAACATTTTGCCTAATTTTTTTGGTGCCATTACAACTGACCAGTTTACAGGTGTGGCGGCTGCATTCAAACAAGGTGGATCACCTGTAGCAAAAGTGCGTAAGCTTGGTAGTGGCACTTCTTGCAGGCACGATTCCTCAACAAGGCGAGCAGTCTTGGAACTTGCCGTAACTCCACCAGATCATCACAGAAGACATTCAAGTCACCGTGAAATTTGTAAAGAACTGGGATTGTCAAAAGGGTATGTGCACAGAAAAATTGCAAAATCCAATTTAAAATGTTTTCGACGCATTCAATGCCATGTTTTAACTGAAGCACACCAGCAAGCTCAAAAGACAAAGTGTGATGCCATGCTTCAGCTCTTCGGTGAAGTAGAAAAATGGAAACAAGTGTGGTTCTCAGATGAATCATCATTCTGCTTGTCTGCACCACTGAATAGGCAAAATGAACGCATATATCGTGCAGTGGAAGTCAAAACTGATATTCCTGATGAAGATTTGCTGGGGGAGATAGACAAGCAGCAAAAATATATCATGTGCTATGGTGCTGTTTCCTGGCAAGGCAAAACAGACCGCTATTTTATTGAAGGAGATGCTGCTGGGCAGGAAGGTGTTGCACCGAGGCGGAGAACGAAAAAAACTGTAAATCAAGTTGTTTACGGAGAGGAGATGTGCCCGCAGATGTTTACAGATATTGATCAAGTAATGCAGGGAGAACCCTGGACGTGGCAGCAAGATGGTGCAAAGCCACACACTGCCCATGAAACTGTCGCCTGGCTCCGAGTTAAAACTCCAGATTTCATCACACCCCAGAAATGGCCATCCAAGAGCCCTGACCTGAATGTAATGGACTTTTGCATTTGGAGTGTACTCTCACAGGAGGTTCAGAGACGAAGAATAGGAATCACTGATATTGAGTCACTAAAACATGTGTTGATGGAAACATGGAACAACATCCCTTTTGATGTCATTCGTCGAGCAGCTCAGAGCTGGATGGATCGCTTACGTCGCTGTTCTGCAGTTAATGGACAGCATTTTGAGCGGTATCTGTAACTTGTTATTAGGAAACAGTTTCTTAATTACACAATAAAGTTGTTTGTTATAATTGTAATAAATAATTTTTATTTTTATAACAGTATTAACATTATCATAAATTTAGGGGTTTTTCGTGGAGCACCGTGTAGATATATTTTACTACAAAAGGGATTCGTTGTTCATTCAGATGACAACAAAGCACACGCGTTATGATGCCATGTGGCTTTGTGACGGACGCCTACGCATGCCTAATGACCAGTGCTTATATGTGAAAAAACAAAATGAGACTAAACAACTGCTTTTCTGCTTAAATTGATAACGGTCACACAAACTACATAACTAGACGTTACCTATGTTTTGACACGTCAACTTTCTCTTCACAAAAGAAAAAGTTCTGTATGATCTGTTTGAAAACAACAACAGACTTAAACATTCTTAAAACGTTTGAAATATGGAAATGCCGAAGCACATAACATGCCTGTATAAGACATGATGGGTGACAACGTAGAAAATGTAGGAATGGACACGAAGCTGCATCGCTTATTAACCTTTATCCACGATCGTTCACTGAACGGAGTCGTATGCCAGCAAAAACACGTACCGAGGAGCGTTGCCCACTGAAGTCCTGGCTGAGCATTCCGTACATGAAAGGGATGTATGGAACCATGGTTAAATCCCTCACGCCTCTCGGAATAGAATTAACCCACAGGCCCGCCGCCACAATCCGGCAACAAGTAATGTGGCCGAAAGATCCTTTACCGAAACAAGAAATATCTGGCGTTGTCTTCCGACTTTATTATAGTTGCGGGAGGTGTAACTACGTTGGAGAAACCAACCTGCAAATTAAAACGCGCATGCACTAGCACCAGCCGGTGTTAGATAGACGAGACCCAATTTCGGATGTAGCTGTTTACGCTACAAAGGTCGGACACCGCTTCAATTTTGACGCCGTTGAAATTGTAGGCCAAGGTGGCGATCGAACATCAAGGCAGATAAAAGAAGCTTGGATGTCGACCGAGTGTTCGGTTGACCACCACATACATATGCAGGTCCCCTATGGTGTGTTCAGAACATTATTTTCAAAGCATGGTCACGACACGGAAAATTGGGGTTCTCAACTAGTGATCCCATCAAACGACTTATCCAGGCGGCAGACTACGACGAGGCGGAGGGAAGCCAAACAAACGCTTACGCTCCGGCTGCAAATAGCCTCAAGGCAGAACAGAGAGCGGGGAACGGTTACCAGGCTGTGGGTGCGGCCAATGGTTACCAGAGGACAGGCGACTGCGAGGCGGGGGTAACGCCAAACAAACACTGGCTCCTTAGGGTCAGGCGGTCACAACACAAAGCATTGCGTGATGGTTGGCTACCGGGCAGAAAAAACCGCATACTGTGACCACCCAGAGACGCAACCTATGCAGAGCGACTCGAACTGCATTGGCAGACTTCCCCCGCGGACGGAAGGAGTGGCATATATCGAAAGCCAGGAGCCAGATAATTCACTTTTTGAAGATGGATAATCGAGACAGTTATTCGAAACATCAGAACACAAATATACCTCCTCCGGTGAACGCCCTTTCTCCTTATGTCTTGTTCTATTTTTTTTCCAAACGCGTGCTTAAAAACTGCAAAATTCTTATAAATTGTGAAATTTACCTTTCAATGTAAAGAATTTCACACGCGTTACAATGCTTGGTCCATCAAAATTGCTAAATATTCGTAGACCCCTTCCTAACATCATTGAGCAGTATGCATTACGACTTAGACTGAGGGCATAGGACCTAGTATGGCATCGTTTATTTAGATGATAAATGCTAGCAACATTAAAAATTATGTAACGATTGCATTATTTTGAATTTAACGTTACAGTTTCCTCGAAAAATTACTTTTGGGAAGTCAGTATGCTAGGTCCATCGAAATCGGCCCATAACCAACTTGCATTATGCTTTGTTTTCAATATATTTTAATGATGGAAAGAATTACGACAGCCTCTGGATAAACAAGGGTGTTGGTGTATGCGTATTTGTGGGTGGAAAGGTAAACTGAATATAAGATCGATTATAGTATAAAAGGGAATTTTGTTCACTCAGATGACAAAACAGCACATGCGTTATGATTCCATGTTCATTTGTGACGTACGCCTACGTTTGCCTAATGACCAGTGCTTATGTGTGATATACTGAAATTGTCCTATTCCTGTTGCATTTGATTAATACTGTCCTACTGTACCTACCTGATACTGTAATTTCGTACTGCTGTCCTTGAGATTAATCGTTTTAGTGTGCTCGCTCCTTACTGAACTCATCAATTCTACTTTAAGAAGTACTTGCACTATCCCACTATCAGTTAAATAGAAATAACACTGCCGCTACCAGTACTATCAGTATAAA
>JAYGXS010000002.1:96635317-96649857 GCA_036362985.1 Ligula intestinalis | reverse complement strand
CTGGTGTCTTATTTATGGGACATTCGATCCTTTTATTTAATGGCAGTCGTTTAAGCATTTTGTGAGCCTTGTGGGAGCCATGCCTAGCTCAGAGTTTCAATACAGGCGGACAAGCCACTTCAAAATACTATATCGATCAGAGCAGTTTCAGAGATTTGCAGATGCATACACTTTAAGTTGATGTTGACTTATTTAATTTGAATTTGATCTGCTCTTCATTATGTGTAGAACAATTGCGTGTTGTTTTCATTGTGACTTCCTTCAATAGGAAAGTTGTTCGTTGTTATTTTGAACCCTTCGCATATGAGGAGTGAAGGACTTGACGACTTTTATGCTGTCTTTTTGTCAACGATATTTCTGAGTGTTTTCAGTTCGCTAGAACCTTAATGTACGGTGTCGATTTCAATGTCGGTTATCAGTATAAACCGACAGATCGCAACCTCGCACTCAATCAAATAAAAAAAGACCCTCAACCATTTTCTTTGCGGTGCTGCTAATGGTGCCTCATCATTTCACGGTACAAAAGGTCCGTTATGGTTGTTGATTAGGATCATCAGCCCGAAGTAAGCATAGATGGGTACGAAATACGTGCGCCGGGAATGATCAGAAATCTGGAAATATCCTTTTCTAATAGTGTCAGACTGTCCGTGCAATGTCCTCTGACAGCTGCAAAAGCATTGTTGAACTATCGCATTCTTTCACAAAAAAATGGAACCCATAAAGGTAACAAGAAGGTTTACAAATATGTACCTCAAACCTATTTTTGCGTTCTGCTCTCTCCTTTGCAGCCTTCCGTGCACCAGTGAACGAACGAAAATACAATTGTTTCAGCAGACCTTCACTGAAAGACTGTTCATTTCAGATCACTGTATTTTAACCTACCAAAAAAGGTGTTAACTTATAAAACTGGATTCATCGTGGCTTCTTAGATTGCAAAAGGGTCTATGTTTTACTGTTTAATCTTTTGAATGGGCAAACCTTTAATCCTCCCAGTACAATAAGGCAGCTCGATTACTGTCGGCGCACCAGTCATCGATATGCTTTTTTAATTCTTCCTATGACACGCACAGTTAAGTACCGTCAACTCGTTTCAGTTAACGTCATATCAATCTGGAATAAGCTGCCCAGAAGTACTTAAGTCCAACAAAGCTGTTCTTTGTTTAAGCGGGCTATTACTACCTTTCTACTTTCAGGACAAATTTTACGACTTGGTGGAATCTCTACGTTTGAACCCGACACATGAAATTCGGACCCGTCTGCCACGTTCCATAACAAACTTCCGGCATGACATAAAACGGAATTTTCTGCGAACACTATACAAACGGTCAGTGCACCAGGCCGCCGGACCAGAAGTTTCAATAACGATACCCCCAGCGTCTCTTCCTGGCCGAGGGTTATTCTCGAAATTTTATCGAACGCGGCAGCCAGGTCAGATCCAACGGAGAGCCGGCAGCCGAAATTACGAAGGATGCGGTTATACATTGACGGCGTTATGGCGTCAGTTTCCCGTCCGTTAGAACCCCTGCGGATCGACGTCAACCGCCCACCAGGCGCAACTCTACGAAATCTCTTTATGCGACTGAAGGAACCCTTGCCGCTAGGTGAAACCGCAAACATCGTTTACTTGGTCAAATGTGATTCCTGCGTGGTCGACTATGTCTGAGAGACTGGGAAAAGGTTGCAGACCCGGATGGCAGAGCACAGCATGGTTGTAAATAGGATGGACCGACTTTTCTTTGCGGTGTAAAACTGAGCAAATTCCGGACACAAATGCGCATGCCAGAATGCCAAAATTCGGGGTCGAGGAAATGACCGTGTGGTCAGCGAAACAATCAAGGCCTGGCACACTGGGACAACTTCCATCAATCGTTGCATGGCCCTTTCCACAGCCTAACAAGCCCTCCGAAAGAGGCTCAATGATTCAATAATTGGACACGAAATTAGATTCAACTTGAATCCGGGCCCACGCGGGCCCATGATGGACACACACGTAGACGTACCACAACCGAATGAGCAATCATTAGCTCAGCCGCTGCATCCGCTCATTCTGCAGGGGGGAAAACAGATGGACGTGTGAACACAGAGAGGATCACCGGCGTAGGATGGCAGCTTAAATAAATGAAAGCTGCATAGGCGCACACAGAAGAATCCGATAGGAGACTCTTTGACTGAAATTAATCCACCTGCAGGCGTCGTTGCAGGTTAGTTGCAATATGTATGTTCGTATGGAAATTGTTTGGATGCGCCAGAAATAACTGCTGTCCGGTTAAATGTCTTATAAATCAAACCGATACCACTGATTTATTTAATCGGTGGATCCATGTAATTGTTTAAATATGTCAGGACTTCCTCCTCTGTATATTTAAATTTTAGTTCTATTCGTTAATAGATATGGTCTTAAACCCCTCTGGCAAAGGTGACTCCAAAATGGTTTAACTTTTCCATATAAAGTGACACATGATCATAATATCCTTAGCAATAATATGTTAACAAATCAAAACGGTTCCCGACCCACTAGAAACAACCAGCATACAATTCATAACGCTAAAGCTAGGACGACCCAGTGATCAAATTTCTACACCATAAGATGTGCAAACATGTGGACTGGCCACTTCCTCCATGATTTTGGATGTCCAAATATTCAGATGCTCGTATGGTTCTTAGCACATGCTTAATAATAAACGACATGCTTGCGCAGGCTGCATACGCACGCCAACTCATCCAGTTTTTCGCATTCATACATATTCTTCCTTGATTGCTTATTAAGTTGTAGCATTCTGCGCAACTTTTAAATGAAATTACAGCGCACAGTTACATTGCTATAGATCTGCTTTGATATGTTTCACAAGCAAGGGCTCTCGAAGCCAACTAATGCAGATAAGGTGACTCGTCAAAATTATCTCCGAGTGCCTTATTTATGTAGGCTTTGAATTATGCTGACAAGTGAAGAGTGAATTACCAGATACGGGCAGGAGAGGCTAGCAGGGCCCTTCAGCTGACATAGCTGGATCACAAAATACTCATCCAGCACTCCAGAACACAAAATCGAAGAAGACAAGGGAAAGAGGTCAATTTTTATCAATCTCTCCTGATATTGTAGATCCCAAGACCTTTCACCATCTTTGCCGCCCTCCATTACACTTGTTGGAGAAGTTATCATTCTTTCTCAACTAGTGTGTTCAAACTGGCATTCCGTACTCAAAAATGACGCCGTTTTTTTCCCGACGAGCTCACATAGGAAGATGTTAACCGCTCGTCTGATCTAATGCAGCGTACGAGTTGCCTTTTATGATGCCCTTATATAGTGCTCTCTTGGCATCATGTTGAAGGTCGTACACATGCCTAGATCTTTATGTGTATTAACCTCTTTTAATGTGGCGTCATTTCAAAAGTAACTATGCTTCTGCAGCACTTGACTGCACACAAATTTAGAAGCCACGTTGACGACCAGATAAGCAGTTTATCGTTGTTTGATTGCAGTACCTTTGCGTCTTTAGTGCCGCTAACTTCAGCCTTTATGTATGGGTCATCAACAAGCATGACAGCTGCGCAACCAAGTGATTGCGGCAGTAGTTAACGTAGACTTGGAAGAGGAGTGGACTTTAAACTGAGTCTTGTGCTATATAACTTTCTACTTTTGTCCAATGTCGAGGTTGAGGTTCCAATAACGGCCCTTTGTTCTCTGAGCGACAAGAAGCTGCTGCTCCATTTGAATATTTTTCCTTAAACTCCGACGTCCCAAAACATATGTAAAAGTGGCCTGTGCGGTATGCTTTAGAAAGCCTTATTTATGTCTAAATATATGACTTCAATTGGAAAGCTCTTATAAAAAAATAACAATTGTATATTAAATGCCGAAGGGGCACTTATATTAATGTTTCTCTTGTCCAATTCTCATGCTATAAGAAAGCAGTCGTGTGGAAAGAGCGCCCTTGCCAAATGCAATGCTGACCATCGTAAAACAATAATAATAAACATAATGCATCGTTGAAGTTGATAATTTGTTGCTTTTCAGGAATTGCATTCCATGTTTCTTGTTAATGCGCCCACTTAATTTGCACGCAATGCCGTTTTAATTTACAGCATGCTAGTTTGCACGATCACATCTTGGACGTCCTTTATAATTCGGGGTGAAAAATACCCACTTCCATTCTTCCGGGTGTTCGCCTTCTTCAAAAGAGGTTTGCGCTGTCCCTGAGCCAGTTCTCGTAATGTCAGTGCCGTCCTAAGGTGGAGTAATTGGGCACTGACTATGTTCTGCAAAAAAAAACTACTTTCTATATTTTGGAGGATGAAGCCGAGGAGGGTAGGTGTTGAGATATCTACTGATGGGCAGATGAGACCAGCAGCAAGGGCATTAAGTTCTCGAGTGTAGATGGATGTAAATAAGTTGGAGAAAAGTTATGTTTTCCCTTGATCTTAGGGCAGGGATAAACGCCTGCGATGTTTTTGTGCTGCGCGTATACTCGTATACCATTTCGGGTTGTTTCACGGAGTTTTGTATAACGTTCAGATAGCAGTTCTTTCGCAGATATGTAGATTCAATTTTACAGATGTTTTGTTGTCGCTTCTATGCCCCTAGGTGTTTTATGGAGCTGGTTAGTCCGTAACACCTCCAAACGATTTCTTTTTAAAAACCGCCTGCAAGTTTGCATTTATCCACTTTGGACCGCTCGAAATCATATTTCTTCTTGAAGGAAACATAAGGTAAGCAATCCTTTTTAATGGCAGGTTAAGGATACGCCATTGGTCATTTGCTTCACTGTGAAATTCTGCTTTCCAGAATACCTTTGAATATTATCCTCTCATTAGTGGATAATCACCCTTCGAAATGTTTCCTTCCCACTCTACACGTGAATAAGGTTTGAAAGATAATGAGTACTCGAAGTGCTACATAATATTGTCACTTGACCCTACTGGGGTCGACCCTGCACATCAGCCACGTATTCCTTATCTCGGTTAAATATAAGGTAAAGACATTAAAATCTGGCAGAGAAGTTCTTCGGGGCTGTCTGGAGGTGTCGGGATTACATCTCCTTGAAGGTACATCATTAATGAGCACATGCAAGTAACTAAACGAGGTGATGCGTTGCACTAGTTTTCAGGCCACCGTAAACTAGCGCTGAAATATTTTTTGTAACATTTTAACAGGTCTTGGTGCTCTGCATAGTTTTAACATTTGCTCGATCTGGGCAGAACTTTGCTAAACCACAGGTTCTCCTTTTAATGGCTGACAATGGAGGCTTCATAACTCAGGGACGACTACATAGCACTCAAAATGTTACCATTCTCGTCAAATACCAGGTTCTGTGTGTTTATGTGAGCAGTGGCCTTTTACACATCACTGTTAGCTGACAAAGTTCAACCATTCAAAAAGCACAAGGATAATTGACTGACTTGTTGAACTTTATCTTTCGTTGGTATTTTCATTCAGGTGGAGACACATCCGAAACTTTGCATGAAGTACGGTGTTAAAATCCAATATTGAAAACATTTTGCGGTTTTAAGAACAAAATGAAATCTACAAGTGCAATATGTCCATCGTTTTATCTTAGTATATGACATATGATCTCTTTTTGTTTAGAAGCACAGCATTTTAGAGGCCACTTTGTGCAACACACTGAAAACATTCCGAATTTGTCAGTTCTTTTGAAGGCATACCTTTTGACATACTTATCATAGAAAGGTTCTGTAAGTCGTGGAAATGCTTTAGCAAACTGTATCATTTCACTATGTATAATCGTTGCAGTTAAATCTTAGCTGTTTTTTAATTGGCTGCTCGATGAATTATACGTACTAGGCACCTGCCAGCGGGGGTGGGGAAGGGAATTCAGGGTTGATGGTTAGGGCATTAGTAACCCTAACCCTTACTTTTTGTAGTCCTCTTTTTGACTTTGCTAGATCATATCTTTCTAATCGAAAACAACAGGTCATATTGGGGTCCTAATACTCTAGCCCTTCCGCTTTTTTTAGCTGTATCCTTCACCGTACCGTTCTGGGCCCCCTGTTGTTCTTGCTTTATATAAATGATATTTCAACAATATTGAAAGACTGTCAATCGTATATATACGCAGATGACTTGAAATGTGGACACTTGTTCTCTTATTCCATGGCTGAGTGATGCTTAGAATGCATTCATTCGGATTTGGACGCTCTATCTGCGTGGAGCTCCGCGTGGCAGATGGAGTTCTTGCCTTCTAAATGCCAGTTCATGTGTTTTGGGCCTGAAAGGCTGCCACAGCCTATCATTTTTCAAGGTTGCCCCATGACTGAATGTTTTAAAATTGAGGACTTAGGTTTAAGCAACACCAATAAATTAGATATTTAGCTCACGCTGGTAGAATTGCAGCAAAATCTGCTTAAATATGTGGCTTCATCTCTTATAATTTCTACCTTCCCGAAATGAAGCTAAGACTTTATCGTATGTATGTGCTTCCCATTTTCGAATACTGTTGTCTCTTCTTCGGTCTGATGAACGAATCTAGCCGTTCAAAAATTGAAAGTGTCCAAACAAGATTCACTAAAAGGGTCCTCCGTCCGGCATTTTTAGATACTTCCTATTCAGATAGATGTGAGATATCGAAACTGAAATTTCTTTGGGTCGGGAGACAGCGTTTTGTCTCCTGTTTCGCCATAATAATAGTTCAAATCTCCCCAAGATTTCTGCCCTTACTGCACTCACCCTAACAATGGGCATCACATCTTCTTGAGGTCAGCTGCATCCGACATGATCACAACTGTAACAGCTGCCTGATATAAGAGCCCTTACGATAGTTTGGCCGCCCTGAGGCACAATTCGCCTGTAAGGCCGTACATTTTGAAGTCAATCCTGGCCACTAAAGATGTGAGTATCCATTCCCAGCATCTTCTTGTCTCCATCGCTCGTTTGTGTTTTAATGACTGGCTGAATGACATTCAGGCACAATGAAGGCTTCTGCATTTGTTTTAAATCGAACATATCCATTCAAAGCCGTCTAGGATCTTTCTACGAGCATCTAGTTTGTTGTGCAGAGATTGGACCGTGTTTGGAAAGCGTTGACAGATGTTTTATGCTGGCAAACTTTTGCGTACATCCCTTGTAACGGATGGCTGGCCGGTTCGGACGGAAGGCTGACGCCCAACTGAGGGGAGAGAGAGAGAGAGAGTGATGTTGAGTACTGAGGGAACCATGACGGATACGATGTTGCCTTACAAACTCCATCCGTCACGATCTCCAAATAACCATTTGAAATCCAAATGTCTCCAAGGAACTTTTCAATCTCAACTAAAGGTATTTGACTGCACGTTTTTAACTATGTAGATTAAGGATATGGAAGTGCATTTGTGGAAAACGGCCCCGTATGGCGTATTGTATGCTTATGTGCTTGTCCTTTTCTATCAAGTGTCCTAGGGTGACTGAGTATATTCCATTTTCATAATACACCTCGTGCTTTGCGTGTAAAATGACCCATCAGGACAGCCAGATTTTTGAAGACGAGCTCATTAAATGTCTTCCCCAATTGAAGAACCTCCAAGTGGCTGGTAAACTGACGGATCTGACTATAGAGGTAGGTGTAGTACAATAATCCTTGATTCGCTGCCCCTTATAAGCTACAACGCAACGTTCAACTACACGCACGCAATGTTATTTTTGCTTCTCGGGTACCCTCGTTGTGTGACTGTCTGTGTGAAGCTGCTATGAAAAAGCAGACTGTCATCCTTCAGTGGCCATCAACTTCTCCCAAGTATTAGTTCGTGCTATATTGCGACTGCTCTCTAGTGTCGCTACATCTTCATAGACTTTATCTACTCAGGACAGCTAAACGTTTACGAAGACAATGCTGCTGGGCTAATAATGCTCTCGCAGAAACTTAAAGTGCCGCAAGTGGAGGAGTGGACTATGAATTTTATGGCCGCCAGGTTAGTGTCATCCCGTGATAATTCACACGTGGATTGGATAATAACAATAAAGCAAAGCACTGGGAGCTCGCGCAGTTGCTGAAAAGCAACCTGTTAAGTGACGCCTGTCTGCAGCACATAAAGCCGAACTTTGAATCTATGATTATGAGTGACTTCTTCACCTAAATGCTGCCAGACTCTGTCCTTTGCCTGTTGAAGGCAGATGACCTTGAAGTGATAAGGGAAGAGAGTATGTTTGAGGCGGCTGGTCATTGGATTGGTACACTCGGCGAAAGTGATGACAAACGGCTAGTGACTGTGGAGGCTATGCTAAAGGAAGAACGATGGAAACATATTGACGCTGATTTCAGATACAAACTATTCGATCATTTGGGATTTTGGAAGAAGGACGTGGAATTTTCGTAAGCTGTTGAACCAGCTTCCTAAAATTGAGCTTTTAGAGGCTAGATCACTAAAAATATACAAAACGTTTTAGCAAATACGCAACGGAAAACTTTCTAGGGTAGGCCAGTTTCTAGTAACAGATTTACTAGATTATTTTAGTGGAAAATTGGTAAAAACCGGTATATGAGGATGAGGATGACTATGCAGATTATAAATGATACAACACACTTAGATCCTTCACGAACCTAGGCGGCAGAATTCAAGCTGTCGACTCACCAAAGGACGACTCCGTGAAGACCAGGATCCAAGTTCGTTTGGTCGCGATTGATAAAATTGAGAGATATCTCGTTTGCAAATTGTTGCTGGATTCGCCTGAGTCTGAGAATGATCACCAGAGAGGTGTCGTTGAAGGGCGAAATAAACAGCGGCAGGTGAGGAGAGAATTGATCTGTGGAGAGTGGTAAGCAAGACAGTTGCAAGAACGCGTCAGAACCGAAAGTGTGCAAGTGTGTTGTATTCGAGTTTAACAAAATTGGTTATTGATAAATTTAAACACCGAATAAGTTGGGCCAAAAGTCTACATAACTCCCCCACCAGAGCGTTGGTGGGTTACAAACGCTCGACGAAACAGGATGTACAAAAAGGTTCAATAACAAAGTCTCGCAAGGTGGTAAGAAAACGAACATGTCTACCAGAACGAGTGGAAGGTGGGGAAGGAGTGGGAGGGGGGCGAGGGTTTGGGGTAGGTTCGGGTGGGGAGGGTGGGGAGGGTGGCGGTGGCCTGTGGGCAGCAGGTGGAGTGCAGGGCGATTGTGCCGTGGAAGTGGACGTACCAGGTGATGGTGGAGTGCATTCAACGTAGGCCGGCTTCAGTCTGTCGATGGAGACCGTATCAGTAGCATCAGCACTTTGAATGACTAATATTTGTTCTTTCGTTCAAGCACTTTGAAGGGACCATCGTAGTGTGGGCAAAGGGGCCTGCGAACTGCGTTGTGCCGGACAAACACGAATGGGGTTGTGTGCAAGTCGTCATGCACGAAAACGCATCGAATTGTCGCGCGTGATGGGGTTGGGCGCAGTGTGGCCATGCGTTGCTACAGCTGTTGCATGAAGGTGTTCGTGGCGTCAGGGGCGACGGAGGAAGAATGCACGAGCTCACCAGGTAAACGGCGGGATGTGCCATAAACGAGATTGGCGGTAGTGCATTGAATGTATTCCTTCACAGCTGAGCAAATACTGAGGAGGATGAACGGCAGGTTGTCGCTCCAGCTGTGCGGGGCAGGTTGAGACATCAACGTGGACTTCAACTGACGGTGAAGGCGTTCCACGAGGCCGTTTTATGCTGGGTGAAAGACAGTTGTGGTGATATGCGAGCACCCGAGCAGTTTTGTAAACTGATGGAAGAGTGCAGATGTAAACTGACTTCCGCGGTCGGTGGTGAGTGAGGCTGGAACACAAAAGTTGGCTATCCAGTGCGTAAGGAAAACCATTGCAACATTCTCTGCCGGGGTATCCAAAATGAGAACAGCGATGGGCCATCGTGTGAAACGATCAACAGCGATCAGAATGTGCGCGAAACCGACTAAATCCATGTGGAAGTGCTGAAAACGGGCGTCAGCGAACGTGCTGGGAGATGAAACGGTGTGTCACTGGACATAATTATTTTGACAGGCTAAGCACTGCCTAGTCCGGGTAGCAATGTCGGCATTCGTCTTTGGCTAGACAAAACGGGCTGCGATGAGTTTGCGGCTGGCACGAACACCGGGGTGGGATAGCGAATGGAAGTGGTCGAAGATAACCTTCCGGTAGGATTGGGGTACTACAGGACGGGGGGTATCTGTAGAAAAATTACACACGATAGAGCCTGGTGCAGCGGGGAGAGGAGCTTCACGCAGCTGAAGCACAGAAGACGCAAGCATTTTAATGATGGGGTCATCAAACGCCTGCGCTTTCGCAAGCTTCACCAGGTCTAACGTGGTGATAAGAGTGTTGACCTCTGGACGGGACAAGGCATCAGCAACGACATTCTCATCACCGCGGACATAGCGTATGTCTGAGGTGAATTGACAAATGAAGTCAAGGTGACTTACTTCGCGCGTCAATTATTGATCCGGCTTAGCTTTAAGGGCGTAAGTGAGTTGTTTGTGATCCATGTGGACCTGGAAATCTCTCCCTTCGAGCAGATGGTGAAAATGTAGGATTGCCAGGTAAATGGCGAGCAGTTCACGCGAGAAAGTAATATAGCGAGTCTGCGCCGGCTGAAGCTTCTGGGAGAAGAAGGCTAGCGGCTGCAACTGTCCGTGGACTTGTTGCTGCAGGTCTGCGCCGACGGCAATGTTTGAGGCATCGGTGGTCAGAATAAGCAGTGTATTAACATCGGTACTCAGATGATGAAGCAGGATGACATCCGCGAGTGCTTTATTGGCTGCTTCAAATGCTTCAAGAGCACAGGGTGAAAGTTGAAGCGATTTGGCCTTTGACTTCAAAAGATCCGTTAAAGGTGCCAGGGTGGCGGCCCAATTTGGTATGAAACGCCGGTAGTAGTTGATTAGGCCGATGAAACGGCGAAGCTGGGTTATGGACTTCGGAGCTGGAAAAGACAACACGCTTTGCACCTTGTCTGGGAGGGGTGTGATCCCGTTTTGGTCAAGATGATGGCCAAGAAAAACCAGAGAAGTGACCCCAAAAAGACACTTATCGGCGTTAAGCTGTAGACCATTTTGTTGAAAACAATCGAAGACTTGGCTTAAGTCTTCAACGTGTTTCTTGGGTGAGGAGCCTGCGAAAAGGATATCAACGATGTACACGAACGTGAAGGAGAGACCGCGCAAAATGTTGTCGAAAAAACGCTGAAACGTTTGGGCCGCGTTGCGCAAATCTGAAGGCGTGCGATGGAATTCAAAGAGGCTGAATGGGTTCGTGACGGCGGTTTTAGGGATGTCCTCCTCCGCGACCGGTGTTTGGTGATATGCCCGCACGAGATTAATTTTGGAAAAAATCGTATTTCCTAGCCAACATGTGGGAAAATTTATGAATATGGGGAATCGGGTACCGGTCCGGGACTGTAGCTCGATTGCGAGCGCGATAATGACTGCATGACCGCCAATCATCGGATGACTTTTTGAGAACCATGTGCAGTGGTGTAGCCCATGGACTGGGCGAACGACGGATAATCCCCAAATTCAACCTGTGCTCGAATTCGTTCTTCGCGATTTGCAGCTTCTCAGGATGAAGCCCACGCAGATGGACATGGACCGGTCTGCTAGTGGTAGTGATATGGTGGTGAATGGCGTGTTGAACCTGCTCCGTGAACTAACAGGGCTAAAAGAGGGAAGAATCATCCCTCAAGATGTCAGAAAATGGCGGACTTGGTACGGCCAAGTGGATGCCAGTGGAAGGCTCACGCGAAACTACCCCAACAGTAAGCAGCTGAGTGGTAGGATCTAGCAACTTCTGATGTTGAAGGTCAACTGCGAGGGCAATTTGTGACACGAAAGCCACTCCAATGATAGGCGACTGGAAGTCAGCCTGAATGAAAACCCATTGGAAGCGGCGACGAAGCCCAAGGTCTAAAGTAAGAAACCGTTGACCGAACGTGGCGATAGAAGTGTTGTTCGCAGCCTGCAGTGTAAACTGCGACGGCTGGAGATGATGACGACGAAGGGGCGGTAAAACGCTAACCTTTGCGCCTGTGTCGATCAAGAAATGGAACCCTGTGGACTTGTCGGTCACGTAAAACAGGCGACTGTGTCGCTAGTGGCCAGCACTAGTCATCGCCATTACTGGCTGTTGGCGTTGTTTCTCGAACGTGAACGTCGAGCGTAAGAACAGGTGGGACGCATTTAGTAGCATCCGGGCCAAAAGTTCGATGGTAACAGCAGACCTTGTCGTCTGCAGGCTCTTTTGAGTTAGAACGGTTGCGGCCTGCAGAGGGACGACTGGTTTGAAGCCGGTTGAGTGTGGAGCACATCGTGCTCACTTGAGAGCACAATAACCTGACAGTATCTTTAAGATCCTGCAGGTCGTTATCTCTGTTGTCTGTAACGTCTCGAATCAGTTGAGAGGTCGGATCGTGAGGCCGAAACCTGGGAGACGGCATGCTGAAGAACTGAGGTCAGGCTTGGTTTAAAAGGTATGAACTAGTCCCCGGGCAACATTGCTGGATGCGGTCTGCGTGGTCCGTGGGTTTGGTCAGCGGAACATCATCATCAAGCGAGTATATGTTGCAGTGGATGGGGTAATTTATCCATCCAGGTGTGACGGAAAATCGAATCATCTAATGTGCGACCCGCAAGCAGGTGACGCATGTGGCGCACTAGAGCAGAGGGGGTTTGGTTGCCAAGCTCGACGTTGTTGAGGAGTTGGCGAAGCTTGCTGTCGGCAGATTGTGCCGTACATTCGAGAATAGCCTTTTTTAAGCTAGAGTATGGCTTGACTTTGTGGATAGGATCAGGGAGATCCTAAACGGCGAAAACTATGTCGAACGGTAAGTACTGCACGACGTTTGCGTAACGCGTACGCTCGTCAGTAATCTGACGTGAGGCAAAAACAGCCTCGATCTGTTTGAACCAGACCGTCGAGTCAAGAGCCTGAGGCTCGTCCTGGTCAGGTGGTGTACACGAGTTTTTAGAACAAGCATCATCATCGTCGCGATAGTGAAATTGGTGGTATCCGTCACCCATGTTGAAAAACGTATAAATGGCAGAGTCAAACGGGAAAAACAAATTAATGGAATAAATAATAAGACGTGCATACCAATAGAAACGGGGTCACCAAATTGTAGAGGCTAGATCACTACAAATATACAAAACGTCTTAGCAAATGCGCACCGGAAAACTTTCTAGGGTAGGCTAACTGCTAGTAAGGTGTTTACCAGACTATTCTAGTTGAAAAGTAGTAAAAACTAGCATATGACGATGACGATTAAGATTAGAAGTGATCCAACTCACTAAGATCCTTCACGATCCTAGGCGGCAGTAGTCAAGCAGTCGATTTGCCAAAGGAGGACTCCGCGAAGACCGGGATCCAAGTTCGTTGGGTCGCGATTGTTAAAATTGAGAGATATCTCGTTTGCAAATTGTTGCTGGATTCGCCTGAGTCTGAGAATGATCACCAGAGAGGTGTCGTTGAAGGGCGAAATAAACAGCGGCAGGTGAGGAGAGAATTGATCTGCGGAGAGTGGTAAGCAAGACAGTTGCTAGAACGCGTCAGAACCGAAAGTGTGCAACTGTGTTGTATTCGAGCTTAACAAAATTGGTTGTTGATAAATTTAAACAACGCATATGTAGGGCCAAGAGCGCACAAGCTGTTAAAGCCGACTACAAGGTCGAATAAACAAGTGGATGAAATTCAACCCTCGAGGGGTGATGGTCAGTATCCATTTAACTAAAGAAAAAGAGGGTGGTTGGGCGCCATTTGTCTTGTCATTAATTCAACGACTTCGAAGCCACTGCCACTCTTATGGTACGATACTGAGACAAGATCATCGCAGAAACAACCAGAAGTCACCGGCGGATTGGAAGCGGCCTTTGTAGTCATTGACGGTAAATTTTAATTATTCGAATAATTGCCAGTCCAATTAATGTTTCCATTCATTTTCAAACAGCTACGGTCAAATATCTGCAGTTGCTTGATGATTTTGTGAAAATTACGCTCTTCTACTCTCGCATATCACGATTGTTCTACATGCTTCTTTTTTTGAGATTTCGTCAATTATCTGATAGGAAAAATCATCTCAGAAAGTGCAGTTGTGTGATGCCCTTTAATAATCAATTATACGATCTATATGTGGCCTGCTTTCGCATTTAGATGCTCTTACCCCAACTAATCAAGGCTTTAAATTAACGCGTTTAGTACTCAATCCACATATCTTTCTACTCCGCGCTCCATTACCTAAAAACAGATTTCATCTATGTGATCGGAGGATACAAGCAAGACAGCACCTATACAAACAAAGATACATTTGATATGAGCGAACGTCAATGAAACGAATGTGCACCGCTACCAATTTTGCCGTTTGTGAGGAAAACGTTATTTGTGACTTTGGAGGCCACCAGCCACAAAACATCTCCTTTCCTGCCTGAGTTCTGTACTCTTAGCAGAAAAACAAATCAATTTGTGAGCTACCGTAAGAATGCCATACCATTTGTGGCAATCCTATGAACTGAGAGAGTTCTAACCATTTTCTTCTATCGTTTTTATTATATCCTGAAAAAGGAATCAAAAGAACATGGGAAAGTGCTGTGTTTAAATTTATT
>JAYGXS010000002.1:96613311-96625317 GCA_036362985.1 Ligula intestinalis | reverse complement strand
TATGCATGTGTGGTGCCTACTGACCATATTCTTGTAGGTCGTCACACGAGGCAATGCGCGACTGCAGTTGCACTACCGGACGGACGCGTGTTTGTGTTTGGTGGATTAGCAATTTAGGATTCGACGAAAGACTTATATTACGTGCCAATCTTCTCAGTTGAGACATGCCACCTACGGCAGCCAGCTGACTTGCAATGAGAACGAAAAACGTTGGAAGACTTTTGGAGGGATGCTGCTGCTATGCTAGAACGCAGTAAAAATCTAGTGGCAGTTGCATTAAGGAACAGAATTTTCATCGCTGGAGGCGGCTATTTGGGGTGGTATCCGGCGTCAGTGGTTGACGTCTTCACGTTGCCCGACAATCTACGACCGTTGGGACAATGGACACACCTCGATAATTGGAACATGTATGGTACTTCTGTTGGTCTCGTTGTTTGTCAGAACAGACTGTATTCGTTTAGTAAGTTCATACTGTTACCTCCTGCCATTAGTTGATTTTACTGTATTTGAGGGGCGATCTTCTTGTTTCCAGTATTAAAATTGAACAGATCTCGAAATTGGCCATCGGTTTTCCCTGTTTTGGTTCTTTTCCCTCCTTGGAACTAAGCAATTGTTACATGCTGTCAGTGAAAAATCAACAAATAACCTTATTAAAAACATCAAATGACTATTTAGGATGCCATAGTTTGTTTTTTCTAGTTTTCTAAGATATTTCTGAAGAGCATTTACCGGAAAAGTGACTTTTTGGATATTCTTTTTTCACGCCTTCTTTTATGTTTAAGGCAATGGCAAGAAGGTCCGCGAGTTCATTCCTCCAGCAGATGCTTCCACAGCATCTCGCGGGAAGTTTGACCTATGGACATGAGTGGAACGCGGGAAGGTGGATGGAGTAAAGTCTATCCAACGGGCCTTCCTTCTGCGCTAATTGTACTACTTGCCTCAATTTTATAGCATGCGTGTCCATCTAATTGATTTGCTTTATTTAGATTGAAACAAATGCGCTGTGTTCTTAGAATGATGGCCTTCATTATCTGCACTGATACTTAACATTTGGCGATTCCACAATAACCACAATGGTACGCGTTAGACGTGCATCCGTATGTATGCACGGTTCGGAATACTATGCTGGGTGCGTCAGTGACGCAAGAAATCTGATGGTGGTTGGTCACTGTCCCGAAAAAACGAGCCAACCAGAGGGGTACATTAAATGTGTTTAGAAAGTGGCTCCGTCCAACAACGGCACGGCGACATTTTGGCCTTAGACCTGCCTGCAGGCACGTGCATGTACGGCTCGTCGCCGCGGTTAGATGCATGTCAATTTTCTTTAACCTGATTAAGGGACAGCAGTAACGGGACTTTAGGCCATTAGTGTACGTCATTAGTCTGAGTGGTGACAACAATCCCCTTCATGGGCAAAATGCTTGAATCTACCTCCGACTGACTGAAATTGGCAGACTCAGTGCCCCCTTAATAGCTCTTCCAGGGTCATTATCTTCTCTTGTTTGGCAACTGCTATGCTGCAGCAGAGATTCCCCAGTCGATTCAGCATTTACATTAAACAATTAGCAGACCACAAAATCTCCGATTGGCATTAAAATACGAATGATCCAGGATGCAGGTGTATTTGCGCTAAATTCCAGCTGAATGGGGTTCTGTTTATCGTTAAGGTAAGGGTTAATATTAGCCTTAAGTAAGGTGGTTGCGGGTATAGTTAGTCATAAGTGAATTTCGAAGGTTAATGCTACAATCGAGATCTCAGTATGGGTTTTTGCAAGGGCTGCTGTTAGTGTATGAGCATTGAACTGCGTATCTTCCTCGAATGAGGTCCAGGACCGCTTTTATTACTTGGCCGGACGTTTATTTTCTTTTATCCTGTTAACTGTGCCACAGTTTTAATCTGAAAAAGCAGACTTGTGTCTCCTGCACTTAAGAACGTCAACGTTACTACGATAGGAATGATGTCTGCCTGTAGACAAGAGTTCTCAAATGCAAAGTATAAGCAAATGGCACCTAAGTAGTACCTTAAACAATCACTGAAAAGTGTTTGACTTTCATTTTTTAATTGGCAGCCCACAAAGCATTTATAGGATATATTGCTAAGATGGCTAAACATAACAGCTATGAAATTCCAGGCCCGGTTCTTATGGAGGTGGGAGAAGTCTTGGGAAAGCCAGATTGTTAGGAACAATAAATAGTGTACACAGGGGTTAGGTGAAGTTGCCAATCGGCCCAGCCTGGCGTTCAGCCGTGAGGACACGTGAGCGAGCCTTCTGCTCAGAGCGGATTCCCAAGTGTCAGTCGGTGCAGTTATTGACCGAGGACCGGAGGGCGCTTAATGAAGCTAATTGGTCACGAGCGTTTCGGGAAGCTAATTGGCCAGACCGTTTTTTCGAGTGCGTCTGCACGCCCCAGGGCAAAAGTTGCGTCTCACAGGCAGAGAGGGGTAGAGCGACTAGGCGACCAAGATTGTCCCTGCAAGATCACGTCTGTGGCGTCAAGCTTTTGCATGATGTGGGCTGTAGAACTGCTACATTTCTCCTGTCAAGCAAGGTGGGGCCATATTTTAGGGGAGTAAGTAAGTTAAGCCCCAGTTACAGTGGTCTTCAGGCCACGTTCCTTAAGCGAAGTCATGGGTGGCCAGAGTGATAGGAACAGTTTATTTAGTGCAAAAGGAATGGAGAATAAGTAAGAGGAATCTGACTGCTAGAAGAGATCGCAACTACGGGCCATAGGGCCGCGTCTAAAGTGAGGCGACCGCGGGAATGGCCACAGGGTCTTGAACGGCCTTTGTACGAGTCGGCCTTGAAGGGTGATTGGTCAGACGGATTGGCTAGACGGACATTCGTAGGTGGCCAGCGAATGTGTACTCGTGGGCGGCGGTGATACTAACCATATGCTAGCCTGCGCGGATTAAGTCCCCACAAGTGGTCTTTTACCAGAAAGAAGTTCGGATGATGAAAGAAACCGAATGGAGGAAGAATAGTTAAATTTAGTGACTAAGTTACGGCAGTGTTTTAAACAAGGTGGCTGGCATGAATGCACCTGGTTGGAGCGGCGAATGAAGAAGTTGATGGTTCAGTTGAACATCAATGGCAAATCAGTATGCCAGGTCAGTGTAGGTTGAACTAAGAGATATCGTTGGCAGTAGAAGTTGGATCAGTCTTTGGGAAGAAGAGTTGGCTACTGGTACTCATAGCGGGACTTCTCTGTTGGATTGGGAAGCTCGATGAACTGAAAAGGGTCGATCTGTTCCATATCACTTTACGAAGACTTTCGAGTTCTGTCACACCGGAAAGACAACCTTATGGCAGGGACACCTCGGCCGCATCAGAAAATGCAAGTTTAGATAGAATCGGGGTCAACAGTGTCGAAAGATTGATTGACCACTACCGAAGGTTCTCCCAACTCAGAAGTCAGGTAAGGCAAATCGGACTGCACAGTTTACTGTAGTGAGTGTGTCTGACAGCCAGACGCGTGTTATAACTGTGCTTGGGGCTCGCACGTCGATCGATTGCTCCTGTCTGTTTGAATTGTTCGCGCCCTTGCGGGCGTCTCCATGAGGTTTGTCACGTCATTTGTTAGCCTCATGTGCGTTTCCACCTTATTCGCTTCGTTCTGAACAGATGTTGGCCTTGTGCGCAGCACTTGGTAGGCGGCATGAAGGTCTATGGCTCTGTTATGTTTGCCATTTAAGGAACAATCTGACCAATTTGTCGTTGCCTGGGCTTATTTCCCTTGCTTTCTCAAAGGCGGTCGTGTGATCCTTCTGCAGTACTTGTTTATAGACCATGTATAGCTTATTCTGATACCTAGAAGCTCAGATATGGACATGGCAGATGGTACAGAAAGGACCATTTGTGCACATACTATGCCAGTAACCTGGAAGCCAATCTGCAAAAGAGAGAGAGATAGCGACGCTGACACGTGGATTCGTGCTGTCATTCAAACTTCAACAAGTGTTTTTGGCACTTAAATGTTTGGCATCCGAACGCTGTGCAGGGCGGGCAGGGTTCATCCGCTTTCACTTACGGCTTTTCAATCGTTCTGTCTGCTCAAATCAAACCACGAGTGGGCATGCGAATGCAGGTGGGGTAGAGCACACCTGTTCTGCCTAAAGTTATTTGACAAACTCCTGAATTCTGTAGGCGGAATAGGCTTAATTACTTCCATTTGCCTTACTTTAGTTCAGTTTTATTAGAGAAATATAGGTGAATACCTTTGAGCTCCCTCTTTGTACATGGATGTGATGCAGAAAATGTGGCGTTGCCAGTAATTGAACTGCGATAGGGGGGCAGACAGTAAAAAAACTCCTTAGGCATCTTCCATAAGTCTAGTTTTGAATGCCATTTGTGGGATTTTAAGGAGAAAAAATGTCGCCTGTGCGGGGAGTGGAGGCGAAGGGTATATGTAAATCGGATGTCCTGCTGCTAAAAGTGTTTGAATCATGTCAGGAGGAGGCCGTCGCGGTTGTTCAATATCCTAATCCACAGATAATTATGACGAATTGCTTGCATAATATACAAGCATTCTGGATAAAAGTTATGGTACATTGGTAGGTATTTGACTTAATCTTCTTACGACAGATATCGTTTATTCGAAAAAGTAGATGTGATTGCTTGAGCATCTAGTTCGCTGGCGCTAGAAGACGCGTTCGCTTGTGTGCCTACTGAATGATGAGTTGCTTTGGCCAAACTGAGCCTCAATTCCAGTCCGATTCGACCGCACCCTTATTTGATAACCACGGCTTTTTGTTCGCTGCGGAGCGCCTCAACATGACGATAAAGCGCACCTACGAGTTTGCGGCTGATTGGATACTTACTGTGTTAACTCATTTCTTGCATGGTGTTTGTTTATTTTCTGAACACTTAAGTTTTGAGGCCTCTTTAATATTTTCAGCAAACGAGGACATCAGAGAAAATGAGCTGATTATTTTCTTCCTCTTCAGTTGGTAATTGTTAAATGGGGTTATGCTGTTCGTAGAATGTTTTCTTCTGGTACCCTTCGAGTCCACAATTTTGAGTGGTGGTGTTGGAAGGCAAGTGATTTTAGCCCTTACCGGACTCTCTCGGTTATAAGTCTCGAAATCTGTAAACTCATTGTTGTGTGGGATACGATATAATCTGGCTGGATAAAAGACGAAAGAACGTATCCCAACGGTTATGAACTAGTTGATAATATAAGGCATGGAAGGCCAGAGTTTTAGAGATAATTTAATTAATTGGTGAAGCCGTTAAAAATGGGTAATGGATAAGCGACTGTCAGACGAGTGCAAGTCCAACAATAAGCGGGCCGCTCCGGGAGTTTCTGACCGCACACAATCCCCACTCTAAGGTCCTTTGTGGACTGAACTTGGGAAGTGGTTGTCCAGTGAGGCCAGACACTTCCGTGACCTTGATCGGGGGTTTGATGTCTGGCGTGCACGGGCTGGTGGACACAAGAGCTAGGCACGCAGGACATACCGCAAAGGCTTGCGAACAAAGCATGGTCGCTACAGGTGTGTCGTTTACGCGCTCGTAGATTTGCCGATTGAATGTGAGTGGCTTAAGTTGATAGGTAACAACCTTGGCGGTTCCGTGTGAAAAGAGAAGTAGGACGTCAGGTAGGAGGAAAAGTGTATTGTTAAGGTGTTTTGCCAGATTCGCTAAATGTTAGTTGACCGAATTAGGGAATATTTCGTGGCGTCGTCGGGAGTCGAACCTGCACGGTATGGAAGGCCTTTACGTAGCCAACGCTCTACCGACTTGGCGTCGTAGCTCAAATGGGCAGATCGTTGGCTGCATAAAGACCTATAGGTGTTAAGGCCAAGACGGTTAACTTTAACTGCTAAGATCTTCCAGGCCCGGTTCCTAAAGGGATGAGAGTAGATGGTGGGAAGGCCAGCGTGTTAGGAACAACAGATTGTGTACAGGAGAGTTACGAGGGAGTTGCAACTGGGTCTGGCCGTGAGGGTGCGTGAGCGGGCTTCTTGCTCAGAGCGGATTTTCAAGTGTCTGCCAATGCAGGAATTGACCGAGGCCAGAAAGCGCTTCAGGAAGCTGATTGGCGTCGATTGTTTAGGGGCGCTGATTGGCCAGACCTATCTTGAGTGCGTCTGTGTGCTCTAGCCGCCCCAGGCTTAAGGTTGCGCCTCTCAGGTGGCCAGGAGCCGCGCGGGTCGAGCGACGGGGCGACCAAGATTATTTCTGTCAGATCACCTCTGTGGCGTCAAGCCTTTGAAGGACGTGGGCTGTAGGCCTTCCCTATAGTGCGGGTTTGACTCCAGCCAACGCCGCAAGTTTTTCGACAATTGGGTCAAATAAGAATATTGTATTCTCTACAGAGGTAGTGGGAAGTAGGTTAAAGGAATTTGACAGTCAGACGAGTGCATGATCAGCCGCGAGAGGGGTGCGTGCAAAGTGTGAGAGCGCGGATGGGGGATAAAATCGCAAGGGTGGCTGATTTTGCCGTGACCAAGGCAATTGCCCGCTTTATATTATTTCCTCTGTAGCACTAGCTCAGTGCTCTCGACTGCCAGATCTTAGGGAATAGACGCACAGAGGGAGTTGAGACCAAAAGATATCGTAAAATCGTTTTGCTGGAGGCATATTCGTTTAGGTTTCTCCAATAGGATTTTCTACAAGCTGACTGTACTGTCAGTCAGAAATCTGAGACACCCAAACAGCCATCTTGCTAGTCCGTCAATTGGCGTGGTCCTTGTTCGGGCGATCACATTTTCTTCTCAATGTTCCTTGGGGTCCCCCTCTGTCGATTCTGTCAGGATGTACCGTTATGGTGCGTTTTGAGGAAAACGGAAACAACTGTATTTTGAGCCAATCAAATAGGTGATACGCCCAGTATGCCAGAACGCAATACTATGAAAAAGGACTTCTAACGATCAAACTCTGTCAATAACCTCTTCTTTAAACTGACATTCATGTAACAGAGTGGTCCAATTGAACTTCTTCGGATCCACATCCATGCCAAGTCGATCAATTCACCTCCACTTAGCCAAATGGTATCGTTCTAAGTTAACACATCGCATCGTAGTAAACCTTCCGGGTTCGGTTTTCTCTGATAAAACAGCTTTGTAAGTACCACAAGGGAAACCCTAGCAGGACTCAGAGGATAGACGTTAGTCATGTTTACACAATGCTCGCATACTCCATTGTATGCTCCACTGAAAGTTTATAGCAGTTTTTTGGCTACCAGGAAATCAATTGTAGTGTGAGTGGAGAACCATGTGAAGTTGTCTCTTGGTTCACCTGTACTGGGAGCTGGGTTTCGTTTCACACACGTAGACGAACTGTTTAGCCGCGCAAATCATGCGGTCGAAGTCTAACTACTGGCCATATGTGCAGGAAGTGCGACAGGAGAAAATGCCGTCGGCATTTGGAAATTCCATCACAATATGAAATTATTTTGGCGCCAATCAGTGCTGTTGATCTACCTTGTGCCGTACCACATGAAGGGCTCCATTCGCGAAGCTGGTTTAGAACAGCAGTTTCGTGAAGAACGTTACCAACAAAAAATAGGAAGATTAGGAAGGCAATTTCTGACTTATTAGCCATCGTCAGCAAATCATACCCAACTCCGGTGTTGCCACAGAAATTGGTGTTCCGCCCGAATTTTGAACCCGCAACCTTGTTACTTAGAAATCCAGTGCTCTAGTCACTGCACCAGGGACTCGCTGTCTTGTCAAAATCAATGACAAAAATGTTTCTTTCTTAAGTAGCTATTTTTATACTGTAAACTATCAAGAAAGTTGACATCCTATCGTGAGTGTAATGACTTGAGCATAGGCTACACGACATTCAGTATCACAATCTACCGCAAAGCCGATTAGCGATTAAGTATTAACGTTTTGCAAAGTTCTGCATTGTGCACGAATTTGGAGCCGTACTCTTTAGGGTGGCAGATAGACGCTCGACGATCAGTTACATGACAAACGCGTCCGCTCCTGGCGCCTTTGTGGCACTCTCTCTCTTTCTCGAACTGGCGGCTATCGATATAGGCCGAACTGCACCACCGACAAAGACAAGGGAGATGAGGAGGACGGTTTCAGGCTTATTAGCCATTGTCAGCCGATTATACCTAAACCCAAATGGTACCACCTAGATTTGTCTTAACCGGAGCTTCGAGCACGTGATCAAGTTTGTTACAGGTCCAACCCGCAAACCACTGCGCCCTGGTCTCGTGGTCTTGCCAGTTGTTGATCTTAAATATATAGTGGCAGATAGGCGCAAACGGATCAGTCACAGGACACTCTTCCCCGCCGCTGATGCCTCAGGAGCTCTCCCACTTGAGCCACGCCGCTAGGCGGCTAATGGCATAGGCAGAAAGAGATTATCGATAAGAACTTAGGGTGTCGCAAGTTGTGATGTTAGCAAACTGAAGGTTCTCCCAAATCACTAGCCAAGCAATATGGTGTTGGTGGACAGGAGTTTACTGCCAGAAAATAGACAATGCAAAGGCTGAGTTATGCGTGCCAGTTCAATACGCAGAATTGTGTGTTTGGTGCTGCGGAGCCGAGATTGCTAAGCCATGCACCCAGCCAGGTGGACACGTGCGCATCTATAGGCCGGAGCTAAGGTGCGCATGGAGCCGCAATAAATGGGGGGAGCGTAGAACAAGTTGGACATCGCGAAGCTTCTCGTAGCGCTTTGCAGACGCAGTGCGTAGTAGTTTAGCCGGTGCGCGTGGACACTGAACCTGCGCGGTTTAGGCAACAAAGTCAGCGTGAGTCAGCGAGTCAGATTCTTATAGGGAGATAAACATGGCCATTTCTGGCTTATTAGCCGTTGTCAGCTGGTCAAGACAACGAGTCCCTGACGCAGTATTGAGATTTTTGGACTTCTAAATGACAAGTCGCGTGTTCGAAGCTCAGGTAGAATGACAATTTCCGGAGTTCCACTTTGGTTTGGGAATGAGTGGTAACGACGGCTAAAAAGCCACAAATAGCCACCTTAGTTTCCTGTGTATTTAACGGCAATGTTCTTCTGTCTATGTCAGTGGCCGAATTGTGGTGTGACTCGAGAGTGAGCCCCAAAGGCATCAGGAGTGTGTCTTAAAACTCGTCGGGGTAGGCATATGCTCTGTGTTAAAGGGGTTCAGGTGGTGCTTTTATTTATGTTGCCATCAATCTGTTTTGCTGCAGTGCCAAAAGCAGTAACGATATCTATCAAATGGTTGTGATGAGTATGTGGCATTAATTTTAAAGGAAGTATTCACGCCATAACCTCCTTCGCCTGTCCCTTGCTTCAATTTAGGGACCTCATTATCCGCAGTAAACGGCCTCCTTTATTGTTCCCTATTAGGCAAACGTGCTGGCTTGCCCACTGACTAAATTTATAAAACTTTTAGCGAAGGTAAACAGGAAAGATCATCAATATTTTCAAGCACACTAAAAAAGCTGTCTAGAATATCTTCAGTCTATTTGAATTAGGGTAAATGAAAAGGATACTCTGAAGCGTCGTGTAAATGAGCAATTTTTAAAATAATCCAATGAATCAACTGCCGAAATATTTCTTATTTTTAAGATTGCACTGCCTTGCGGACACATACAGTGCGAATGAAAATGAAAGCTACAAAAAGATGCTGTTCCAGTGCCACCTTTCTCCAAACTTTTCTCGTCCTCTTTTGTATAGAGAAAACTATTCTTTCCGCTTTACAGCTCATTTCTTTTCTCCCCACAAGGAGCCGGGTTTGAAGATTGCACTGACTAGAATTTTACCTTTTCTGTCAGCACAATGCCATAACATCTTATTTAACTGATATATGGTCGCCCCAAGGACTTCATTTAAGGTCGTACGTTGGGCGATGACTTGGCTTTCATGTGATTTGTGGAGGCCACTGCAATGGGGAGGGGACAACCAGAACTCTATAAGCAGTCATTAATGAACGTTCATCAAACCACTAACGGAAATCATCTGTCCCACACTGTTTGGGGTCTCGGCAGAGGTCCTGACAGCCGTCGCAGCTGATAATGCAGACAGATAGTATTACCGACAAAGACCGGGGATACTGGAATGGCCGTCGTCAGCCAGCCCCATCCAACTCTCGAACTTGCGACCTCTTTAATCAGAGTCAAATGCCTTAACCATTGAGCCACGAGCTCGTTGTCTAGTTTGGTAAGGTCGAGGAATATTGACACTCATGGATGAACGCTCACCCGTCCGCTAATGGAAATCATCTGTCCCCCTCTGCCCGAGTTCGAGGCCCGGCTGGGACGCCACTTAGGTCTGGGTATGACTGGCTGACAACGGCTTACAAGCCAGAAATTATCATTCCAGTCTTTCTTGTCTTTGCTGGTAATACAAGCTGCCTCCTCTGTAAGCAGCTGGATTGATTTATTACTGTCTCAAAGATAAATGGCATTAACCCATTCCCTCTCTCGTGTGATTGACTGTTGCCCTGTCATCTGCCCCTGCCCCCCCCCCCCCCTTAATCATGCTTGACAAACTTTCATTGTAAACTGAACTGCCTTGCTTCGATCACTGCCTTCCCCTCTCCTACCCCTTCCCAATCCGCACTCACATCCACGACCAACAGCTCATGCTCTGTTTATCTATCATGTTTCACCCTTCAAGGTCAATAATTTATTGGACCGTTTGTTTTATCTTCTTATAAGGTAACGATCGTATGCATCTGAAAAAGAAGTCACTAACTTCTATGACGTCATTCAATACTGCAAACCTCGTTGCCTTTGCAGTTTTCAAATCCTCTTCATCCAGGGCACCTGCAAAATCACGTGCGAATCCGACTTGCCATTTCTCCAAGTGCGAGGAAAGGCATTGCTTGCACTACCCATTCTTAGAAGTGGATTGGTTTAGAACGTGTTGGATAAAATTCAAGCTACATTTTCTTAGCGAAAAGAATAGGACTTTTATAACTACCAGATTGGTCAAAATTTAAATTTATAGGCAGAAGATGAAGTAGCGCTAAGGAAGTACTGCCAGTTTCTAAGTTTCTGCTGATATTGTCTCCCAATTGTTTAGATAGGCTGTAGAGTCAACTCATTACACAGGAATTGCTCCCTGGAATCGTACGTTCACTGAGAGACACAGTCGTATGTTAAGAAAATGTAGTGACTAATCAGACGTACAATGTGATCTCAGTTAACGAGATTAATCTGTTCCTGCGCCGAGTTTGCAAAACGTAGTCAACCAAACCGCATAAGTTCACTGATTGGCTGCAGTAAGCCGAATACTCACGCCCTTCTCCGTATTTTGTTTAGTTGGGAAGTACAGTGGGACCTCAGGTAGTGAGCTTAACCCGTTCCGGCACCGAGCTTGTCATGTGAAGCCCTTGTCTTGTGAAATTTAGCCAATGTAGCCAAATTAAACTGATTATCAGCTGGTGTTTCCGACTGCTGCAGGTGTTCAGGATTCTGTTGTGAAAGTGAGAAGAATCGATCCTGATTACTTCTAAATAGCCTGTTTTTCGTAAGTCGGCTCACTCTTTACTTGTAGTCTTCTGTGGTTGGATTTATCGGAAAGGTGTTAAGGCTAAGCCGGTAAAAGCCTAACTACTGCGATCTTCCAGGCCCGGATCCTTAGAGGAAGATAGAAGTCGTGGAAACCAAGGTAAAAGGAGATTTGCATTCTGTACAGAATAAGTAGAAGAAGAATTAACAGGAGGGTTGACTCGGCCTGGAATGGAGTTCGACCATGAGGAGCGAGAGAGAGAGAGAGAGAGAGCGCCGCAGGCTCGCGTCCGCCGCGCACCGGGGCGAAAGGCCGATTGAGTTCCGCTTGGCTTGTTAGATGGGCTTAGTGTGAAGTTGCAGCCAACCAAGTGGACAGGCGGTCATCGATTGGATGGCACTTCGGTGAGGCTTGCTGCGGCGAGAAGGGGGAAGCGTACGGCTTCTGGCAGCGGTTGCCAAGTGCGCGGTGGAGAAAAGCAGGCAGCGTATGTAAACAGCGGCAGGCTCCCACTGATTCTTATGGAGGGCCATGTATTGAAACATGAAGATGTTGGTCTTTGAAAATGCGCGTTTTTTACAGTTATACCCGCTAAAAGGACTGT
>JAYGXS010000002.1:96560844-96599514 GCA_036362985.1 Ligula intestinalis | reverse complement strand
CCTCGAAAGAATATGCAAGATACGTGCTTCGAAAGGGTTGGTTTTGACATAGAAGATGAGTAACGTTCAGGATTGGCGCCAAAACTGGAAGATAAACAACTAAAAATGCTGATCGATCATGAGGGACATCAAACATTTAATTAAAAGTCAGTCACATTGGCTTTCCTTCGTCTGATGCCTGCCGGCGCCAGCGTGTTGTGGACGTTTGGTCCGACGAGCAGGGGAGAGCTGTTCTTACGGCTGGCATTGATTCAGGCGGCATGGGATCCATTTGTGTGGTCGGCTGCTACCAACACGTGTTGACAGCAGATTGAGAACAGATTGCTACTGCTTCGGCTGTGGCGAACACTCGTATGCGCAGGCCTTTATAATAGTGTGTCGGTATGTGACTTGAAAAGCCTCTCTCGTGTCAACTTGGTGGCTCGTATCGATCAAGTGCGTTTATGCCTGCACCTGCTTCTGTGGAGCGGGACATATTGGCTGAACAAAGCGACGTCTGAAGGAGAGGGTACGCGAACACATGCCAGCCTGGCTCACCAAAAGAGAAAATCAATCGATTTCAAGTTCAATCCAAATCATTTCTTGATTCTTATAAGTGTCCTAAATCGTGCAAGAGCTCACACTCAGAGATAAACGCAGCAACAAGAGGGGAAGAGTAAGATGGGGGTGGTGACGCCGGTGTGTTGAATTCTCAAGCCGCTGCACCTGGGCCTTTGATGATAACTCAGTCAATTGATTTATCGATTTGGCGTCGAAAAACAGTCCTGCACAGGCACCTCCGCACCGGCGTCGTTTAAAGTTGGCTGGCTAAAGAAAGGCTCCTGCGCAAGTTTAAACGCTTCGATAAATAAACAAATGATTATGGCGCTCAACCAGCCTATTCATACATTTTTAGCAAAGGAGTTACCTACTGGAATTTCTTAAGCGGCTGTGGCATTGGGATACAAAGTTTGTCTGAGGTCAAATACGACTCCACTCACTGCTCAGCGAAATCGACGAAATTTAAGCAAACGCGCGTGCAATGGCTTAACTCCTAGTGCAACGCCCAATCACTCGTACCAGTGCCTGCCAACTCTAATCCGGTCTGGCCAATCACCTCCTGAGGCTGACCCCCACAGGACCATGCTGGGGGCGCTGTGATGACTCCCGCGTACTCACATTTAGGGCACCGCTTTTGTATGCACGCTCGTCTGCTGACAATTTTCTTCCTCGACAATACTCTTTAACATTCTCTGTACAGGAAAGACTGCCTCCGAACTATCGTCCCCTTTTTTCTCCTCTCCTATGGAACCGTGCAAGGGCCTTCCCCGTTAGCCTAGGCCACTCTATGATCTGAATAGTGTTTATACTCAGATCACTACAAATTAGTGACCCCGACGTGATTTGAATGCAAACTACTACAAATGGCTGAACTCCTTGTTTTCCTTCGTCACTCGTGTCCGAAGATGGGGAAGTGTGTTTACCGACACTTTGCCATGAACCAAATGGGATGTTTTCTGTAAATCTGACACCTAACTCCAGGCCACACTCGAATTGAAATATCCGAGTGCGGGAGTAATCATCGTATTTCCAGAGAGGTCATGCGTGAGGCAGCCTCAGGGAGATCCTTGAGCAGATCGGATCGGGGCCAGCAGACACTGGTGAGCACATGTAAGCAGTCGCAAGCGATAACACATTGCACTAGGAATTGGGGCACTACACACTTGCTTTCGAAGGTAAGGGCTGTAGGAAGTCGAATACCAATCACTACTCATTAATCGGGGGTTTAACTGGGCTTGAGATTACCGGAGTCCTACGTTCCACATGCTCTGATCGGACGTGTCAAAGCTACAGCAACAATGGAGGGAAGCGTCAGGAGCACAGCTTAATCGAATACCAGCATAACCTTGTCTTGACGTGTCAGGCGCGTGTTCGACTGTCTACAACGATTCCGTTGTCAATGCGAAGTGCCTCAAGGTCGTATGCCTTCGCTGGTGACTGACTTCGACCGACTGCCATCAATGGTTCATTGTTCCATGGGAGCGACCTGAAGGTCAGGCATCCTTGCTGTGACTGTCTCCACGCAATGGCCTTAAACCGTGGGACCGAAACGCACACACACGTGCGCGAGCCCACACACGTACCCAACTAGTCGCAGTTCCACAAGGGCCACTTAGGTGCACCACACGACAGGTGACCTCATTCTAACTCTTATTTGGGTGGCTTAGACTTTTACGTCCTTCTTAGTATTCTTCTTTGGCGATTCCATAGGGTATAATTAGACGGTGACGTAACAGTATGTCACCGTTATTTTTCACAGCTACAACGCAAGCCTAGACGGCACAGGCGCGCACGACTGCTCCCCCATAAAACAGCAAGACCTAACCACAATTGACACCTACCCGATATTTGCAATTTGAATAACTGCGTACCTTGTTCTTTGGTAGCTGAATAGACGGTGATCTCATCATCTCAGAGCAATTTTAAAGATAACTTAGCTTCAGCTCCGCAGAGCGTATCCACCCAAATGCCTAGTCCAAAAACAGTCTTCCGCAACATTTGTGTAGCGAATCTGTGTCTGTTTTAGGCATTGCAATTCTTCGTGCGTTTACGTATGGACCCACATCCACCAAGACCATTGCTTCCTACCTACCGTGGCGCGCTCCGCTTACGCAAAAAACGTAAACAAACTACGATTCTGCCAATATTCCCATGTTTAATTTAAAGCGTCGATTTGGTAAATAAGCCAAGTACCAGCCTGTACATTTACAGGAATATTTATGAAATTGCATTCCTCGATGTCCTTCTGTGAGGGCATGTGTGTTCCAAAAGAAAACGTGAACGGGACAAAACATCGACTTTCACAGTTTTGTTCCTCTAAATATAAAAGAAAATCTAGTACAAGGATTAGCAGCTAGAGTACGATGGATCTAGGCTACCCGCAAATGTTCATCCTCAGGAATGTTGGCGAACGCACCAAAAAGCCTGCTACCTTGACCGGACAAAAGACAGATTAATGAGACTGCCTTTCTTATGCGATTCAATAGGCGAGCCGGTAAGACGACGCGTGGAGACCGCGATCACAAGCGCATTTTCCACTGCGAACTTCCACGTGTTTTTCGCTTTCTCCTCCTACTATTGGGAGGTAAAGACCGACTCCCGTTGAAGGCCACATCCATGTGCATTTACTTTTGCATTTGCTCCTGTGGAGCAGGATACATCAGCCGACCGAGAAACCTGGAAAAGAGGGTACTTGAGCACATACTGGCCTGGTTAAGTAAAGTTGATCTACATCGATGTCGAGTTCTATTCTCGCACACCTTGCTGATACGAATCATCTAATCGATACTAATGAGGCCTTTAAGGTTGTCAACCGGACACCAGCTAACTTTTCCGAGGGCCTACGCGAACAGGTGCTTGCAACAGCCGAAGCAGTGGCTATATGGCTAACACATTCCACGTTATGTTGTCAGAAAACTCTAACATTAGCAATTTCACTTCCGTAGCCGACCCCGATGACAGGTGGCGATCGCACATCGCCCCCACCCCATAGTGACAGTCGTTTGCTCCGTGCAAACGACAGTAATTATTGATCAATGTACCCGACCCCTGAGAATTCTCACAAACTATCTCAATTTCCTCAATGAGCTCTGCACGCTGATCCCGGCGTGCGGACGATGGGTTGCAATCAAACTTACTAACCCTATCCAAACGTACCACTCTCATAATTCCTGCAAATTTACTGGCATGAGGAAGAGTTGCTGAAAAAAATATTTGCCAAATCGACTCTTCAGGTAATGATTCCACAAAGCCGACTGAATGATGGCAGCACAGAGGCGGGAAACGCATCCATGAGCCTACGTTCACATCTATGGAGGAGATTAGTATCAGTAGCAGGTTGTGATGCACTGCGGCACCTCACGGCCCCCAGTCCAACACACACAGAAGACATTTCCATGCATTCGAACTCGTATAAAGTGCCATTTTGCGACCGTTCTTGCCATTATAGAGGACAGTCCGGACGACGGCTTAGCTCGCGAATAACGGAGCCCATATCGCTACCCACACTTCGGAAGAAGGCCACGAATCAGACTTCACGGGCACGCGGATCTTGGCACACGCCGCTAATAAGACGGGGCGAGAACTACTGAAAGGCTGGGTGTCAGATTCCAACTCGATTAACAGGCATGTGGATATACCGCCCTCTTAGTTTGACCTCAGATCACGCGACCAACAAGCGCGGCCCAGTTCGTGTTCAGGCACGAACGCTGCCACGCCAAGGACGCACGACACGGCACCAAGGCCGCACGCTACAACGCCAGGTACGCCCGTAGAGACGATTTCTTGGTACGGCGTGAGCGTGGACCAACCACGCGTGCTAACCCCCCCCCATTTACTCGTAGCTGGACTACAATAACATGCCAACGCTTGCTGTTCTCTAATCCTCTCTGAGCCGAAATGACAAACTAATACGATTGCTGTCCTAGTGATCGCACCTGTGGCTTTTTTGCAACAGGAACCTGCGGCGCGCATATTTACTTCTATTCGAAAGAGAAAACAGATTGTTGTTGCTGTTGTTGTTGCAGAATATCATTCACGTGAAAGGAAAGACAGACGGCAAATATCCTTAGAGAAGGCTACCAAAATAGGGTTTCAAAAATTAAAAAGAATCCAGGCGTGCGAGGACATTGCTTCGGGGCAGACAAGATGTCTGCGCACACCGGATTAACAAATTTGAGCATCGAAATGTCTGTCAGTCCCTTCCGGAGTGGCAGAGGCTGATTCAGTAGACCTGGGGTCTGTTTAACAGGGACAAGAGAGAGAAAGAGATTTAAAAATCGCCCCTCCTTCCGCAAAGAAGGACAATGCCGTCTGAATGCAGAAATGCAGGCCTTCTCTGAGGCCAAGAATATGATATACCCTTGAACTCTGGTATACACGCTGGAGGGTGATGCAAAATAAATGCCTGATTGGCGGAGAGGAAGGCAGGCAGTCAGGCAGACATCATTCATGATGCCGGTGGGGTGCTAGGACAAGGGCTCCGGAAGAACGCTGTTCAAGAGACATAAACCGCGGTAGAAACCGATCAACAAACTTCTGGTAGACCTGCGAGTGCAGGAGTTGTGTCAGGGTAGGTACATGCTGCCTAAATAACCAGTAACAGGTGGCCAGGAAGCCAATATTATAGAATAGAGCAGCCAAAAGGCTGTAGCTCCTCGGATCCAGGCCCAGGTAGATGAAAGTCAACATGGCAGTGAAAGAGAGTTTGCCTCCCAATGAAGATGCCAGTACACGCCCCTCCTCAGCCTCCTCCTGGCTGAAATCCGGGCTGATTGTCCTGAGGCGTTGCTGCTGAGCGACGGCAAGGGCGGCGTTCGGAGTGTAGACGGGATTCGCGTGGCCAGGCCGAGTTATTAGACCAGCTTCTCCTTTCTCCTCCGCAGACGCTTGCGTTGGCTGCTGCTGTTGTCGGTGCACGACGGGGTCACCAATGGAAGAGGAAGCCGAGGAGGGTGTTTCGGTGGCCAACTCGTGGCGGGGCGAGATGACGCACTGGGGCGAATCTGTGGGCGCAAACGAGGGTAGGATAGTGGCCACTGTGGACAACTGTGTGCAGGCGACGGACGCAGAGGGGTTCCACACCTCGTTCGGCCGTTGACAGAAGCCCTCGCCCAGGCTAATGGAGTAGTGGTGTGGGAAAGATGGTTCCGCCAGGCCCAGGAGGCTGGTCTGCAGGGGCAGGGCGGAGGACGTGAGGAGGAGGCAGAGGACATTGGCCAGTAGTTTTGCCATTGGAGTGCCGTGTGGTCGGGGCAGGAGATGTCGCTGACTTATCGGCAGGGAGTAGAGGCCAAACAGACTGGTGCAGGTCACATAGGTCACCAGAAGAATCTGCAACAGAGACAGGCGGGGAAGAAGTGGGGTTAAAGTAGTTAGATTTGTGGCGGACGCACACGTCCCCCGCCCCCCTTCGTTCTCCAAGGGTACGCTGCCGCATAGTCGTGTCGTCAGAAACAACTGTTCCAGTGCCTTCTTTCACTGGCGCCCCCGACCCGGGAAGCTTGACCTCGCAGCTGCTTCTGGCTTATAGATTATTGGTGCGTCAACGCCTCCTGTTCTTCGGCGTTCCTGCGGACCTTACAGTTGACCACAGCTTAATAAGCGCGCCTGCCTAAAGGCCATTTGAAGAAGACACACCTCGGCCGACGCAGCAAAAACCTTTGCAGGTAACATGCCTTCGGGCAACTTGCAACAAGCCAATAGCAAACCGCTCCTACAAAAAGCAGCCGTCATCACCCCACACAGCACACAGTCAACACTCTCAGGTCTGGCTGGACGTAGTCAACACTAGCCCTGGCTTCGCCAGTGGCCACTGCCACCTGAGACTGCAACTGACAGTTCTGTATACAATAAACCACTCCTTCTGGTGACTCTTGCCTATTAAAATCCAATCTGGGATTCAACCTGATGATTTTAGTGATCTCGGCACAACCACTACCTAGACAACTACAGATTTAATTGATAAACCCTATGCAACACAAATATTCGGAGGGCTTTTCAAATTGAGCTGCCATTGTTTCCTCCTTCCATTTGCGTATAAAGTATCTTATATAAACAGTATGGCCAAAAAACTGTGCATCTTTCATGACGAAATTTGGCTCGGTAGTTTAGCATATAATTTGTCTCGTTATTTTGATGCACTGAGTGGATTTAATCCTGGGAAGGCCGTTAAGTTGGGAAAATCGCCCTTTTGTTAGGTTTATTAAGAGATGTGGGCAGGCAGGCAAGTAGCCCTTTTTGGATCCGGAACCCCGCCGGGTGGGCATCAATCCCGGCGGCGAGGAGGAGAAGTCGAAGCAGCATAGTCAAGAGGGGCTGGAGATGAGAAGAGATGGATCCACCATAGGGAGGATGTGGGTTCTAATTTTGGCGAAATTGGGATTAGTTCTATATCAAACGAATTTCTTATGCTATTACGTATAACAGAACCATACTTTTTGTTCATGTACATTTTGCTATATAACAACTCCAAAATAAAAGAAGTAAGTTTAAAACACATCCATCCCAGAACCGAAAATTTTAGTCCGAAGTTGCTCAAATGTAAGCGAAGCTAATTTTAAGGAATCGCATTTATTTCCAGAAATAAGAAATAATTTCAGTTGAAAAAAAAACTTTTTGCACCAACTTATTAAGCTTAAAAAAGCCGTCACCTCAGAGCACCCGCGACTACGTACACTGCGGATTGTTTAGTTAACTATTTTACCTGTCATCAAGACATTTCGCCTGCTTTATATAGCAGCATGTTTGTACCTACTGATTAAAAATAATAAAGGTAATGTAGCTACCCGCTAAGATTTCATTGCATTTTAATGCTAAATATGACCAAAAGTTATTGTTTTATGAGATATGCGACCTGGGTAGCAACATTTTTGATGTCTTAATCACCTGTCATTTTGGGCACCAGTCAGCACTTGTTGACCGCAGTGTCTAGTAAGCCTGCTTTCCCTGAAGTACTTCAGATGCTGGCATTTCCGAACGATTGAATTGAGTTTGTTACCACGTTTTTAATTTTTTGCCGTAACTGTCAACTGATTTATAAGTTAACTTTGCAAAATGGCAACAATTATCGTGCTTACTAACCGTCATCTTTTGAGTGATCTAAGTGTCCTAGCAACCCGTGGTGCGCTTATTTTTACTTTGTTTTATTACTTTCGGCCATAAGCGTCGTTTTAAATGCGTGCCGGCAATATTTTGCGTCCTTAGTGAGTATATTAAATCGATTTACCCTGCGAAGTTTTCCTTTTCCGTTTGTTTGACCGAAATCGTCCTCAGGTGCCCTAAGAATCAAAGACTTTTAGACAGACAGATCATCATAGACAACGGTTCAATACTGAAAAATACATCCATGCCGACAGATGGCCCTCTTTTTACCATCACCCTGGGCTCCCTGTGGCTACAATCTTAGACACGTTGCACGTGTTCTGGGCGGAACTGTATATTGGTTGGCCTACGTCACCCATTAGAAAAAGATGTTTTTTTTATCTTTGCTTATTTGAACTACAACGAGTTCATTAGTACACGAGGTTATGACGGTAGCAGTCAAATTAAGCTTGTTTGACGACTTCTTCAAGAAAATTTATCAACTAGGCCGAATATTACAGTAACTGGCAATTATGGATTGCTTTTATTCCTTTTGAATGGGTGAAGGGGCGTTTTTTGCAGATAATTTTGGAATTATATTTTCAAAATAAAGCGTCTCCGTCAACACTGACAACCTTAAACAATTTAGGTTTCCTAGTAGAATTCTAGACCTGAACCCACGGTGTCGAAATCGAAACAAGTCAAGAACTAGGATTTCGGATGAGAACACAGTCAATCGATGTATCGATCTGGCATAGGCTTAAATAATCCTGCGCCCAGTCCCATCCAGGTCTGCGTCACTGACGTTTTATTGGCTCATACTTCTCACAACCACCGTTCGTTATTGTTCCCCTGTTATGTCTGCCAATGAACTGCAGCAAAATTTAAGAAGTAAAAAAATAATTCCGGTGTTCGACTGGTCTTAAGTTGCCCTCCTCTTCGATGTTTCCAGGTGGCCTGCGGCGCTGGATCGAGAGCAGCATAGCAAAGCTCTTGGGGCGGACGACGGAGAACGTGTCCAAACCACCTCAGTCGCCTTTCTTGAATAGTCTGAGATATCCTCGTGATACGATCGCAGCGGGTGCGGACTGTTTCATTTGAGATGGAGCCGCTATACGTAACTCGCAGGATCGTCCTCAGGCACCGGTGGTCAAAGATCTCCAGTCTTCGCTCATCTTCAGCGCGCACAGCCCAGCATTCACATCCACAGAGCAGGACTGACTGGATTGCTGCCTCATAAATACTTGATGCCTCGATAATGTCTGAGTTTATGGCTCACTGTTGAAAGGTTCGTTCAACGATCAGCTGGGACCAGACACAAACCTCGGGCGTGTCCAACCTTGGGTTGGGGTTTGACCAGCTACTGACGATGGCCAAATTGACCTCGTCTTTTTCGGAAGTACTTTATTTTTCATGTTCGTCTGTCTGCGGCCGCCTTCGAAAGTTAATAGCAACTCCTCCCGCATAAGCTGCAACACCGTAATCATTCGTGCAATCGTGATCGATCGGTGAACGTTAAACTTCCTTGGCCGGCAGAGCATGAGCCTATGGTCGGAACTTGGCTGGCGACCTAATCTTAAGGTTGTCATTTGACCTGTACAGTGTCCATTTGATGGTGTGCTACCAAATTGCAAAGACTTGTTGGCGAGCATACGTTAGCTTTCAACAAATTCTCATCGAGCCAGTAAATTTACATAATAACGGGGTCAAATGTGAAACATGCGTTCAGTTATGTTCGTCATTTCGTTCAAGTCAGTCACTGAAAAAGGTTGTGGTGGAAGGTTACGTGCTTATGAGGCGGTGTGGGTTTGGTGGAGCCGTACCAGAAGGGAGAGACAGTGTAGTGTAGTATTACTTATGCCAGTTTGGCGGCGGATAATAATAAACAACCTGATTTGAACGTTTGTGCTGCGCCAAGCTCGGATCGTAATACTGCTCGTAAGCCTTGTGGTATATGTAATGAGCAAGATCAGTCGAACCCCGGAATTATTCATTGGCAGGCATAACAGCGGAACCATAACGAACGGTGGTTGTGAGAAGTATGAGCCAATAAAACGTCAGTGGCGCAGGCCTGGAGGTGACTGGGTGCAGGGTTATTTAAGCCTATGCCAGATAGATACATCGATAGACTGAGTTCTCTTGCGAAACCCGAGTTCTTGACTTGTTTCGATTTCGAGGCTGTTGGTTCAGGTCTGGAATTCATCCAGGAAACCTAAATTGTTTAAGGTTGTCAGTGTTGAGGGAGACGCTTTATTTTGAAAATATAATTCCAAAATTTTCTGCAAAAAAAGCCCCCCCCCCACCCATTCAAAAGGAATAAAAGCAATCCATAATCGCCAGTGACTGCAATTTTCGGCCTAGTGGATAAATTTTATTGAAGAAGTCGTCAAACAAGCTTGATTGGACTGCTAGCGTCGTAACCTCGTGTACTAATGAACTCATTGTAGTTCAAATAAGCAAAGAGGAATAAACATCTGTTTCTAATGGGCGATGTAGGCCAACCGACATACAGTACGGCCCAGAACACGTGCAACGTGTCTAAGTTTGTAGCCACAGTGAGCCCCGGGTGATGGTAAAAAAGGGGCCATCGGTCGGCATGGATGTATTTTTCAGTATTGAACCGTTGTCTATGATGATCTGTCTGTCTAAAAGTCTTTGATTCTTAGGGCACCTGAGGACGATTGTGGTCAAACAAACGGAAAGAGCAAACTTCGCAGAGGAAAACGATTTCAGATACTCACTGAAGACGCAAAAAATTGCCGGCACGCATTAAAAAGCGACGCTTATGGGAAAAGGACGAAAAATTAATGTGGTGGCCGAAGATCCATAAACGCACCACGGGTTCCTCGGAGACTTAGATCAGTCAAAAGATGACGGTTAGTCAGCACGAATATTGTTGCCATTTTGGAAGGTTAACTGATAAATCAGTTGACAGTTAAGACACAAAATTAAAAAGGCGGTAACAAACTCAATTAAATCATTCGGAAAAGCCAGCATCTGAAGTACTTCAGGGAAAGCAGGCTTACTAGACACTACGGTCAACAAGTGCCGACTGGTGCCCAAAGTGACAGGTGATAAAGACATCAAAATGTTGCTACCCAGGTCGCATGTCCTATAAAACAATAACGTTTGGTCATATTGAGCATGAAGATGCAATTAAATCTTAGCTGGTAGCTACATTACCTTTATTATTTTTAATCAGTAAGTACAAACATGCTGCTATATAAAGCAGGCGAAATGTCTTGATGACAGGTAAAATAGTTAACTAAACAATCCGCAGTGTACGTAGTCACGGGTGCTCTGAGGTGACGGCTTCTCGAGCTAAATAAGTAGGTGCAGCGAAGAAAATTACAAGTGAAAAGCGTGTTTTTTTAGGGAAGAGCGGAGAGCCATTGCTGAAATAAATGTTCGTAGATTTTGGTCTTGCTCTGTGCCCTAGACTAGCTGCAGGGCAAGACCGAAATCTACGATTATTTAATAAATTAACAGCTCTCCGTCCTTTCGTGAGAAAAAAAACAAGCACGGTTTTAATTTGTAATGGTAGCGGTAGGTAAGTAGGCATCCGACAGTGACTACTTAAACAAATGAATCCCACGACCCACCTGTCCACTTAGACTAAACTATAGTTTATAGAACAGGTTGGGAGTGCATACTGGGTGTGACTTCTTAAAAAGCCTACACAGGCAGTACTTATAGTATCCTACCTACTGGCCTCAGTAAGCATAATTACTAGAATGAAGCACTTTAAGAATAGGCGCGTACCTGTAGCAGCAGTATCGTAGCTCATACAGCTCTTATGTCTCGGCTTTATTAAGCCAACCTGTTGTTGCACCTAGCTTATCTCATCGAAATCGATGGTTGAACAAGCAGTGAAATTGCCACAGGACAACATTTTGGCGTGCGAATACCGGATGATCTGTTACCGCCAGTTCACCATCCACGCCAAGAGATTTCGGCTGGTGGCCATTTCACAACGTTGGATAAATGTGTAACCTCTGACAAATGTTACCTTCAGTTACGGTGAAGTGAATCCCGCGTCAGTAGGTTCTACAGGGGAGCGGGAAGATGGAAACCTTACAATGACGTGCATCGCGGCGATAGATTCTGCAGGGGAGAGGGATGTAAACCTTATGATGACGCGAATCCCACAGCTCGTGTGCTACGTGCCCGCGGGGATGCACAATCACTAAAGTTCTGCTTGGCCGAGCACGGGTAGCCTGTTATTGTTTTAGGTAGCCTCCGTGTTAGAACTAGTACCATGACTAACCCCCCCCGCGGTGATTTACGATTGCTACCCAACCGTTAGTGACTATTGACACCCGATAAGGGGCACAATAGTTTTCTGTCCACTGCCAGTGTGTGTGTCAAAGCCCATAGTCTGATCAGGAGTCCCCGCCGGAATCCAAACTGGGAGTAGTTGGGAGACGGTGAAAAGCCGCAACCTCGACCGGCTTTAGCCACAGGTCCGTGGGAGGGAGGTGGTTGCCTTGCTAAGAACTGCAGGCGAACAGGTGACTGCAGTCATGCAGCGAGACGCCACAGTCGGCACAGCAGTCGGGTATGAATGGGTCGAGCCGGTGTTGGTACTGGCGAAGGAGCATGCAGTAGCCACTGCGTAGCTGCGCCAGGGTACAGCGAGTGACCCTCGGGAGATGTCGTTCCGAGGCCGCAATCGGAGGTGGATAGCCACCCAAAAGGACCGGGGACGGTAACCTCGTTTCTCCTCGACAACGACTCTCGGGTGGAGACGCTGGAAGCCTGTCTTGGTGGCAGAGCTATCAACAGGTAGATCCGCGAGAGACGAGGCAACAGCTTCCTTGTGGAGTGCTCGAATAGACGGCCGGACGTTGCGGCAGGGCTCGGAATCGTTGCAACGGTGATGATTAGGATGACCTGGTTGCGAACAAGTCCACCAGAATTGCCGGGTAAGGAGTGTTGTGATGGGCGGCCGGTAGAACAGAAGCCTCCGCATGAAGAGGATCTATAGGCGACATTTTATAGCAACCCGTGATCGTGCGGACGGCAGCGTTCTGTGCTGACTGGAGGCGGCGGATGTTGGAAGAGCTCATCGTAGGAGACCAGATTGTTGCCACATAAGTGAGGTGCGGCTTGGCCAGCGCCTTGAAAGCAGTCGACAAATTCTCCTTCGCGCAGCCTGGATGTGCCTGCTAGAGCCTTGAGGACCATGGTGCAGCGGCTTACTTTGCTTGCGGTCTCCCTGGCATGGTCTGCGAACGTGAAAAGCGGATCAAAACGCACACCAATGAGTTTGGGCTTGCGGACGAGCGGTAAGGACGCCCCGTTGACGGTGATGACCGGGTGATGATTAAACTCCTTCGGATGAATTGTGAAAACAGTTACGGACGACATGGCTGCCGAGATCGTCATTCTGCGCTGGGTGATGAAGTTTTCGACAACAGGAATGAACTCCGTGAGGAGCTGTGCAGCCTGATCGATATCATGGTGCCGGCAAAAGAACGTAACATCGTCCGCGTAGGATACCACTTGCACAGGTGCCTGGGGGCGTGGGAGCTCTCGCATGTAGATGTTCAAGAGCGTCGGGCTGAGCACAGAGCCTCGAGAGACGCTACAGGTCTGCTTACGGGGCTTAGAGAGAGCGCCCCGGAAAAGGACACGATCGTGACGGGACGGATGTAAGCCGCCAACCATCGGACCAGGCCAGTCGGGACGTTCAGCGAGACCAAATCCTGCAGAAGCTGATCGTGGCGGACGCAGTCAAAGGCTCGTGACGGGTCAATTGACACTGCTACGGTTCGCGAAGCGGGCTTCTGTTGATTGAAGCCCTCGAGGATAGCATCGCTGAGCTCAAAAAGCGCCGTTGTAGTCCCACGACCCGATCGGAAACCATGTTGGTGGCAAGATATTTCCACCACAGACGTCAGAATTGGGTGGACGAGCCGTTCTAGGATCTTTGCCAATGGACTGAGGAGGGCAATTGGGCGATAAGAGGTCGCTAGGCAGGGGTCCTTCCCCGCTTTGACCAGGGGGATAATGATCGACTGGCGCCAGCAATCGGGGATGATTGAAGAGGGCGGCAAGGTAAACAGCCACCTTCGGGCTGATGTGACGCACATGGATAGGCGCCAGACCATCTGGTCCTAAGGCTTTCGAAGCTCTCATTTTCTTGACGGCGGTGAGGATGGCATCAGCCGAAAAGGAAATGTCTGGGGGCGGGGCTTTATGGAGGAGACGAAGAAGGGAGCGCTGGCTTTTGGGACTGGGCGCCGAGCGGGGCGAGAACAACTTGTTCATCTTCGCGGCGATCTTACCGTTGTTGGAAATGAAATTGCCGTCCCCGAAGCTAATAGACTGGTTAGATGTATCAGCCCGGGGTTTGGTCAGGTTGCGTAAAAGCTTCCAAGTGGCAGCTGAGTTGCCGCTGAAATTACAATCTGAAACTAGTTCATGCCAGCGTTGGCGTTTGCCATCGTTGATAGTCTTAGTGATTAAGCCATTCAGTTCGCCAACGCGCGGGTCACTGGCATCACGCGCTCGTATTTCGTCTTTCTCTCGTTCTAGGCGGGAGGCTTCGGCGGATAGTTAGGACGGAGAAAGGGAATGCAGCCGTTAGGAATGTGGTGACTTGCTGCTGTCGGGAGTAGTCGATGAAGGGCTCGCTCCGCCGTGTGGACACAGGTGGGAGGCGGTAGGCCATCGATCTCGGCTTCGCATTCGGTCGTGAATGCTGTCCAATTGGCTTTCTTGAAATTGATGAAGTGCCCGTTGGGGGCCTTGATACGCTCGGCGGCGGCGGCCAATTCGATCACAATGGGGAGGTGGTCGCTACCCAGGCTAATTTCCATGTTCCACATGGCGGAGGCTACCAGAATGAGGCTGGCGAGGGAAACATCGGGCGAGCTGGAGGCGCCGTTGGTCAGTAGCCGCGTTTGGCTGTTCTCGTTGAGAACGGCAAAGGGGGCGTGTTCTATTTCTTCAGCCAGAGCTTCTCCTCGGGGGTCGGCTGCCAAGTTAGAGCACCACGGGTCATGGTGAGCGTTGAAGTCACCTAGCACCAAACCGTCTCCAGAAGGTAAGCAGGGAGCTATAGAGGCGGTGAAACCGGGAGGACAACTGGAAGTTGGAGGGATGTACACGTTCACGACGGTTAGCGGCGCCTGGCCAATGTCAAGGGAAATCGCCAGTACTTCCATGGGATCGGCTCCAAGCAGGGGTAGCTGGTGATGGGCAATGGATTTGTCCACAAGGAAGGCCAAACCTCCGCCTTTGTTGCGGCCGCGGTCGCGACGGACAATCGTGTAATCGGCACAGGAAGGGACCTTAGTGGAGTTAGACCACTTTGTCGCTTGGATAGCCGCCACAGCTATGCTGTGCGAGCGCATGAAGGCCAGGAGCTGGTCAAGCTTCCCAAGGAGGCCGTTGGCGTTGAATTGTAAGATCTTAAGACAAGGTGGTGAGGCAAGGTCGGAGACCAGAGGATTTGGGTTCAGGACCGGACGGGCTGGAGGCATGGACATCGGTGGGGGCATGGGACAGCTGGGACACGCGAAGGCGGGCGACCAATCAGCAGCCGTGGCGAGGCCACTGCAGCGGAGATGGCACCAACCATTGCAGGAGCCGCAACGTATAGACCAGTCGCGACGGCCCAGGCGGACTCGGCAGAACGAGCAGTACCAGAGAGGTCCAGGGTTGGCTTCAATTCCGGCGGTGAGGAGTAGGAGTCGGAGCAGCGTGGCCGGGAGGGGCTGATCCGTCATCAAAAACACGGATTGGGCTGAGGGTAGGGTCGATGCAACGTAGGGAGATGAATGTAGCAGACCTTGGCCGCCGGGAGGGCGGGTGGGAACGCGATTCGTAGACGTGTCTGCTGTGGTTCCACTTCAAGTCATTGATGACAGTCGTATCTGCCTCACAGACGTGCATTCTCGCTGCATGCCTTACAAAACAGCCCGGATGAAAGCTTGGGATGCGTGTAAGCTCATTTACTTTTAATCCTTTGATTAAAGCCTTTGATTAAAGCAGCATTAAAATTGCTTTATTAGCCACACATAATTCCAATCTACCTTACCTTAAACCCTAATTGGCTGTAACTTCATTACCCATTTTTTACACTAACGTACCCCTTAATTCATGCAGTCGAGTCTCTTAGTTTAATTTGCTTGGCTTTTATAGTGCAGTCGAGTCAGCAAGGCTAAGTCCAAGCTATTTAGCCTATTGAAGTCTAAGCAACACAGTTGTCCCTTATTACCGGTACTTGTAGCCCACCTATTTAGAGAGATGATGGTCTGACTTCTGACAAATGGTAACGTCAGAGTTAGCACAAGTTCAACTACACTTTTTACTGACATAAAAAGATATGAGCCCAGAGTTGACTTTAATCATTACTCTACAAACGCTTTATTATTGTCTAAATGCCAATCACTATTATATCCCACAGATAGGGAAGTGCATACTGGGTGTGTCTCCTTAAAATACGATACAGAGGCAGTACTCATAGCATATTGTCTACTAGCCTCAGTAAGCATGTTTGCTAGAATTAGCACTTCTCTCATAAGCACACACCTATAGCAGCAGCATCTTGGCCCATACAGATCGAGGGATCGAGTTGAGAGTGTGGAAGCCAAGGCGAGCACAGCTTTTCTCAGCACCCCAAGCATGTACTTACCTGAAAGAGTTAAACCCAGATTCACCTTTCTTGTTCAGATCAATGGTATATAAGCCCTAGCACAGGCTTACTCACTGACCGCTGACAAATGGTGGCATCAGTGCTAGCACCAGTAGTTATACACATGTTGTTGACATTGTGGGAAAATAACCCTCTGTTGATTTTAACCAGCAACACTTCTGATTTACAATACAGACTGAAATATTACCAGCGAACATATCACTCAGCTACACCCTATGCTAGCTGCTATTTCTAGTGACTGTTTAGCAGAACGTGCAGTAGTATCGGCGCAAAGTCTACTGTCACATTATACTAAGTTTAGGCGGTATTTACGGCTGCGGCCACGCTCCCTCCCTACGCGGTCATCTCGACTCGTCTTGTCACCATTTAAAGGCAGTGGAGAGGGTTTAGATTGAAGTAGTGAGCGGCGCGTCTACGATCACTTTAATGGGCCTCAGAAACTGTCCCTGCTCTCGAGCATATGCTGGACATCACCGATTACGGTGGTTGTACTCACAGTGTAGAGAACAAACTTAATGATGATGCACTTGGGCGGGCTCCAAGGAGTAATGGAAACGTTTTCTTCATGCAAGGTCTATAATGATAAGGGGTTTGATATAACGTGCTTTGTGGCACAGAGTGCTCAAGTGCTGACGAAGGGTCTACAGAATCTACGCTTAATTCTTAAGCTGTAAATGGAAATTGATCGATAAAATTACTCGAACGTAGATCGAACGAAATCCACTGTTAATTGGCACCGATAAATAATATGGTGAGGTTTGCAGCATTTTGGTTAACATTTAGAACCATAGATTCTAAGAAATGCGGGAAAATTGTTGGAGCAGAAAGTGTCAAATTTTGATGGAAGTCTGGTTACTAGAACACCAGTTTTAGCCGCCCGGCGTTTTGGGCTACCACACGAACTTATCGTGACGCATCAACACATGGTGGTGGCGAACGCGTAGAAAGTGCAATATTCATAGGATTAAATCGCTACGCCAAAACAAGTCAAGGACAATTTCCCCAGGATTTCAAAGAATAACCAATCATCCACCTGAAGCAGAGGAAACACCCGCGACGCTGTGGCCATCATAAAGAATCTCTACACTGAACTTAAAGACGCATGACTCTAGCAAAACAGTCTTAGGGCAGTTTTTGTTGCCACGTTTGTCTTTACTTACGTTCATGGGATCTGACAGTCGAGACCAGTTAAGAACTCTTGCGACATAAATACTCCGAAATGTAGAGTTATGCTACTTAAGTTCGGAGATTTCCTTTCATCCAGAACTTCAGGCACCGCTTTACGAAACTCTATAATGCATCGTTTTCAATATGTTTGCCTGTCATCTTGAGTACTTTGGACGATTTTAGGATCAAAAAATAAATATGTGTGGAAAATGGACGTATCTATAGTGGCTATGCACGATTTTTTCGTATAAATCAGACATATAGTTACTAATGATAAGAAATAGGTGCTTTTAAGTAGTGTCTGCTTCCTTAAATTAGAGGCTAAACAATTTCAGAGACATTTTGCAGTAGCAATGCAACTAAACTTCGGGAGTATACCAATGACATTGTCATGATTGCGAGTATGACAATTTCATTGCAATACTCCCGAAGTTAAGCTGCACTGCTATCAATTGATAATACCCCTCAGTCACTACAACCAATGCTACACCGAATTAATAGCTTCGATGCATCTGGTTATCTTACGAGTAACATATGCAAGACTAAGTCCCTGACTACGCATCTTGGGATAATATTACCGCCGTTTATCGGTGGTCAATCCATCGAAGAATTTAACTGCTTCTGTTATTTGGGCTCGAATATACTAGCCAACGGACAGGCCAAAAAAGAAATCAGGAACCAAATCGCACAGGCTCGAAATGTATTGAGGCTGCTGCTTAGAATATTGATCTCGCTCAGACATTAGATTACGCCCTAAGCTTTTCGTATACAGAGCATCCATGAGACCGGTGCTAGTATATGCTTTTGAAACATGGCCAGTGAGAAAGGCTGACATTCTATCGTTCGAAGTCTTCGACCGTTGGTGTCTTCAATGCAGCTTTGAAGTCTCCTGGCAGGATCGACTTTCCAAAGTTGAGCTACATCACAGTTGTTTCCAACTACCTAGTCTAGCGTCATATATCCAGCATCGCTGATTGTAATGGTTTAGAAACGTTTTGCGCAAGACATTGACAGACCTTTGCAGAACGGTCGTGAATCCCTTTCGTAGTGAAAACTGGAGATAGCGACGTGGCAGTCAACTGAAGACATGGTTCAACACTGTCAAGTCAGACGTCGAACGCATGGGCCTCGTAACCTTTTGCGACTTGCTACAGTGGAACAAGCACTGGTTTGAAATCTGTGAGTACCTCGCTTCGACCGCCGCCAATGGGCCGTCACTACCTGTGACATCCGTAAAGCCGATTCATCCAACAACAGGAGCTAATAGAATCAAGTACAAGTGCAATGCAACTTACAGCCGACGGAATTTAAAGTCGGCATGCAAAATAATCGGAGACAAGCGCTTTGAGTCTTCGTAGACACTCGACTCGTAAACGCGTTCCATGCACGCACACGAGTGAACGGGCAGAGTGGGTGAACCTAGGCTCTGGGCAAACACTGCAGTAACAAGGTAAAAATTTCACACTACGCAAAAACGGTGAGCAAACCCTACGTCCCAGCCATGAACTTGGCATTATATCAGAGTATTAGCTATAACGATAGCAAACGGCGGCCTTATCTGCAACGCCTTATCTGAAGAGTTTCCTATTTAGCTCACTGATTAAAGTTTTAAATGGCTTTTTAGTTGCTGAATGTAGGACTGAAACTTTTTTAAAAAAGGCGTCAAGTTCACAGCAGGGAAGACAGTTTTAAGTTTAAAAACGCGTTAAGGGAGAATAACTGGACGGGACCAATCCTTATGTGTTAGACCTCAGCATGTTTTTTATCATCGTAATAAACGATACTGTAGTACAAGCTGTCATCTCATCTATAGCACAACCTAAGCATAAAATTATTAGAATGTAAGTTATTAATAAAAGTGACAGTGGCGGCAGTTCCACACGGCCGCTGCGTCTCCTTGGTGGAGGATATCAGTTTGTCATTTGTCTACTCGTGCTATAGGCTAATTATTCAGTTGCATTTGGTACAGGTACGACGTGTCGGTGCCACAAGAACAGTGTAGTAACAGAAAACCCATAATAATACTAGCGCTCAAAAAAATAACAATGATAGATTTTAAGATTTTCGGTTAAATGCAAACTAACTTAGGAAGTATGGAGCTTGAAGCAGTGATAAACCTCAAATTAATTGCCGAATTAACTGTGTGAAAATGCCTACATGGTGAGCATGCATCTTCGCAAAACTGATTCAATGGGGGAAAAAAGAACTCAGGTCTCCAGTATCTTAATTGTTGTCGCATTATAGGAGGGTAGGAGCGAAGTCGGAAGGCTCATTTCGGAGTGCAACTGTAGTGGCTAACACGAAAATTCTACTAAAAATGCTTCGCGTTAGACATGCCACACAAGAAGTTTCGAATCCACTGGAAAAGTACCGCTCAGAAAACTTATCAAAATGTGTTGCATATCAAAAAAACCGAGCGTCAGCATCATACAGAAGAAACTCGACACGGTGACGCAAGGCTAACTAGTTCATGCATCCAGAAAAGATATTAGATACTGAAGTTTGCAAAATCAAGAGTGTTAACATAAGATAATAAACTAAGATGGACAGGAAAGGGGCAACTACTAATCAATAATGATACGCGGGAACTACTGCTGCACTGCGGCTGTGAAGTGTTACGCATTGCTTCTCAAACGGCCAGTACGTCCGAAAATTCTATTTCGGCCAAAACGATGGCTCTATGAAAAAATGTTTCGTACGTGCACAAATAATACATGTGTAACAAGAGCATAGATTAACTTACTTGTAAAACGGCGCCAAACCATCCAAATTTCGATGCTGATTCCCGGCCGATGGAGATATCAGGACTGAAGCTGGAAGTCGGACTGAGATTCGAAACCTTGTTATAGCCGAATACAAGTCCAAAAAGGAGGACAAATATATTCGCAGTAGTATACGCTGTTCCAACGATCAGCAGAATAACCAGGACCGTTAGCACACAGAAGGAACACACAGACTTATGACCGCATGATGGGCATTTTGGTTTTTCCATAGTGTCGCGAGACTGAAGATAAACATCCTCCAGGGAGGCATGCTGAGTGCATCTCGCGTCAAGAAATTTTAGCTCTAAGGCAACTGGGGAGACTAATTCCTTGTATGGAGAATACTTCTGAGAGATAGAGTCGTACAAGTTTGGAACGGAAGTAGAAAAGGGAAAATGCACATTCTTAATGTAGGACCGGCAAGCATTGTCCTTCGCTTGATAATACCTATCAACGGCTTTTTTTGTGTCTCCAAATGCTGAGGTCGCGCAAAGAGTTGAAGGAAGGACGACCGAGCTTGTCAGCGCCCACAAAAGTATACCTATGACGCCGAGGGGCATACAAACCAGAAGTAGCACCAAACCAGCAGATGACACAGTCCGCTGGATTATAATCAACGCCATGTCAAAACAACAAAAAACAAGGCCCAGGTTATGTAAAAATGAAGAGGAAAACTGTGGGAGAAGGTCAACAACCGAAGCGGAAGGCGACAGATGTTCAGGAAGAGAGATAAAAAGTAAGAACATGGCAATGATTGTAGCTAGGCATCCGAAGTACGCGATGAAGCATATTACCAGATACACTGATGCATCCATAAATCTCGACGTCACTGCCTTTTTGCTATGGAAAACACTATGAGAGGAAAGGAGAAAAAAGCAGAATGGGATCAGAATGCAGACGACTTTGCTGCTCATGGCAACGAAAAAGAAAAGATTTGTCAGAAGAGCAGTGTTTATCCACTGCACGTAATAGGAATCAGGAAAAGCCACCCGTACCTCGTTTGCAAATATGGAAAATGGAAGCATTAGGTACATAAGAAGACTAACCGAAAGAGAAAGAGTACATACGCCAATGACAAACTGGTTGATAGAAATGTCATCTTTTGAAAGGACCGACGCCTCGATATCGCGAAGATAGGCAACGACGACATAAGAAAAAGGCAGAAGGAGGGAGATAATCAGGAATACAACAACTGAAGCCCTTATATTGTCGTAAAATGCATCCACCTGAGTATCCATGATGTCGCTGTACCGGTCCATTCATCGGGGCACAAAGACCTCGGGACTAGAGCTTTAAAAATGGCGCGACAGATAATTCAACCCTGCGCGAGTTACTCACAGTCAAGTTTTCATTTCCACTGACCCAGTCAATGTACAAAGTAGTTTTCCTGCGTAAAGTCGCAAGACGGTCGTCGAAATTGTTGCAATTATTACCGAAGAAAGTATAAAAATTGATTTTTTTTAGCAATTCAGTTCCTGCAGATTCTGGCCTCTTGACTATGTTTGCATAGTGTTCGTGTAGAACTCTGTCTAACTAAGGGGCTGTAATCCAGATAGATATAGAATCTTCCTGAAGGGCTCCTTCAAAACTGTGGTACCTAATGTAAGGATGAAGACGCCTAGTGGACATGCAAACATATAGTGGGGCACAAAAGAGACAGAACAATAAACATGTTATCGTTTATACATAATTACAATGCTGGGAGTCTAGAGAAAAACATAAAGGTCGGGGAAGGTTTGGCAAACAATGCAGTGCTCAATAAAATGAGCAGGGGGCAAAAAGAAGGATTAAAGTTGCAGGTACTTCTCCATCCTTGTACCTTTCTGTCAGGGGCGTTCTTTGTTTAAATCCTACCCACTTTTGCTTGCGCCGAACCGGTCCGAAACACACACATTTCCGGCTTCCATGGCACATGGCGTGTTTTGAGCATTCCTGCTTACTCTCCTGCATTTCCTGCTGAATACTATCTCACTGATCTCCATTATCTTCGCCCGTTAATGACACCATTCCCTGGTGATCATCTCTGGGCTCAGGATTAACTGACGGTGATTCGAACGCGAGTTTTCCCTTTCAACTATTCCGACTTTGGACGGACGAACTGAGATCCCAACGTTATCAATCAATCCTTAAGCTTCTGCCACCAAGGATCGTGGGGATCTGATGCATCGAATCGTTTAGTTTTTAATGTCATTATTATGCATCTTTCCACTTTTCCACTAACGTAGTGCGATACTTTGGTTACTGCTAGTTTGCTCTACACTAGGAAGTTTTTGTTGCGTCCTTTCTAATGCGTTTTTATACGCGTTGTACGCTTAGCCACTACAGAAAACACAGAGGGTGAACGAACTCATGTTACGGGACTTTGTAGTAAGGTCTTTTTAGAATTGTTCCTGGCATATTACGTGGCTTTCTGGAATATCTGGTCCAATTTAATCATGCGCAATGAGATTTGTTGCGTTTGACAGCATAAGTCAGTGTAAGAATGGCCGGCAAATGCATTCCATACACCGGAGCTTTTCTGTAACTTTAGGATTAATGTGAGCCGACCCTTGTATCTGTCTTTTTTGACTTCATCTGTATTGGGATGGATGTCTTAACGCTAAACTTGTGGAACCATTAATATGATCATGTATAAAGGTATTTTAATTTTGTGTGCAGACTTGACTATACACAAGGTAAAGTGCCTGCATTCGCTCATTCGGGTGGTGTTATGCAATACTTTTATGAGACTGCTGCCTATATTGGCTGACATATGCAACAAACTGGATGAGATTTAACGCTTGGTATGCAGACGTTCGTCTTATGAGCATAGAGGCATCACTCAGAGACCGAAGTTCTAACATTTCTGACGATATCAGAGAAGACTGCGAGTTCTTTTGATCTGCTGCGCCTCATGAAGAGCCAAAGTCTCTTTTTAACGCCCAAAACGCAAAGCAGCCCCAGTGGCTTAAAAAAGATCTACATCAACAAGCAATAAGTATAGAGGAACTTATGATGGAACAACGGAAGTGTAGCCTTTGCGCTCTATCTAATTCAGGAAAAAAAGGCCGAGTGACTAATTTTAGAGACATGACTGGATTTATATTCTCATTTGCTTCACCAAGCCATTATAAATCGTAAATTAATTCCTACCTACTACCTTATTTGACAGAAAGGCGCTAATGAGATATTGGACGGTATAAATAAAACTGTAGATATAATTGATCATCAAAGACGCAAAAAAGTGAGTTTCAGGAAGTAAGTGATCTTTAAAGGCCCAGCAATGAGTTCACTGATTTCGGAACTCAGAGGCTAGGCTTTTCTACAACGGTTAGCGCCACTGATCCTCGTTGTCATCAAACGGGGTGTGTTGTGGAATTCAAAGAATATCTGACATACAATTTACGATTGAGGAGGAAGACAACAACCAGCTAGCCTTCTTTGACAGCAAAATCTGCGCAAGGGTTGTGGTTGTCTTGAAACTAAAGTGTTCAGAAATGTTCAGTCTAGTTCAGTTTTATTAGGAAAATATGGGTAAGTACCTTTGAGCTCCCTGTTTGGACATAGCTATGATGCAGAACAGTTGTTGATTAAATGAGAGGTGCGAAGTTTGAAATTGTTTGCGAATTTCAAGTGTCTCGAGCTTACGTGTTTTTAGTCTCTATCTCAGTATAGAAGACACGCTTCTTGGAAATTATTCAAGAATTGACTATATATTTCCAAAGTTTGGAATTTTCAGCGTGGAAATTTCAATCCGGTCGCTCTGAAAAATTCCTCCGCTGTGAATTATTTCCAAAGTTTGAAAAATTGCTTCTTAAACGTGTCGATTTTGTTAAAAAAAACTCCTCTGCACCACAAAAATCTGCACATTTTCGAATTTCACGCCGAGGCTGAGTCCTTATATCACTGTGTTGTTATATACCCTTATCCTAATATTGTCATAATATTTAGGATAAAAGTGACTCTCACGTTAGGATAAAAGTGACTCTCACGTTATTCCTAGGGAAATTTTATAACCAAACACATTTCATTGTATCTGTCAGGAATTCAATATTTTACTCTGACTTGCTGTAACCTGCTTGTCTCAGTAAACTTGCACTATGTAGCCAATCGATCTTCTCTCCACCTCACTCCTACGGGCTCTTTGGTTTGGCTTCCGACTTAATTGGCAGTATCACACGCAGGTCGCAGCACAATAAAATTTTTACGTAACATGGAGAGTTTAGATGCTACAAGTCCGTTACGACGAAACATTTCGCCACCGCCGGATCTCGAACCCGGGTCGCCAAACCTGGTTATTAGCGGTGTTAGCAGCTTAGGCAGCCCGGCCACTTCGACACGGGACCTTGACAACCATATCAAGATACGACCAGAAAGTAACTGCCGATATGGCCACTTAGATAATTTTATAAATTCTCCACCTCCCGCCAAACGGCCAAGATGTCTACTACGTTAACCGAAGTTAGACTATGAGGACTTCGTCCTCCGCCAGGAGTTTTCGTAGATGAAGCAGGAACCTTACCACGAGGTAAATAAACTGAAACAAGAGATAGCCTATCTAAAAACGCATATTTCTTATACAGCGGTTAAAACAGCCCTTGTCGGCAGAAAACCGGGGGTAAATAAAAGTACATATGCTCACATAGCCTTGGCCGGTAAACCTGAAACTAGCATATCATCTGCCGAGCCAAGTAAACCTGCGGGCTTCTCACTCGATCGTAAAGAAACTAAAATAAATCAGCAGTCTACGCCATCGTTACTTGGCTCAGGCAGCACTAACAATGATCTGCATTTGCGTCCTAGCGTCACATCGTTGCTTGATGCTGCACTAGAAAGCGATGATACAGAGGTCGATAAGATCATGAAGCCAATGAAGCATAGGGCTAGAAAGGCTCGAAAGTCTAAATAAGCCAGGAATGCGCAGTCAGCTAACCCAAAAACCGGCACATCAGGACCCATCAAATTTTTAGTACCGTATACAGATGCCTGCTCGGTCGGAACCCGTGAGCTCGCAACAGATGCACCAGTGAGTCACAAGCAGAATATAGTTGTAAAAGGGGCTCCAGAGATGGCGTCAACAATTGCACAAGAACGAATTGACCATGACATGGGTCTTATGCGAGTCTACGCCAAACCGTTGCTAAAACCAGGCGAGTCTTTCCGCATTCTTAAGGCCTTTCGAATAGGGAAGGCTCCAACAGTTCCAGAATCAATTTCTCGGCCACGACCTCTGAAAGTTATTTCAGAAACTGAAGCACAGGCAAAACTCTTGCTAGAGCGCAAACCATCCTTACGGAGTCTGCATTCGCAAGTTTTTTTTTCAGCCGGATTATGAGTTGCAAGAGCGGAGAAAGATGAGACAGCTAATAATAGAGCTAGAGAAATGAAGAACCAATGGCGAGACAAATCTCAAAATACGAGAGGGACAAATAGTTCAGGTCAAAAGGACATTGCTCTGGTCGAAGCCGGTAACAGTGACGGCCTAGCTGTCCCGCCATCGAAACCTCAGACATGCCCTCTTAAATTGGTCATTTTAAATGCCAGATCACTGATTAATAAAATGCCTCTGCTCCAGACTATGGTTTTCGTCAACCGCCCAGACATTGTTATGGTAACTGAGACATGAACATCGGCCTATGTAGCTGACTCTGAACTCTAGGCTATGCATGCGTTCGGAACGATCGAAACAATGGCTGTGGCGGAGGAAGCTGCATATTTATTAAGCAGCCACTTGCATTTCTCCCGTTGGACTATCCACAATTCACAGCGGTGAAGGAGAGCTGCTGGCTACGAGTTGTTCTAAAAAACAAATGCCCCTTACTTGTTGGCTGTGTTTTTCGCCCATCTAATGCCAATACAGACTACTATCTTTGTCTCTCGCAGGCATTTCAGGCCGCAGCTGACTTGAATCTTAAGTATTGCTTGATTGCAGGAGATTTTAACCTTCCCGATGTGCAATGGTTTCCACCATCCGGTCCTTCAAAGTTGGAGAGCTTACTTGAGGCAAAAGATATCGGCATGTGGGATCAGGTAGTCGATTTTCATACTCGAGGAGCAAACATACTCGACCTTATTTTTTATAGAGGATGCGAACCGCTTTCAGTGTCATTCTTAGTCGCACTTGGGAGTTCAGACCATCTTACAGTTGTTAGTGAACTAGAACTGTAGGCGGATAAAACATTTTCCACGGCAGTAACCCTAACTGGCATAGTTTTAAATCTAATCGGAGTTGCCGTACAGGACATTCACTGATTAAGACCACTAGTCCTTACGCGAGCGGCCCTAACACTAATTTTATGTCACCGTTTCCCCCTATTAGGTCCTTTACCCATCCTCTACCACCCAAACCTGCTAACTTCTACATGTCTTGTCACCTACCCCATTACTCCCAAATGCCCCAGAAGCTTATTTTGGTTTACCCTCTCCTCATTTTTCCCTGCCAGAAAGCGAGGCCCCTAGATATCTCAGACCTTATCAGCCATCGATTGTCAGCTACCAGTATGCTAACAGCTCCATACCCGTCAGTACTTATCCCACAAATAATAACGGCCTACAGTTTGTCTACCCACCCTCAAATTCTTTTTTATGAATAACGATAGCCATGGTACTGTCACTCGAAACACACTAGATGTCATAGTGCTTAATGCCAGGTCCGTTATAAATAAAATGGCTCAACTTCGAGCTATCGCTTTCGAGATGATGCCTGATGTTATATGCATAACAGAATCTTGGACCCATCCAATCATTTCTGACTCCTCCCTTATCATAGACGATTATGATTTCTATCGTCACGATCGCATTAATAAGGGTGGTGGTGGTTGTCTTCTCTATATTAGAACGTCATTTAGGCACTTTCCGTTTTATCTAAATAGCACGTCCTTCTCTGGAAATTACTGTTTCGCCTCTATTTTTCTGTCGCCCCGGCAAAAGGCGATTATCGGATGTGTATAAAATCCTCCTTACTCTTCATCTGAAGAAGATGCAAATTTGAGTGAAATATTCAAGTTTATTTCAGAATCCACTTTTGAAGTTAAAATTATTGCTGGCGATTTTAATATTCCTGAAATAGACTGGCTTTCAAACTATTGTCCACCTAGATTTCAGCCTTTCCTAGATACCATTAATTTTTCGAACTGGTCTCAACTGGTTAGTTCCCCAACAAGGCAGAATCATATCCTAGATCTGATTTTCACTAACGTTATTGCCCCCCTCTTCGTTTATTTTAAGCAGGACATCTTCCAAAGTGATCACACATTAATTCACTGTTGCCTTCCGCTTCCTTCTACAGAAAAGGCTAGTGCTAGTCGTATCTATCATGCATATGACCTCGCATATATTAGCTCCATTAACAATTTTCTTGACTCATTAGATTGGCAGAGCCTCTCTTCCATTAACGACGCTGCATATCTTTCTGAAATCATGTCGCTCGTTTCTACTAAAATTCTGGAATTTGTGCCCACTAAACTTGTGAAACCCTACGCACCAGAATCGACCGTCCCTCATTTTCTTTTGCCCAGACTTAAGAAATTGAGGAGGCAGCTGAAAGGTAGATCTACTAGTTCGCTGTCTGTGCATCTAAGGATCGCAGAGATCTTCGAATTAGCGTCAAAGATTCGTCTTGCACGTGACCAGCACAGGGAATCTTGCGCCCTGAGCGATTCAAACTCTGCAAAATCGGTTGCACAACTGTTTCGTCGAAGGGCCTCCACAAAACGAGAAATGGAAATACACCCATTGCTCAATGAAAACAAAACATTTGTACTAGATGAGTCTGATAAGGCTGAATTATTCAATGTTTTCTTTGCGAAGCATTTTACGACAGAATCCGAACCGGTCCCCTCGTTTCAACCATACTCAGAAAATACTCTCGGAAACATTGATTTCTCCATAGAATTAATTCGTAAGCAGATAATTTGTCTAAAAAACTCACACTCTTCCGGAACTGATGGTATCCCCAATTCAGTTATCAAAAGATTGTCGACCTTTCCAAATTACTAAGCCATATATTTTCAGTCTATCTCCTAAATGGTTACTTTCCTGACACTTGGAAGACATCAATTATTCTTCCAGTCTTCAAATCAGGATCTCGTTCAGACATAAATAACTACCGCGGTGTTCATAAAACCCCGGCCCTAGCTAAACTTCTGGAGAAGATAATTTTTAATCAAATTCTTGATTTTTGCCTAAAAAATAAGCTTTTAAGTAACTCGCAGCATGGTTTTCTACCCGGAAAATCATGCGAGACGTGTCACTTAGCTTTTCCTAACCACCTCACTTCCCTCCGTAACGAGCAGCAATCCGTGGTTGTTATCTACTTTGACCTGAGCAAAGCCTTCGACAAGGTACCGCACAGACGGCTTCTAGTAAAATTGGAAGCCATTGGCATCCGTCCCCCTCTCCTCGACTTCATCGGTTCCTACTTGTCTTACCGCAGCCAGAAGGTCCTAGTAGGTAATAGTTACTCCACTTCTCTGCTGATCACGAGTGGCGTTTTTCAAGGCACGGTCTTGGGTCCTTAACTCTTCATTCTATACATAAACGAAATTTCGACTGTTCTAAAAAATTCACACAATCTCATTTATGCAGACGACCTCAAATGCATATACTCGTTTTCTAAGGACACGGCAAGTATATGCGTTGATAAAATAAATGCAGACCTACTTACACTCTCACGTTGGAGTGCTACCTGGCAGATGGAATTCTCTCCATCCAAGTGTAGTTTCATGTGTTTTGGTCCCGCCAAGCTTCCTCGTCCCCTAGTCTTTCAAAATACTCCACTTTTAGAACGATCCGCTATAAAAGACTTAGGTCTAAACTACACAAATAAACTAGCATTGTCGCCTCATGCAGATCGAATATCTGCGAAGGCTGCACAGATATGTGGTTTTATATCACACAATTTCTTCCTGCTGGAAATAAAGTTAAAATTTTATCGCATGTATGTTCTGCCCATCCTAGAGTACTGCTGTCCCTTCTTTGGTCTAATGAATGCTTCGGACCGCAGTAAGATTGAAAATGTACAGAGGGTATTTACTCGCAAAATATTCGCTCTTCCCCGATCCACTATTTCGTATACGGAGCGATGTCAGTTAGCGAACATGACATTTCTTTGGGTCAGAAGATTCGAAGCGGGTCTCATGTATTCCGTTCAGCAAACACGGCTGACCTACTGGCACATCTAAACGCTCTCGACTGGTCTGCATTTTTCCAATGTTTGGATGTAATTGTTTGTACCGATGCACTGTACAAAGTGCTGGATCCACTCATCCTCCACTTTGTCCCCCGTAAGAAAGTAATACATGACAAGGATGACGTGTACCTTCCTCTGTCTTTTCGTCGTAGGCTGCGTAAACTCTCTCGTCGTTTGCATCAGCAAAATGACACTTCTGTTCTGCCCTTGATCACACTGATCTTTGAGCAGGCTAAGAAGCTCTCCGAAGAAAAGCAGATAGCCGATGAGGCCAACTTCGCTGAAGATCCTTCCCTTAATGTTACGAAACTCTTTTCGCGTACAGTAAAAGCGCAGAGGAAAACGCAACACCCCATACTTCCAGATAATTTAGGAAACCCCATAACTGACGCTAAGTTGACCGCCGATAGCTTCAATGCGTTCCTGTCCAAAACGTTTAGTGAAAGCTCGTTCACTGCACCTCCAGCTATCCGGGCTTGGACGGGTGCCGTACTTGAAACCATAAGTTTTACTCTCTGGGACGGGACTGTAGCCATTCGTCGTTATCTTCAATCTTATAGTCCAGGACCAGATGGCGTCCCAGTTAGCCTTCTAAAAGCTGAAGCGAATGATATCTTTCCGTCTATTCTGTGTAAGGTATTTAATCTTGCTTTTGAGAACGAAACCTTTCCTTCGTTGTGGAAGGAATCGCACATAATGCCTATTCGCAAGCATGGCCGATCGACGTCATTCGACAACCTTAGGCCAATAAATACACTTCCCGCAGCCTCGAAGATCTTGGAGACCTTAATCAAAGAAAAGATGACGCATGAATGCGAGAGAATACTCGTTTTCCAGGAATTTCTATTGGTAAAGGAGACATATGGTCGATCACTGGAACAAAATTTATTTTTTCCTGAGCTTTCGAGCTGTTACAAGAGCTCATCGTCAGAGGTGGAGAAACAGCAACAAATGTGGAAGCTACTTGGGGCGTGTGTACAGTAACTAAAATTTTGAACGTGCAGAAAATCAATAATTGTGTGTGCTGCCGACTTGCCACTGAGGGCTGTGCTAGCCTGTGCCAGTAGGCAAGATCGACAAGTCGTGTGGAAATATTTACAGAAATAGAATCATCAACGAAACAAGTAATAGTTGTGGTGGGAGGAATGAGCAATTAAAAAATCATAGGAGAAGGGAAGGAAGATAAGAAGCGAGGGATTATGTAGGCTTGGGCGCCAAATGGCCACGGCAGCATCGAAAGTGGGATGATTATGGAGGATTTTGGGCCAATTGATTACGGCGGGCGTCTGGAATTGATCGTTTGCAATAGCGTAAGGCCCTGTACGCTGGCGCCAATTCGACACATCTGTTGACCGAATTCTCATCCGTGGACCAGGCTTCGATAAATTCTCTGCTCGTCTTGTCTACCGCGTGGGCGAGTACCTTGACGGCAGCGAAGTTGAACTCATGGCCTGTTTCGTAGGTGTGAGTTGCAACTTGTGATGATTCGTCGCCTAGTCGCACGGCCTGCTTGTGTTCACGTATACGCGATCCGAGCATGCATTCCGTTTGGCTAGATAATTACAGGGACAGTTTAGGCATGGGATGCGATATACTACACCAGATTGTTCATTCTGCGTAAGCCGGTCTTTTATTATCATCACTCTGCTGCGCATTGTAGCTTTGGGTCTGTGTGCAATTTCAACACCTAATCCCGCAGCGATGCGCTCAGTCGCTTCTGAGACGTCTTTTATGTATGGCAGAGCGTGCCATATCTTCGGTGGTTCTTCTGTTTGGGTCCTCCGGGGCTGAACGCGTAGGCATCGGTTTATAAATGCTTTTGGATAACCGTTCCGCATGAACTGATCACGGATATATCTGGCCTCGCGTGCCTTTTCCTCTGGTTTACTTCAGTGAGTCTGGATCAGTTTGAAGAGTGTTTTTACACAGCTCCGTTTGTGAGCAACTGGATGGTAACTGTGAAAAATTTAGAGTTGTATTGGGTTCGTTGATTTCCTGTAAACTGTCGTCTCGAATTCACCATTGGGTGTTCTCTTGACGAGGACATCAAGGAAAGGCAGCTGCTGCTCTTTTTCTTCTTCCCGTGTTAATTGTTTGTCAGGAAATATTCCATTAAGCAAGTCATGGAAGTTTTGCAGCATGTTTCTCTTGATGATGAAAAACGTGTCATCGACGTAGCGGCGCCAGAAGACAGGCTCATGTTGGGCGAAGGCGATGTTTTCTTGTTCCTATAGAACCAGTTTTTCCACTAAGCCAGAGATCGGCGAGCCCATTGGAGTTCCTTTGATCTGTTCGTACGTTTCTCCAGCAAAGTTAAAGTAAGTTTTCTGGCAGAATTCGTGTTCAATTTTTAATGGGCTTTGGGCCTCATCATATGCCTCGTCAAGTCTCTTCTGTAAGATATTGTGCGCCAGTTTTGGCGGTATGGATGCGAACAATGAAGTCACGTCGAAAGAGACCATGATTTCGTCTGATTGAATCGTCCGACCTCGGAGGTCCTCAAAGAATCGATAGGCTGATTGAACTGAGGTAATCAAGTTGCCTTGGAGGAATTTAAGTTTTCTATACATATACTTTGCCAAGTTATAGGTTGGGCTGCCTTTAAGGGCCACGATTGGCCGAAGAGGGACATACGGTTTGTGGATTTTTGGTAGTCCATAAAATCGCGCCAGAGCTGTATCCGTTACTTTCATTTGGAGCCACTCATTCGTAGTGATCACATTCTTGCGCCTGTATTCTCTGATAAGTTTAGTCAATCGGTTGGATAATGCTTTGGCTAGCGAATTGGGTGTTGGTTGGTAAAATGTTCTGCCTTCAAGAAGAGTCTTAGCTTTGTCGTTATAATCTTGTCAGTTAATCACGACAGTCGACCTGCTGATAAGGGACGGTCGACGGCGTCAACTTCCTTTAGTTCCAAATTAATGGATCTCACGCTTGACTTATCTATAGTTCAGAACGTTAAGGGCATAACCAGATTTCGAGAAAACTAGCGGGCTACTTGTTTGTATCTCATTTTCACGAAGGATTTATCCTACATAGATGAAGTGCATTCAAGTGCCCCGCTCGTTAAGAGTGACCATACGACGCTTATGTGGGATTACTCACTCCATACTCAAAGGCTGAGGAAAACGGAGGACCAGCCAAACATATGGAAGGCAGATTTCAATTCAATGAAGAATGCACTATCGACCGTGAATTGGGACTGCCTACTAAAGGGGGATCCGGAGAAAGATTGGAGATCACTCAAGAGGGTTGCATTAGATCTGATTAAGCGCTTTTGTCCGGTCAAGGTACACAAGACGACTAGTCGTCCTGCCTGGTTGACGAGCGACCTTAACAGGCAACTGAAGAAGAAGAATAGGAAATGGAAGTTATTCAGGAAAACTGGGTCGCCAGTACACCTCGAGGAATTCCAACGCCAAAGAAATGCAGTAAAAAAATCAATTCGCCAGGCTAGGAAAAACTATGAATCAAGAATCCTCCAACCGGCCGAAGAAAAGCCCAAAATTCTATTCCGCTATATTAACAGTAGATGAAAAATACAAGGATCCTGTCGCAGTACTTAAGAATGATGATGGCGGAGAAGTCGTTGATAATGACGAGAAAGCCGAGTACTGTAGCCGGTTCTTTGCCTCGGTATTCATAACGGAAACCGAGCTTCATTTTGATAATGCCAACAGTGCTGTTGTAAACGCCGGTCCAGCACTTAATTCTCTACTATTTCCAACATCAGTAGTTGAGAGGGAGCTGCAGAGCCTCAAAGAAGCAAAGTCATCCGTTCCAGACAATATACCAGCCAAGTTCCTTAAAGAATTGGCAAGCAAACTCTCAGAGCCCCTAGCACATATCTTTCGTTCTTCATTTTAACTAGGAAAACTGCCATATGAATGGAAAATGGCAAAAATTTACCCGATATACAAGGGCAGAGCCCGAACGAAGGTAAACAATTACCGGCCTGTCAGCCTTACTTGCAGTTGCTGTAAGGTGATGGAAACGATAATTAAGAAGACGACAATGAAGTTCTTGGAGGAGAGCAACCTACTGTCAGGACTCCAACACGGCTTCAGAAAGAACCATTCATGCCTTTCCAGCCTTCTACTCTCCACTGAGCAGTAGACTCGCGCACTAGATGAAGATGGTAAGGTTGATGTCATCTATACGGACTTCAAGAAGGCATTCGACAACATCCCACATAAGCTTTTAATGTATAAATTGTCAGAAATTGGCATAAGAGGAAAACTGCTGGCATGGATCACAGATTTTCTCACAGGGCGATTGCAAACTGGGTGCATCGGTGACTCAAAGTCAAACCCTACATCTGTTTTGAGTGACGTCCCCCAAGGCTCTGTCTTAGGGCCATTGCTCTTCCTTATCTATATCAACGACTGTGTCAACAACCTGGGTTGCAGCGCTATCATGCATGCGCTATCATGCCGACGACGTCAAACTCTGGAGAGCCATCAGGTCTGACGCCGATAGGAAAGCGCTTCAAGAGAGTCTCAATCGACTTAGCTGCTGGTCTGTTCGTTGGCTTTTAAACTTCAACATTAGTAAGTGTGTGGTTTTAAGACTTCATCCTAGAAGGACTGATGAGGATAACGATTCCTTCCAATACCTCCTCGATGGGCACCCGCTTTCAAATGAGAACGAACAAAAGGATTTTGATGTTCCAATAAATTCCTCAATAAAACCATCTACTTAGTGTGTTAAGGCAGCTAAACGCGTGACACAGGTGCTGTTTGCGATTAGGCCGGGGTTCGTCAACATTGACAAGGAGCTCTTCATGAAAACCTACGGAGCGTTTGTTCGGTCCCACTTGGAGTATACTGTCCAGGCCTGGCGTCCGTGGTTTAAGAAGGATTACCTGCACCTGGAACGAGTGCAGGCGAGGGCTACAAAGATGGTCAAGAATCTTGGTCATCTGCCTTATGAAGACAGACTGACCGAACTTGATCTTTTCCCTCTCAATTATAGGCAACTCCGCGGGGACCTCATGCAAACCTACCGTATTGTTAGAGGCCAAGACTACGCCCTAGAATTTGATGGTTTCTTCGAATTGGCTCGGACTGACCATCTGCGAGGTCATCCTTTTAAACTACAGAGTAAACCGGCCCGTATCGACGTTCGACGAAACGCCTTCTCTCAGAGGGTCATTGGAGCGTGGAATGGACTCCCGGAAGATGTGGTCCTCTCAGATACTGTTGACATTTTTAAACACAAACTTGATTCTCATTTGCTGAGAAACTGTGGCAGATATAATGAACAAAGTGTCAGTAGCAGCACCTTGCAACTGGCTCACACTTATCGCTGATGTTAAGCCTACATTTGTACATATGTATTATGTACTATTGTTACGGTGGACCTATTATGCGATTTTTGTTATGAATAGGGAGCTCAAGGGCGAAAGCCTTCTTCCCTTAATAAAGTGACTTAAAGACTTCGTCCTCCGCCAGGAGTTTTCGGAGATGAAACAGGAACTTTACCACGAGGTAAATAAACTGAAACAAGAGATAGCCTATCTAAAAACGCATATTTCTTATACAGCGGTTAAAACAGCCCTTGTCGGCAGAAAACCGGGGATAAATAAAAGTACATATGCTCACATAGCCTCGGCCGGTAAACCTGAAACTCGCATATCATCTATCGAGCCAAGTAAGCCAGCGGGCGTCTCACTCGATCGTAAAGAAACTAAAATAAATCCGTAGTCCACGCCATCGATAATCGGCTCAGGCAGCACTAGAAATGATCTGGATTTGCGTCCTAGCGTCACATCGTTGCTCAATGCTGCACTAGAAAGCGATGATTCAGAGGTCGATAAGATCATGAAGCCAATAAAGCATAGGGCTAGAAAGGCTCGCAAGTCTAAACGGGCCAGGGTGTTGCAGTCAGCCTACCCAAAAACCGGCACATCAGGACCCACAGAACCCAAAGTACCGGATACAGATGCCCGCTCGTTCGTAACTCGTGAGCTCGCAACAGATGCACCAGTGAGTCACAAGCAGAATAAAGTTGTAACAGGGGCTCCAGAGATAGCGTCAACAATTACACAAGAACGAGTTGAAGCTGATATGGACTTGGATTTGGACATGTCTGTCGACACGCCTGAAACCTGCATATCGGATCATGTGTCAAGTCTTTGGGCTACACCATCGTCACTCGGCTTAAGCGACACTAGCAATTATCGGGATTTGAATCCTAGCACCACATCGTTGCTCGACTCTGCACAAGAAAGCGATGACCAAGAGGTTGACAAGATCATGACTCAAAAGAGGCATAAGCCTAAGAAAGCCAAACGGTTCACGGGTTTGCACTCAGCTTACCCAATAGCCTTGGACCTTTGAACTTGAAGGCGGTTTGTTCAAATTCGAAGAAAAGTGAAAGCTTTATATAAATTGATTTATATAAGAGAAGAAACGTCTCAAAGTCTTCGGTTTTCTTAAATAAATTATCAGTAAGTAACAGTTGGCTATCTTGGCCAAAATCTGCTATCAAACTCCTTCGTTGATTTGGTTAGATATTGTCCTCTGTTTCATAGAACGTTGTACAAATCATTTTTTTTGTACTTCTAGTAGTTTATAGTTTATTTGTCAAAAACACATTAGTTAGACCTATATTTAGCATTTAAACATCCTTTTCTTGAAAATTTTATTAAAAACAATGACTGACGCGAAAGTTGTTTTGGATCAAATCGATCTTTCAGCCCTCCTAAATTTAACGAATTTTATTGAAAAGTATGAACTTGTATTAAAGATTTTTAATTCACTTTTGTACTCAAATTCATTTGAAAGCAACCGCACGAATTTACCTCAGATTGAGTCTGTAGTGCATTTAGTATCAACAGAAGTTTCAGGTAGATCAAAACGTAGCTGTAATATAATCTTCCGCAACTTTCCTCAAACGAGTAATCCAATGGTAGCAGTACAAAACGTTTTTTAACAATGTGGGATAAGTATAGGCATAGTGTCTATCAAAAGACTAAATTCGCAAAGTAAAAACAAACCGATTTTGCTTACATGTTCTACCCTCGCTGAAGCTCAAATGCTACTACAAAATTCTGAAATAAATAGGAGTTTCCGGAGTTTTAAAGCATATATAGGCCCTGACTTGACCCCGATACAGCGCAGCCAAGTTTTTCACAAAGACAAAGGGCGTAAACAAAGTCAGCCACACTCCACAAAATACTAATTCAGAGGAACAATTAACGAGTTCCTCCTCCTCTAGGAAGGAAAAAGAAAACTATCAACGTAGCATCAGCTTTGGTGACTTGAGAGCGACTTCGTCTAATTATAATAATGACAACCAGAAAGCAAATAATAAACCTGCCGAAGCAATTAAGGGAAAGAATAAGGTTCAAACAAAAGACCCCGAAATAGTATAACCCCATTAGACATGAATGACACTTGTCCTGGATCTAATCAAGATACACTGATAAATAGCAACACAAGTCTAAACATGTCCATAAATAGCAATACCAGTCCTAACTCAACGAACCAAAGTAGTAAACCAGTGTTAGATTATTTCCCCCGAACAACCCAGAATAGACCACCATTCCCAAACAAAATTGCATATCAAAACGAATATCCGTATTTAAATGCACACCCTCACATGACACCTAACCCCTTCTCTCAACCCATGTATCCTAGCCCATACACAAGACGATCACCGCACACCCAACCCTTTCAATATAACACAAAAAAAAAAAAAAAAAAAAAAAAAAAAAAAAAAAAAAAAAAAAAAACTAATTTTTCCCAATAATGCACAATTCGCCACATGTAGTCCAACACCACTATATTATCCGCCAATCACACAATTTCCGCACATGAGCCCTCAACACAATCAAACAAGTAATAGGAATCCATTTTTTCACAACAGATTCCAGCTTTTGTATCTGACACCATAAGTGCTGCTCTTATTTATGCCAAATCGATAGTAAACAAAGTTCCACGACTTAGGACTTTTATTGATACACACAATCCCGATATAGTCTTTTTAACAGAAACATGGTAAACGAATCAACCTCTAATGCTTCACTTTTTATGCCAAACTACACCTTCTATAGACAGGACCATGCTTATAAATGAGGAGGAGGTTTTATGATCTACATTATATCTACCATAGAACAGAGTGGCTTTGGGGTTCTACAGGAGACGTTCAATGGCGAAGCGTGCTTCGCTATAATAACATCCAAGACCCTTAAAAGCATTCTAATTGGATGTTTGTACACCCCTCCGGAATAAAGTAATGATGACACGGGCCTTACAAATCTACTAGATATTCTATCAAATATCCAAACCGAATATAAAATAATTGCAGGAGACTTAAACCGTCCAGAAATAAACTGGACAGAACTATCAGCCCCATCCAGACATGATGAATTATTATCATCAATTGTGTTTTATAACTGGACGCAAATAATAAACACACCAAACAGAGGAAACAATATACTCGATGTTATTCTCACCAATTATATCTGGCCCTCATATAAGCACTGCGACAGCTTAACCTTTGATAGTGATCATAAGACAATAATAACAGTGCTCCCTCTAAACATTAAAATAAGACCTGATCCTAGGTATACTTCTATAAACCCCAAAAATCTTGACATTGAATCTATGAATAACTACATGAGTTCATTGGATTGGAACTCTTTCCTCCTAACAACATCCCCTGTAGAAGCTGTTAACATATTGTATGCCACCCTTAATTTAATTCGAGATACCCTAATTGACGAGAGATCCTCAAGCAAGAAATCAAAAATCCCAAACTTCCTTTCCAAACGACTAAAAAAAATTAAAAACAACTCCACGACCCATGTACGCTCAGACGCATTACAGAGATTCACGAGTTAGCCCAGAACATTGAAACAAATAAGACAATAGCAGCAGAACATCGAGCAATCGAGTCCGCAGAAGGGCAGCCCAAATCTTCAGGAAACAAATAAATAACCATCAAAACAAGGCCCCCAAATCATGCTTGATGACCAAGGAATAGTATTAACAAATGACAACCAAATAGCAAATCTTTTTAACGAGTATTTCTCAACCAAGTATTCAGTCGAGGAAGAACCAATCCCCCAACCAACAGAAATGACGGCACTAGTATTAAAAGAGATATTGTTTAACGAAGAAACTGTAGAGAAAGCTATCTGCCAACTGTCCAATTCCACATCATATGGAACGGATAGAATCCCTCCTTGCATACTGAGACATATGACATATGCCCCAATATTTCTGTCTAACCTTTTCTCGTTACTCAGTCAAATGGTACTTATCCAGAAATCAAGAAAA
>JAYGXS010000002.1:96531506-96541971 GCA_036362985.1 Ligula intestinalis | reverse complement strand
TAGTAGTAGTAGTAGTAGTAGTAGTAGTAGTAGTAGTAGTAGTAGTATCAGTATATTGAGGGATATGTAGGATAAATTTATTTGAGTGCCCTATTTGCACATACGTGCAGTGGTAGCAGAAAATTTGTTTCTCAGACTGTTGGTGAGGCCGGTTGTCCTGTGTCATAGGATGAACATAGGAGCAGACAGTGAAAAAACTCCTCAGGGATTTTTAGGAGAAAAACTGTCGCCTTGTGGGGGGTAATGCGTGGGATTTAGGAGAAAAAAGGGGTCCTAACGTGGGGCATTGCAAAGGTTCACAGGAAGCCGCGCCTGATTCTTCCTTGCTGATTGCAGAGTCCGCCAACGGAACTTTAAAAACAGAGGCATCCGTCCAGATCGTTGACAGTCCGCTTTGGGTTGAACCAAGGGTGAATGGTTAGGCCGTCAGGTCTGGCTGATAAGATCGCTAGTCGGGTAATCACGGTATGCAGATAGCCAAGAAGGGTAGACCGCGGAAACCTTCGCATGAGGCTATGTGTAGGAGGGCGTTATAAATAGGAAACGTGAATGGATATAAAAACTAATGCTACTGACTTGGGTCAACTCAAATTAAGCAAATCTGCCAAACCAACTTAATAAATTAAAAGTAGTAGTATTATTATTATTGTTCATTGTCAGTTACGATCCATCGTGCACTGCTATATCGATCCATTTTTCGCTTAAAACCCTCTAGCGATTCCGACATAACGACGTCCTGAGGAAGCGCATTCCACGCTCCGACTACCCTTTTTGAGAAGAAGTGTTTCCGAGCGTCCAGCCTGGCCCCTGTCACCTTTAATTTGAAAGGATGACTCCTTAGATTCGTGGTCATTGCTAATTCGAAAAAAAACCCTGATATAAGACAGCAGTCTTGAAGATGTAATAAGCGGAATGTTAGTATCAGGTCCTCCCGAAGCTGCCTGCAGCGCAATGGGAAGAGGTTGATATTCGACAGCCATGTTTCATAAGGCAGTAGTAGTAGTAGTAGTAGTAGTAGAAGTAGTAGTAGTAGTAGTAGTAGTAGTAGTAGTAGTAGTAGTAGTAGTAGTAGTAGTAGTAATAGCAGTAGTAGTAGAAATAACGGTAGCAGTAGTAATGTACTGAGTGTTAGCGCCACTGTGAAAACCCGTGATCGCTGACTCACCGCGCCCCACTGCTGTTGACGGCGTGCCTTTGGGACCAGGCACAAGTGAGCGCGCCTGGCCTTCCTGTCGTGACCTCATTCCGTCTGGACAAAACTCAAGGCCGTGGCTGCCGCCAGAAGCACTGACGTGCGACCTACTAATGCGCCCACGCGCGGTCCAACCAATGACCTTCAAGGCTGCAGCCAACGGTGGCCGTTCCAATGTCTGCTCCCAAACATCACTCCGGACCTAGTCCACCTCGCGACTAGAGGTGCGGTAAAATCCTTAACAACGCATTCGTCTAACCTTCTGCAGAATAAATTATTCTTACCAATCTGGCCTTCTCATGACTCCTCCCTCTCATCTCCTAAGGAGCCGGGCCTGGAAAATCGCAGCCATTAGGGTTAACCTTCTTAGCCTTAAAATAATGCGATAGTAGTAGTACCAGCCTTGGTTTTCTTGAGTTTGTCCTGACACTTTCTGAAGGTGAGTGAGGGTAAATAGTGCGGTGCTACCAGCGTACAAGGCTACTTCAACTTAAGCCTAAGTTAGGCGATGTTCTGGCCTGTATTGAAGAAAGCAGCCTACGCCCAAGCCTGCTCGGTCCTCTTGACTTTGACCTGTCACCTGTTCAAACGCGTAAGGGTTTAGACTGAGGTACCCATATCGTGTAGTGTTAAAGTTAAGGAAGGTTTAACGCATACGGTTGCGATCTTCCAGGCCCGGTTCCTTAGGAGAGGAGAGAAATCTTGGGAAGACCAGAGTAGTAGTAAGAATATATTCTGTACAGAATGAATAGGAGAATAGGCAGTAGGTAAATGACTACCAGACGACCGCATCACCGAAAGCTAGCGGACAGCGTCGGAAGTGAGGTCTACTCGGCAGTCGTCACATGACGGCCTGTGTGGGTCTGTCAGTGATTGGCTGTTACAGAGACCGGAAACAGCGAGCATTTTCAAACGTGCATTTCGACTTGGGCTAGTCACGACAGGTGTTCACACGTGCATTTTGTGTAGAGCTAGTCACTGCAGACAGTAGCGCGTCCATTTCACCTAAATCTCATCTCTGAATCCAGTCACAATCCCTGCTCTTGGGTACATGGTGGACACCATCGAAATCGATGTTCCAACTATCACTAGGAATGAGGAGGAGGAGGAGGGGGAAACGAGGAGGGCAGGTAGCTCGCAACCGGCGCCGAAGAATTAAGTTCAGTCATTACGCGAATGGGCCTTGCGAAAAAACGTAGAGCACACCTATTTCCGGTCAGTCCTACCCGAACTGCCAACCGACCCACTGCACCACATCACCTGACATCCTCTGTCGCTGCAGATAGGATATCCATTTTAGCAGGAAAGGACGTAAATAAATCCATTGGCGTCCTAAAGCAAAAAAGATGTGCATGGGTGGCAAAGCTCACGAACAGGCAACCAATTCTCAGGAAGCAGTCTGCCGAAATCTAGTTGCCGATGGCGTTATGATTGGCTGAATGAAAGCAGAATAAGCGCAAAGGCAGATTTTATCAGCCTACCCGCATTTTCTGTCGCCCTTCCTCTCTTTGTAACTTAAATGTTCAATTGCTGTTTAATGTGCGACAAGTTGACAGAGTCTTGATGGGAAGTCCACTCGGGCCGAAATTTTCATGGGGAAAGTAGTAGAAAAGGTGTCATCAGGACTCAGTATGACATCATTATATAGAAGGTACGTGGATGATATATTCACGGCTGTTGATTCCAGAGAAGACGCTGATGATCTTCTTAGTTTTATGCATAACTTACAACCGAGAAGTAAATTTACAATGGAAACTGAACAGTGAAACAAACTATCATATCTAGCCGTCTTCATGCTATGAGAGGACGGTGGTTCAATAGAACGCTCGGTATTTCATAAAAATACCTATAGAGAGCAATACTCACACTGCCAGTTTTGTGCCAGTACACTGCAAACGGAATCTGGTACATACTGTCTTTCAAATAGCAAGGAATATTTACTCTAGTGAGACTCTAACTGCAGAGGTTTCCCTACCAAAATAGCCTTACATAACCGCGGCTATCCTGCACGTTTCATCCAAAAATATAGGAATCATTTACGGCAAAAATTTACGGAACAGTCAGTTCCAAAAAGGCCCGTAATTATATCCTTACGCTTTAAGGGTGATAATATTTCGAATAAAACCAAGCGACGGTTGCTTTGTACCATGGAAAGGATTTACAACGCAGCTGAACCTGTATTCATCAGTTCTACTAAAAGCCTTCCGGTAAAGGGGACAAAGGATGCCTTGCCGTTGCACGCCACCCCATGTGCACTTGCGGATGCAAGTACATAGGGCGTACGCAAAGGCAACTCGCAGCCAGGGCCGCTGAGCACTTTCCTAATCAGCTTTTCAGACAAGAAGACGGAGTACCACGATGTTCGACTACTAAACGCCTGCTAGACAGTGATCACTCTGTCGACCTCGAAACAGCTTTTCGAGTACTGGTTCGGGCAAAAACAAATTGGACCCTGCGGCCCACATACGGCGGGAGAAACCCGACCTGTACAAGCAGCTAGACAACGTCGTCAATCCCCAATTAACTTGGTAATTGGGCAGCTAGTTTTAATTACGACTTGGGCTGCGCCAACTTTCTCTCTTCCCATTTTCCTTACATAGGCTGATTTAATGTAGTTTCCTTCAGTTGATAAGTATTCACACTGAAATGTGACCCTTGCTTTTGCACATTGACATTCTGTGGAATCCCATCTGTTGTATGCTTCTAACCCTTTTCTGACTCATGCAACAACGGGATGCATATGAAGGGCCGTCGCGAAATTTGTTGAATTCAGTAAATCCTGCTGTCTACGCTTGTTTTGAATTATAACTTAGCCGGCTTCGGCCTGGTACGCGGTTGTCTGGCTGTGGTTTCTGCCTCGCATGCGTAGCCTGTTTGCTTTGGGAAGCCAATTGAAACAGCGTGCGCCTTCTCCTGAATACTTATCTTATAAACCGATGAAATACGAGATCGATGACGTGTAAGTATTAAGAGGGAATACTTGAAGCCTTCACTTACCTTTTAAGGAAACCAGCTGACCGGATGCTGGAAAACTAGAAAAGTATCGCTTTCGTGCCAGATGTTCCTTCAATTTTTTGCAGGCGAAAGTTTGAGTGGTAATTTAGCGCCGACACCCAGCCCGCAAATCGTCACTTGATTGCACTCCTTTATCTGTTTCTGGGACAGCCAATCATATGTGTCGTAGTCTGCTATTGGTTAAGCAGTTGAACAAGCGGCCAGTGACTCACTCTCGCATGACGTTTCTGAATTCACACCCATAGCATGCTAACAGACAGACGCGCACGCGTAGGGTCTGCTGCATGAAGGCGCTTCTGACCACCGGTGATTTTCTGTACAAAATAAACAACTACTGCTCGTCTTATGCCTGCTCTTCCTATACTGGACTGGGCATGATAACGGTTGTGCTCTGAGCACACTCACGGCGAAGATTCCTATAGTAAGTTGGTAGCAGAGAGAAAGGAGACAGGAATGGCCCTTTTTAGCTTACTTTCATTAATTGCCTAGGAACATTCCAACTCCAAAATGGAAAGATCCGGAGCTCGAACCCGGAACATTGACCATTTACTGTTGTCCAGCGTATTTGACCGTCTCCTTGGGCCCTAGATTTAAATTGCAAGGTAAGGTGGAAAAAGATGAGTCCCAGGTGTCGCTCTGAATTTTCAACTGGACAATTTCTATCGTCTTCGGGGCTTCTTAGGTTTGATTTATCCAAAATATTGATATAATACTTCAGCAACGCCGGGTTCGGGCACCGAATCAAACTTTCAGATTTACCTGAACGGATATCACTGACAATAGTGGACTAATTGGGATCCTAGTGAGGATGTCGTAAGCAGTCAGGTGGACACAAGAAGGGTCCCAAAACCACAAGTCAGAGAAGACGGAATGAACTGGAACTGTTTTACTGAGCTAAAGTAGCCCTACAGTAGCTGCCGCAGGCGCCATGTACAAAAGTCAGTCGAGTCGGTGAGAAAGCGTTCACTGCTGCGGAGCTTTGTGTGTGTTCTCAGCCAATTAGGTGGCGCTGCACGCACCGATTGGTTCGAAGTAACGCGCGCCTCAGAAAGCGAGTCGACCGAGAGCGTGAGAAAGGCAGGACATCGTTGGCCTTCTGCAAAGATCAATAAAGCAGGTGCGGACGAGTTTGTCACGTTCGAGTACATAAAGAGTTAGCTAGCGAAAATAGGATGAGTCAACGCAGTAGTATAAAGTGCAGGTTGCCACAAGGCATCATTACTGCTCTGAGTACATAGATGCCCTGTAGTTGATTCGACTAGACAGTGCAGTAAATAGAGATAGGACTGCTGCCAAATCATGAATTTAGGATGCCCAGTGCACGTAGTGCACAAATTGAACTTTGGTCTACAGTAGATTGCACTCCCGTATGTCAAACACGTCTTCGAGATCAGTAGAAACTGTGTGGTGTCGAAGAAATGTCTGTGCGTAGAGCAATGCAATCATCAGGCCACAATCAAAGATCGTAAAGCAGAAGGCACCAGAATGAGGGCTTTATTGTGAACAAAACCCCGAGTTACTGCCTCAGGAGAGTGGCCACTGGCGAAGCCAGGGCTACTGTTGACTACGTCGGCCAAGGATCTTCAGGTCATCGAGTAGAAGATGCACGACCTTGAGACAGTGAGCCCTAAACAAGGAAGTCGGCTGCTCGCAACAACCTTCTCGTGCTGTCTAAAATCTAGACGGGGAACTATCAGGGGGTCAAATGGCGAGGCCACATTCCTAATACGACGAGAAACGAGCGGCGTCGTGCTCGGGATTCGATGCTGCTGTAGTCTAAGCAACTGCGTCGGGAAAATTGCGTCAAGCGCAAATGGTCAAACAGGTATCAAAATTATGTGCAACGCCACCTTACTGCACAGGACTCGATCATGCTTCCAAAGTCGATGAGACCAAAACTGTCAATGGGTGACAACCGTGTAATCCGCGAGTGCTGCCCCATTAAGCGCTCTAACCTTTCGGGCAAACTAATTAGCCACTCGAAGAACGAGCAGACGAACACTACTTTCAGCGGCAGCATTGCCGAACGGTTACTATGCCAATTAACAAAATTGGTGCACAACTAGCGCCAGTCAATGACTCACGCTGAGATCATCAATAATCGCAGCAAATATGAAGTTCAGCGACGAGGCGGGAGCTGCTACTTTTATTCTGTGGTTACGTAGCAACTGTAACTATAGGTACTGTATCACCTGCTCGCCCGTAAGTTAGAGTGCAAATTTGAAGCATCGGAGCAGCAAAACTTTTCCCATCAATCAAGTCTTCTTCTCACCGCTCACCCCCTTTTTATGTAAGAATTTGTCTGGGTTACCTTCTGCTGTTAGGAACGGTGCATCGTAATCCCTTTAAAAATATCACTGGGCGTTTCAATGAGAAAAAGGGTCACCTTTACAGTTTAGTGTCCAAGTAGCTGACACGAAGTGGGACGTTAGTGATTCGACTGTGCATAATTTTCATTTAAAAAAACATTTTGCGCTTTGCTGAAAAAGTTCTGCCCCACTTTATAAACGGCTGAAATGCTTCTTTTTACTCGTACTTATTACGACTGTGATCATGCCTGATCTAGCCGGCCTCAATGATGTCACTGGCGGTATCCATCCATGTGTGACGATTGGCGGCAGCGGATCTGGGAAGCTCCACTCGGTCTCTCCTCCAGCGACGCGGACGGAAGATATAAGGTCTAAGAACTGTTTCCATGTCTTGACGGACGGTGTCGAGCCAAGTCTCCCATCGCTCTCCTCTTTGACGCCTCCAGGTAGGCTGCAGCACCGGACCGGGGGTAGCATAGAAAAGTAAGTTGGGCGGACGACGGAGAACGTGTCTAAACCACCTCAATCGCCTTTCTTGAATGGCCTGGGATACGCTTGCAATATGATTGCAGCGATAGCTGACAGTCTTATTCGAGACATAGTCGGTATACTTAATCCGCAGGATGGTCCTCAAGCAGTGGTGGTCAAAAACCTTTGGTCTTCGCTCATATTCAGCGCGCAAAGCTCAGCATTCGCATCCATAGAGGAGGACTGGCCGGATGAATGCAATGGAGATGTCGCATCGGTTCTATAGGCACTTTCGAAGGATTTAAATAACCCAGCGAGATGAAATGCTTCCAGATATAACTATTGTACATTATATTCAACGAGTGCCAAGCTAAAGTTCACAGCCAGAGTTGAAATCGCTCAAAAAATAGACCTTAATGTCAATGTCCAAACTCAGCCCTATATTACGAAAAATGTCAGACCCCAGAGAGGAAGGCAAAAAGTGACTTGCTTGATCTAAACACACGCACCACTCCGGTATTTCATATTTACGGTTCAAGTTCCACTCGCTAATGTCATTACGAGCTGTACATATAGGCATGGCTGACGCAGAGCATACAGTAAGCGCTTGAACCTCTAAACTGTATCTTATGGATCGTGACAAAGGTTAATTCCGTTTAATTTTTCATAAAACGTCACCCTTCACGAAAATTAGGAGACGATTACTACAGCCCACGCACAAAAGTATCCTCTGCCAGAGGTGCGTTTTATAATTTAAATGACAGGATCACTGCACTGCAAAAAGGGTGTTCAGCAGGCAGAATTGTGTGGGGTCGGTGGGCCAAATAATTGCGTCATAGGATTCAACACATTACACTCAACTTCTTTAAGTTGACGTAGACTTTAAGAACGTAAGCAACCAGTAAGGGTGACATCTACAAGAAACATGTTCCGAAGTTGACTGCATACCTGATGAGGACGTCAACCGCCATACGGTTGTCCGCCTTGTGGCTTTAAATTAGGGAGCATATACTACAAGCACTTCGATTACATTAAGTGTTTTACCTGCTGTACAATGCCGGCGTGAGTTTCTATGAACGACTCAGACGTTCACATGACGCCGACTAAAGACCATGGTGGCGCGTAAGAACAAGGTCAAAACTGCAATTGAAAAAAACCGCGACAATGAATAAAAGCGGCTGTCTAAGGGCATACATAGCTGTTGCTAAACCGCACAAAACCTTGTCATGTTTACAGCAGCTGTAGCACTAGTAACTGCGAAATGAACAGAAATTTATGCACTTGAAACAGTAAGTTCGTTAGTGTCATGTCGTGCCTTACCCCTACTTGTGTCAATTGATATCTGAAAGGTTCTTAGGTGCTGAACCTAATTTATTTCTCTGGTCGTAATAAACGGACTTTTCTCTACAAATAGCAAGCAGTCCTAGTGCAAACGATCATACCCCTAAAAATAGCGCCTACGAACGCAATATTCCGATACTCGACCACTTTCTTCAATTTCACGAAGGAACAAGCCGTAGTTGTATTCGACAAACCTTTGGTGTTGAAGAGACTCGACTTATATGATGCAATAAACCTGAGTTAAACGGTGTCCCAGCTACAGTGATAATGAAATCACGCAGATGGGTGGCTTAATGTTGCATAAGTTATGAACAAATAGGAATTTAATTGCAGCATCAAATGACACCGTCCCCCACATAGGTGAGCATGGTTTCGTCTAGGTGTACGAATACTTGAAAATATAGGGCAGTTGGACACGATAACTGATTGATAGTACCATTAACTGGGGATAGCGAAGAGGTCAATATTAATACTGGCTTATGGAAGTCAGTATTTTGACCACGTTTGCTAATTTTGATCTTTTCCGTATCACCGTAAACCCAGAGCAGAGCAAACAAACACATATATTGCATGTAAAGGAATTTTAAACGCCATCTCCGAACCGACCACCTGCCTGCAAACACGAAGTGTCGGCCAGACTTGTGGTGGGTCATAAAGAAATGGCAGAGTGCTTGTCTTCGTCGAGAGTACCATGAGTGAGTCAAATTGCCTTAAGTAAAGAGAGCGACTAGCCAACTTTCCCACCCGAGATCTCGACAGTGTTAAGGGAGGGTAATCGTAACCCGTCTCAATGTTGAGGTGTCCTGAATATAAAAAAGTCTAATATAGTTCCTCTAATGAACAAAGCTTGTAGCATGTACAAGAGATGATATAGATACTTCGCACTGAGGAGCTACTCCTGGAAGCTTAATAGCGCACCACGAACAAGATAAATAGCCTATCGCCAATGAGAAGTGTTGCATACGCGACTGACATTTCAAGAGCCTGCAACGTTTCGACTTCTCGAAAGAAGCAATACATTGAAAGAATTCGACACTTTAAACCTGTAGATCACGAGCTAAAACATTAATGTGTAGCAACAGGGCTTGTATTTAACTTAAATATGAGCTGGAAAATATACAAAAGGAAGCCGATAGTCAATCTTCGTGAAACATAAATAACGTTCTCAGTTAGAAACAATAGATAATTAGTCAGTTTTGCGAGCCTTCCTTGGAGGCTCATATAATTCCTCAGCCTCCTTTGTATTTATTCGACGGACTTGTTTCCTTTCAAAGGAAAACTGGAAGAGTAAATGCTGTTGGGAAATGATTGGTAGAGATTTGGTGCGTTGGGACGTGCATATGTACACTTGACGGGGCATGGAGGACATCTGGTATGGAACGTATCCCGTAAAATTCTCCTTACGAAAAACTGGTAAATTCTGCAGACTTTCAGCCATCTTTAAGAAGCGCAAATGGACTGAAAAGTGGAAAGTAAATGCAGCCTATATACGACTACAACCCTTATCCTCCAAATGCGATTGGTTAATTTTTCTGCGACTTATATGTCCTTTTGTATATGGTGGCGCAGCGCAGCCTTCAACACGTGATGGATTGGAAATTAGCTACTCGTGGACGATACGCAATTCCGTGGGCAGCATTTTTCAAACTTGCTGCCAATTGGGTTGTAGAATTTGGTTTATTCAAACGGAGTGATCTGTACGCACCAGTTTATTATTTTTATAAATTTTCAGGTTTGAATAATTCATAGTGAGCACTATCGGGTGAAAATTTTGACGGTTAAGTTCTCTCAAATCGTTCACTATAAACTCACTGGAACCCCTGGAATCTGCTAACCTGCAGAATTCGTAAATCTGATGGATAGTGGCGTGCGCACACTCTGTAGTACATGTCTTGTCATTCTTCTGACTTCTCCAATGTAAATGGGAGAATTTTCCTTTGCCAGCTGGTCCAGTGCAATCCCTATCCACCAGAATTCCTATACACGTTTACTGAACTTCGCGTCATCGTTTGCGTCTAAGACCAAAATCTTTTATGCACTCTGCATATGTTTAGTTTAGTAATTAAATTTTGTAGTGTTTGGTATATATAGTGTGTTCAGCGTGTCGTGCTAGCCACTCCGATCATGGATTAGTTTTTTT
>JAYGXS010000002.1:96493499-96511506 GCA_036362985.1 Ligula intestinalis | reverse complement strand
AAGCTTCCAGCATTTGCCAGTTTTCTCCAAAATTTTCGGGAACTCTCCTGGACCGTTAGATCCATTTGGTCCGAATTGGACGTCAAAGAACTGGTTAGCAAAGTGTCCTATTTTATTCAGAAATATGTGCGTCATGTCATTTGAGAAGAACTGCTTGGTCTTTCTTCTAAATTCGGCTAAACTGTGGCTTTTGCGAATATCGTTGGGTAGGGCATTCCATATGATCGCATATCTTATGGTGTAGAAATTTGATCGCTGGGCTGTCCTAGCTTTAGCGTTATGAATTGTATGCTGGTTGTTTCTAGTGGAACGAGAACCGTTTTGATTTGTTAACATATTATTGCTAAGGATGTTCTGATTATGTGTCACTTTAAATAGGAAAGTTAAACCATTTTGGAGTCGCCTTTGCCAGAGGGGTTTAAGACCATATCTATTGTACATTATTGAATAGGAGTCTCGGGCCTCATCGCGTTTACACAGACCTCTGGTAAACCTTCGCTGGATTTTTTCTAGTTTCTGTTTGTCATCTGATGACATGGTACAGAAAAATATTGAGCAGTAATCTAGAATAGGTAAAACGTACATTTTGTAAAGTTTAGTCTTAAGTGTAATTAATGTGAAATTTTTACTTATGAAGCCACATAGTCGATTGGCTTTTGGTGCGATTTGTTTAACATGTGGGGATAAGTCAAGAGTATTAGAATAGCTAAGACCTAAATCTTTTAAAGATGTTAGCTCTTTTATTTCTTGACCACTAAACATTATGGGGGGAAGTTTTAGTGGTCCAAAAATCATGAGATGACATTTTGTTGGTGAAAACGGCATTTGCCACTGAACACTCCAGTCGTTTAGTTTTTGAAGGTCTGATTCAATTGTTCTATGCACACTACTTATCGAATTTTTGTTATAGGCATATGCGAGTTTTAAGTCATCTGCATATAAAAATGTTTTAGCAGATGTTGATATCGTGGATAACTCATGAATGTAAATGAGAAATAAGAGGGGACCTAGGATAGTGCCTTGAAAAACACCACTGCTTATATGAGCTGGTTCTGATACTATATTTCGAAGTTGTACTACTTGAAATCGGTTTTGAAGATAGGATTTGAGGAAATCAAGGAGGGGGGGCCGAATCCCGTGACTCACTAGCTTCACGATCAGTCTTTTATGGGGAACTTTGTCAAAGGCTTTTTTTAGATCAAAGTAAATTGTAGCTACCGTGTTCCCATCATCTCGATTTCTGGAGACGAATTCCAAGAAAGTGAGATGGCAGGACTGACATGACTTTTTAGGTAAAAAGGCATGTTGAGAGGGGGGTATGAGATTTACATTCGTCAGATGGTCTAACATTTGGTTATAAATAATTTTTTCTAAGATTTTTGCTAAAACCGATGTTCGGTGAACACCACGATAATTTTGGGCATTGGACCGATTTCCGTTTTTGTAAATTGGGGTGATACATGATTTTTTCCAGATTTCTGGATAAGTACCATTTGACTGCAGTAACGAGAAAAGGTTAGACAGAAGTATTGGGGCATATGTCATATGCCTCAGTATGCAAGGAGGGATTCTATCCGTTCCATATGATGTGGAATTGGACAGTTGGCGGATAGCTTCCTCTACAGTTTCTTCGTTAAACAATATCTCTTTTAATACTAGTGCCGTCATTTCTGTTGGTTGGGGGATTGGTTCTTCCTCGACTGAATACTTGGTTGAGAAATACTCGTTAAAAAGATTTGCTATTTGGTTGTCATTTGTTAATACTATTCCTTGGTCATCAAGCATGATTTGGGGGCCTTGTTTTGATGGTTATTTATTTGTTTCCTGAAGATTTGGGCTGCCCTTCTGGGGACTCGATTGCCCGATGTTCTGCTGCTATCGTCTTATTTGTTTCAATGTTCTGGGCTAACTCGTGAATCTCTGTAATGCGTCTGAGCGTAGATAGATAACTAATACATGGGTCGTGGAGTTGTTTTTTAAGTTTTTTTAGCCGTTTGGAAAGGAAGTTTGGGATTAGTGATTTCTTACATGGGGATCTCTCGTCAATTAGGGTATCTCGAATTAAATTAAGGATGGCATATAATATGTTTACAGCTTCTAGAGGGGATGCTGTTAGGAGGAAAGAGCTCCAATCCAATGACCTAATTTAGTTATTCATAGATTCAATGTCAAGATTTTTGGGGTTTATAGAAGTGTAACTAGGATCAGGTCTTATTTTAATGTTAAGAGGGAGCACTGCTATTATTGTCTTATGATCACTATCAAAGGTTAAGCTGTCGTAGTGCGTATATAAGGGCCAGATATCATTGGTGAGAATAACATCGAGTATATTGTTTCCCCTGGTTGGTTTGCTTAGTATTTGCGTCCAGTTATGAAACACAATTGATGATAATAATTCATCATGTCTGGATGGGGCTGATAGTTCTGTCCAGTTTATTTCTGGACGGTTTAAGTCTCCTGCAATTATCTTATATTCGGTTTGGATATTCGATAGAATATCTAGTAGATTTGTAAGACCAGTGTCATCATTACTATATTCCGGAGGGGTGTACAAACATCCAATTAGAATGCTTTTAAGGGTCTTGGATGTTATTATAGCGAAGCATGCTTCGCCATTGAACGTCTCCTGAAGAACCTCAAAGCCACTCTGTTCTATGGTAGATCTAATGTAGATCATACAACCTCCTCCTCGTTTATTCGCACGGTCCTGTCTATAGAAGGTGTAGTTTGCTATAAAAAGTGAAGCATTGGAGGTTGATTCGTTTACCCATGTTTCTGTTAAAAAGACTATATCGGGATTGTGTGTGTCAATAAAAGTCCTAAGTCGTGGAACTTTGTTTACTATCGATCTAGCATTAATAAGCGCAACACTTATGGTGTCGGATACAAAAGCTGGAATCTGTTGTGAAAAAATGGATTCCTATTACTTGGTTGATTGTGTTGAGGGCTCATGTGCGGAAATTGTGTGATTGGTGGATAATATGGTGGTGTTGGACCATTTGTGGCGAATTGTGCATTATTGGGAAAAATTGGTGATGAGAGTGGTGGAATTCGATGGCATTGTGTAACTATCGGAGGGTATGGTGTTGTGCGAGGTGGGATTTGATTGTGTGTGTTATATTGAAAGGGTTGGGTGTGCGGTGATCGTCTTGTGTATGGGCTAGGATACATGGGTTGAGAGAAGGGGTTAGGTGTCATTTTAGGGTGTGCATTTAAATACGGATATTCGTTTTGATATGAAATTCTGTTTGGGACTGGTGGTCTATTCTGGGTTGTTCGGGGGAGATACTCTAACACTTGTTTACTACTTTGGTTCGTTGAGTTAGGACTGGTATTGCTATTTATGGACATGTTTAGACGTGTGTTGTTATTTATCAGTGTATCTTGATTAGATTCAGGATAAGTGTTGGTCATGTCTAATGGGGTTGTACTATTTCGGGGTCTTTTTGTTTGGACCTTATTCTTTCCCTTAATTGCTTCGGCAGGTTTATTATTTGCTTTCGGTTTGTCATTATCATAATATGAAGAAGTCGCTCTCAAGTAATCTAAGCTGATGCTACGTTGATAGTTTTCGTTTTCCTTCCCAGATGAGGAGGAACTCGTTAATTGTTCCTCTGAAGTAGCATTTTGTGGAGTGTTTCCGTCCTCTACGACTATATGCGGCTGACTTTGTTTACGCCCTTTGTCTTTGTGAAAAACTTGTCTGCGCTGCATTGGGGTCAAGTCAGGGCCTATATATGCTTTAAAACTCCGGAAACTCCTATTTATTTCAGAGTTTTGTAGTAGCATTTGAGCTTCGGCGTGGGAAGAACATGTAAGCAAAATCGGTTTGCTTTTACTTCGCGAATTTAGTCTTTTGATAGACACTATGCCTATACTTATCCCACATTGTTGAAAAACGCTTTGTATTGCTACCATTGGATTACTCGTTTGAGGAAAGTTGCGGAAGATTATATTACAGCTACGTTTTGATCTATCTGAAACTTCTGTTGATACTAAATGCACTACAGACTCAATCTGAGGTAAATTCGTGAGGTTGCTTTCAAATGAATTGGAGTCCAGAAGTGAATTAAGAATCTTAAATACAGGTTCATACTTTTCAATAAAGTTTGTTAAATTTAAGAGGGCTGACAGATCGATTTGATCCACAACAACTTTCACGTCGGTCATTGTTTCTGATAAAATTTTCCTGTAAAGGATTTTTGAATGCTAAATATATGTCTACGTAATGTGTTTTTGACAAATTAACTATAAAATACTAGAAGTACAAAACAAATGATTTGTATAGCGTTCTATGAAACAGAGGAAAATATCTGACCAAATCAACGAAGGAGTTTGGTAGCAGATTTTGGCTAAGATAGTCAACTGTTACTTACTGATATTTTATTTAAGAAAACCAAAGACTTTGAGTCGTTTCTTCTCTTATATAAATCAATTTATATAAAGCTTCACTTATCTTCGAATTTGAACAAACCGCGTTCAAGGTCGTTCAAGCTATATCGGCATCATCTTAGTACGTACAGCTCCATGGATAAGGATGAGAGTGCGGAAACCATGATAAGCGCAGCCTTGCTCATGACACCACGCGTGTACTTACCCGAAATAGTTAAACCCAGATTCACACTCCCTGTTGAGACCAAGGGGATATGAGTCCTAGCGTTGGATAAATCAGCGTCACGTCTGATAAATGGTGGTGTCAGTGCCAGCACCAGTACTGCTAGACTTCCTGTCGTGATTAAGGGGATATGAACCCAGTGCTGACCTAGTCAGCGTCACTTCTGACGTACAAAACAGTCAGTAACAGTACCAACAAGTGCTATCACTAAGTTACACCCTGGTACAGAGGTCAGCAACCCATGGCTCGCGAACCATATATGGCTCTTTTGATGATCGCGTATGGCTCTTTCGGAAACTTCCGATTTTTGATTTTGGTTACTCGTTAATGGTTTAAGTAGTGGGTTGTACTTGGATCACTACAATCATCAGGCCAAATCCCAGGTTGGAAGTTAAAAGATACAAGTCATCAGAAGGAGTGATTTATTATGTACAGAACTCCCAATTGCAGTCCCAGGTGGCAGTGGCCATTGGCGAAGCTAGGGATAGTGTTGATTGCGCACAGCCAGACTTAAGAGAGCTTGAGACAGTGGTGACAGCTGATTTAGTAGGATTGTGGAGCAGGTTCAATTGTTCCATTATTGGTGTCTTGCCATTGCCCGAGGGGATGTCGCCTAAAGAGGCCGAGGGGTAGACTATTTAAATGGCCCTTAGGTTTTTGGACGCCCGTGTATGCTCGGGTATGTGTGCGTGACTGAAAAAAACTACGGTCGCCAGGGCGGCGGTCTCGGGGCCGCGAGAAAACCGAAGAAAAGGGGACGCTCGCGCAGCTGTTACCAGTTTCCCAGACACAGCTGCGAGGTCAAGCTTCGAGGATGGGGGTGTCAGTGCAAGAGAGCTTGGAACCGTTGGTTGTGGTTACACATGTCTTTGGGACAGCGGGTCTTGGAGAACGAAGAGGGAACGCATTGTAGCCGTCCACTTCCAATGACGTACCGCCACAAGCTCACTCAATAACAGACGCTCTACTAAAGTACGACAGCCCGTAGACTTGACCTCAGCTTGGTCAAGGTCACGCTGGCAGACAAGGCTATCTTACGCACATATGCCAGCCGGATTGGTTACATATAGTGCCTCGTGTTTATGTCCCCCAGACGGAGCAAACAGTCCATTCGCGACACTTGCTTTGTAGACTAATACACCCGTCCTAACATCTGACTGTTTTCTTTCATCAGATGGATTGCACATCTTTGAACGCTACATTCTCTCTCACTTGCCCAAAGTTAACCTCTGCAACAAAGAGTTTGGCGAAACGAAAAGGAGACTATGAGTATCGTACATTTCAGTATGAATGGGCCGAAGAATTCGCCTTTGTGCAGAGAGCAGATTATGCGGTGTATCTAATTTGCAACGACAAGATTACATCGAAGAAACGGTCGAATGTAAAGCGCCACTTCAACATACGCCGTGATACGTTTGCATCAAAATACCGTGCCGGAGATAGCCGAAAAAAGCATGCCAAGAGCTAATGGGCAGGATGCAAACCAACCAGAAGCAACTCCACGTATGGACCCAGCTCGGTGACTATAACTTCGCGAGCTTTGCTGGATCTTCATCAATAGTGAGGAACGGAAAAACACTAAGAGATAGCGAGTTTGCTAAAACGGCCATGCTGGATGCAGCCGATAAACTTTTTAATGATATATTGAACAAATGCAAGATAATTAATCGGATAAAAGACCTGCCTTTGTCGGCAAAAACTGTTCATGAGCGTACCATCATGATGGCAACCCACGTGGAGAAACCGTAAGTGAAAGACATGAATGCAGTGCCGTTCTTTTCCCTAGCTTTGGATGAGTCAACAGACGTAAGCCATTTGGCGCAGTTCAATGTGATTGCAAGATATGCTACTGGTGATGCACTGCACGAAGAAAGTCTTGCGGTTCTGTCAATAAAAGAATCCACAAGAGGTGAGGATTTATTCAAGTCTTTCATGGATTTCGATCAAGAAAAGAACTACCCATGGATAAACTAATCTCAGTGTGTACTGATGGTGTTCCGTGTATGGTGGGGAAAGACAAAGTATTTGTGGCGCTTCTCAGTGAATATGAAAATAGAGCCATCCTATGTTTCCATTGCATTCTACACAGGGAAGCTATTTGTGCTCAGATATGCGACGGGCAGCTTGGTGAAGTGATGTCGCTGGTCATCCGTGTGATGAACTGTATTATTGCTCGAGCCTCAAATGATTCACAGTTTAAAACACTGACGTTGTAACTTACCATACTAACAACCTAGGTACTTGCTAAAAGGTCCAGACACGTGTTTTGCCGGTATTCTGCTGCTGCTTGCCACAGCTGCTAGGGGTCCGGCTAATCAGTGGGTCCCCTGCTTTCCTCAGCTGCTTTCTGGTTGATATACTGGTTTAGAAAGTTCAGGTATTTAATCTCCAGAGAAATTAATTTCTGATCGCGGTATATATCAGTAAATATAAGGTCTTTAGGCATATACCAAATATACACTTACAATTTCGGACCTTATATATACTGATATATACCGCGAGCAGAAATTAATTGTTCTGGAGATTAATAACTTAAACTTTCTAAACCAGTATATCGACCAGAAAGCAGATAGAGAAAGCGGGCGACCAACTGATGAGCCGGACCCCTAGCAACTGTGTCAAGCAGCGGCAGAATACCGGCGAAACACGTGTCTTGACCTTTTAGCAAATACCTAGATTGTTAGTATGGTAAGTTACAACGTCAATTTATACTACTTAAGACTGTTCTGTGGCAGCAGGTGTATATTTCATTTGGGTTGACGGGTTTCAACACAAATATTCACTTACAATTTCGGTCTGCGCCTTAAGACCTTATATATACTGATATATACCGTGATCAGAAATTAATTTCTCTGGAGATCAAAAACTTGAGTTTAAAACACTGCTGGATGAAGTTGGAAATAGCTATGATGGTCTGATTTTTCCCAGCAAGATACGTTGGTTGTCAAAAGGGAAGGTTCTTAGCCGTTTTGCAGCTTGCCAGAACGAAATCCGGACGTTCATTGAAATGAAGGGCATTGACCATCCTGAGCTTGCCAGAACTGAGAGGCTCCTCATGTTTTACTATCTCGTCGATATGGCCGATCATGTGGACGAACTTAACGTTAACTTGCAAGGCAATCGAAAAAACAGTATTATTCCTTCAACAATCCGTGTTTGCTTTTGAAAACAAGCTTGAACTCTTTATCATGGATCTTGAAACAGATCGACTACTACATTTTGAAAATTTAAGACAGTATAAAGATGCGTGCACAAAAAGTGAGCCCAATCAAAACTTTGATCTCCACCAGCTAGTTGGCTTCACATCCAGTCACCTACAGTCGTTCAAAGAACGCTTTGGAGAATTTCGAGAGCACACTTGTCTTTTTAGATTCATCACCCATCCAACCGAGTGTTCACCGACCTTAGCCGACCTAAGTTATATTCCTGGTCTCTCCGTTAGAGTTTTTGAAGAAGAATTGGCCTTAAGGCCTTAGACATGTGGGTGAATAAGTTCAAGTCACTCTATGAAGATTTTGAAAGTATTGCACGACATAAAGCAGCGTTGACAAGCAGGCCCATGTGGACAGAAATTAAAAAATTTCAACCCGAATATCAGTTGATAATCAAAACATGGAACACGCTTCCGGTCTCATACCACACATTGCAGCGTGTGAGTATTGCTGTTTTGACCCTGTTTGGATCTACGTATGCATGTGAGCAGTCATTCTCACATCTTAGATACATCGTGTCCACAATAAGATCACGTCTAACGGATGAAAGCCACAACGCTTGCATATAGCTTAACCTCACCAAATACTGACCAGACTATAAAACCCTCAATGAATCCATGCAACGCCAGAAATCACATTAACAATCTGTACACATAATAAAAGCGATATTGTGGTTCTGTGGGGTTCCTATTCCGTTTTTGATTGGCTGGCGTCAAAAGTCATGGGTTTGTTTGCTGATAGCATAGTTCGCATGCCTGTCCGCCTCTCTTGGGAATCGTTTTTGCGAGCTGTCTATCCTACGCTCCGTATCAGCTGTTTTACTGCCTGCTGTCCTTGGGTGGTATGAGAGGGGGGAGGGTTAGCGTATTTAGGTCAAGTGCTTTACGGTCAGCGCGTTTACAGCAGCAGCCGGAACCGGTCTCAGCCCCAAGGCTGTGTGCGCGTCGGGAAAGGGGGGGTAAGGGTGTCAACAGGCAGCTAGGGATTGAACGGGAGTGTTTCATTGTAATTGTGCCAACCTGGATTATGCACTGAAACGCCTAAAAGGTGGGGCGAGCAGACGCATTACTGTTAACTCACTTCTTGGCAGACGGCAGCTGTTTTACCGCCTGCTGCCCTTGTAGGGGAAAGGTTGGGTAGGGAGGCCTTACGGTGAAGCAGGGCTTTTTCGCTAGTGAGTATGATAATAACATTATTTAAACGAATAAATTCAGAGGCATGTTATGCTAGCATTTCATTTCATTTCATTTAAACAAAGACTTTATGGCTCTTTCTGAACTATGTTTCCAAATATTTGCTTTTTGGCTCTCTGAGTTGAAAAGGTTGCCGACCCCTGCCCTGGTAAGTAGCATTAGAAGTAAGCAGTACCAGTCCTGGTTTACCTAAGTCTGGCCAGACACCTTCTATAGGTGAGTGAGGATAGACAGCACAGTAGAAGCCGCGCAAAGTCTACGGTCACTTTAAGACTAAATTAGGTGGTGTATTGGCTTGCATTTGATACAGCAGCCCATGCCGGACCCCGTTTAGTCTTCGAGATTCCGGGAGAAGGTAAGGAGTGTGGAGCCGCTAACTACGGTCTTTATCACTTTAAAATAAATCCTGAGACCGTCACCTCTTGTACCAACCTGTTAGTGCACTTGGTTGACCTCATCGAAACCGGTGGTCAGACACACACATTACTTTATTATACAAATGCTAATCACTATTACATAACACAGATTGGGAGTGCATACTGGGTGCGACTTCTTAAAAAGCACACACAGGCCCCCCTAGCCCATGGACGCGCTCTCTCTGTCTTTTGGCCGGATTGCTGCTAAGACCTCACTTGGAGCACGGCTGGCTCTCCGGCAGACGTGTCCTACCAAGTCAGACTTCCTCTGTCTATTCTCTTCTCCCTTGTGTACACAATATACTCTTCCTACTACTTTGGCCTTCACCGACTTCTCCTGCATTAAGTAATAATGGTCGGAAGGTTGCAGTTGCTGGGTTTAACTCACTTAACTCCCTGCGATAGACTAACACCACCTGATGACGCCTAATGTGGCAGAAAAGGCTTTTGTGCATGTGCCCCTGTGTTTGTCGGTAATACATTGTTGCAAGTGTAACCCCTTCTCGTCTGTTGAACGTCGCCTGCCCAACTGATCATGGATGACAGCTTTTGAAAAGAACATTCTTAGCAGAGTATGCTTCCTTGCTTCACTTGTCCAAGGAGTCCGATTTTTAGCCCAGGCGTTATCAACGCTTTTCCGTCCAGCAGTCAAACACGGTCAGCTGCAGCTTCGTGAAACATCGCATTTGCATGAAGAGTCGGTTTAGGCGAATGTGAGGCATGAGTCCACTGCCTCATTCCGAAACGCTAGGCTGTCAATCGAACCTCAAAATCGCATATCGCTCAGGTTTTTGTGATACGTATAAAGCCATTCTCTTCCCTAATATGTCCACTGTGTCAGTGAGTAATCCAAGTTTTATCTTACTCTAATCAAATATGGGATTGAAAACCGTAAGTCAGTTTCCTCCTTTTTTGTAGGCTGCGACCATCTTTGGGCTTCGGCATTCTTCCAAAAGAGCCCCCCACTTTTCCTATAACTTTTTTATTTTGTACGGTAGTCCTTAAAAACTCATAGTACAAGAAGGGAAGGGAGATCGAATGAATTAACCTGTCCCGAACCAACGGGGAAATCACGCAAACACTTTCACTGTATCCACCGTTTCAATGGACAGTCGGGCCACTGATTATCCTCGTTTGATAGCTCCGATCTCAGGGTAACTGTAAACCTATTAAGTCGCCTCACACCACAAAACACCCTTACTGCCAAAATAACAACAGGGGACTATCATTCCTTTCCGTCCAACGCACTGTCTGCGCTGTCGACTAACGCAGCAATTTGGCCTTAGACTTTCTGCCCAATGAGGTATCCTCTGTCCGGTACCTTAGTGTTAATCTGGCATTGAACCTCTAATTTACTGTTCAAATTGAAGCCCTCTTTTTTTAAATCAATAAACGTTGATATGATATCCGCCGTTTACATCAATATCGCATACCGCAAGCCCTAATCTGGCGATTTATAGGGGCTGCATTCTACCTCACATTATTTACCACGCTCCAGTTATTTTTCCAACTTTATTTTAAAAATACCTGGTCAGCTGTCGGTGTTTCCGATGTTTCTCTTAGCTGAAATTATAATACTACAATAGTTTAAAACGGTCAAGCAATTTTCTTATCGTATCCTTAGTGAGGTCACTAACCCTCTCAGCTCTGAACTAATGGCTGCGAAGTCTTCTCGTACTATGCGCCCAAGCTTCCGTCTTGCCGTACATCGACATATCAGCACTCTGTACTCCCACTCCTAGCACGCTTACTCAGATGTGATGAAACCGAAATTGAGAAGTTGAAAGCCGACATGTCTCCGTAACAGATGTGGATAACGCGTCAACCTTTGAACTTTGAGTATGCTATAATCTTTCACTTTACTCTATCCCCTGCTCTCCGTGACTGGAGCCATCTTTTGCTAAAATGTATGGATATTTACCTTCGAAATAAAGCATATTCTTCTTTCTCGGTCACGTCGACTGACAAGCCCGGTCTTGGAGCCCCGACAGACACCCGCTTCACTTGCCTATTCTGTCTCAGAACGGCTGACTATGGCCTCGGCCCGTGACAGTCCGTTACCTCTGTCTCTCCCTCTCTCGCGTTCTCTTGTAGTCTCGATCGTGGCCACACCCACGTGGTCTTTCGGCCGCCTACCATCCCCTGTCCATTTAATGCGCGTGCCACGCATGAGTCAGCGGCTCGGCGTACAACAGCTGGACGCGGGTCGACAAGCCCTTCGATGATTGGCCGGGGACAGACGTGGATCAGGCGTACGCACGCACGCACTTCGCATAGGGGCAGCCGACCATGGCCGTGGTAAGGGAATGGCCTCGCAGCACCTTGTGCGCTCACAGCAGCAGTAGTAAAGATTAGCCTACTACGAGTACAACTCGATTTTCCGAAGATCTTCTTTCTTTTCAGCCTACTAACTCTTCCTTTTTGATTTTTGGCCAGGTGACACTCGTCACTTGTCGCTCGTCCATCGGAATAGATCATTGCTCCCCCCCCCCACGGCAGGAGGCCTTGCGCTAAATTGCAGGATTGCGGGTGAAACGTTCCCGTGGCCTAACAGTAACGTCAATCTTAAACATAACCCCCATTTGGGCCAAACATGGACCTTGATCGGGAGAGGTTTATTCTGTATCCACATCCAAAAAACGAGAGATGGGTTGATGAAAAAAACGAATCATGTTTTAACGTTTAGTAGCCAGTTAAAACATTTGCAACGTAAAGATACGTAATATTAGCGAAAATTCAATTCCCATGTGGTAAATCAGATAGAGAACGGGCGTTCACCGGGAGAGGTTTATTTGTTATTTGACGTGTCGGATAGTTGTCTCGTCTATCTATTTTCAAAAAGTGAATACTCTGGCTCCTTTCTGTTGCTATATGACGCTCATATATTTCACTGGTGTAGTCTGCCAATCCAGTATTAACTTCCTCTGTCTGCAGTTACCATCTGGAGACGCGGGCCGCACAGAGCTGTTCAAACTGGGTTGCCAGACTACGCATACTGAAGAAATGAGCGGCATATACCGAGAGCCATCTTCACTCTTTGAAGAGCGATAGACGAGACGACTATCCGATAGGTCAGGCTTATAGTAAACCTCTCTCGGTGAACGACTTTCCTCTTTCTGACTTACCAGCTGGGAATCGAATATTTACTACTATTACTGTAAAAATTGACCTACTTGCCATAATAAGCCTAAAAACGCTCATAAGAGACACTTCCTATATCAAGTCTACAGACAGTACACCATTCAATTTGACAGCAGCGTTATGTTCGGCGATATGTGCCTGTAGGCTCCGGCACCCATTACGTTGTGTGGCATGCGTAACCGGTTTTTTAGCAACTGCAGCCAATCTCATCACCAGTAGGCTCGGGCAGTGGATTGGCAAACGTAGGAGAGCGGGGTTGAGACCGATACTGGGGAACCTATCGCAGTGGGTTACGTTAATAGGTACAATCCTTGCCGCTTGAAAGAAGCGAGAGAGAGGACTGTGCTTTGTTTTGAAGGTAAATATCAAAAAATGGCTCCATCAATGGAGAGCGAGGATAAGGTAAGGTTAAAGGTCGTAGAATAGTCAAGATTAAAGGTTTACACGATATCCGCATCTGCCATGGAGACAGGTCGGCCTTCAACTTCTGCATATCCGTTCCATCACACGTGAGGTAGCGTGCTAGGATTGGGAGCACAGAATGCTGAAATACAATTTAACGGCAAGACATATGACGGAAGCTTGGGCGCAAAGTACGAGAAGACTTCACAGCCATTAGTTCAGAGTGGAGAGGAGGAGCGACGTCGCCACGAATGCGATCAGCACATTGCTTAACCGTTTAAAATGTTGCTGTATTATAATGTCAGCTAAAAAGCATCCCTCATTCTAATTAAGGTTGGAAAAACAACTGGAGAACAGTCAAGAATGAGGGAGAGAATGCAGGCATCTATAGATTTCCGCGATGGTTAGCCTATCGCCTCTATTTTATATCTAGGTAGATCCGTTATTGTTCATGTTGCGAAGGCGTCCTATCAGAGTACTCAGTTCTTACTCTGACAATTTTTGTATGCTTACAGCCCCTCACTTATTCCTTCCAGCCAATGTTATTCAACGCATCCAAAAAGTATAAAGCCATTTAGAGATGTATTCCGATAACATTTCTTTTTTTTTATAGTTGATAGTGTCGTATGAAGGAATTTCACAACGGTCGCTGTCCAATTCTTGAAAGAGTTTACTCACTGCTTTATCTTGCCGCAAAGTTGAGTTGCCCAGGTCGACGTAGCTCTTCACGTGTACCGCTTTGTTCGGTCCATCAACAGTCAACAAGAGTCCACACCGAGGCGACTGCTAAGTTTTGTGAGTTACGGATACAGAAACCACGGGCTGCCATTTAGTCTTATAGGACACAGAATTTGGATGTTGTTGCCAATCTTTCTCCAATACCCAATCGTTAGTTGCTTGGTGCCAATGATTCAAGAATACTTCCTGCTAGAAAGTTGGAATCGAATTATTCTAATTACAGTGGTCCTCCATACCTTACTTTTACGAGCATTTATCCAAAGCGAACGCTCGTCAATACTGCCGACTCGTCGGTTTAAACGTCAGACAAATTAGTCTCAGTAAAGGCCCTGCATTTGCCAGGATTCGGCTCAAGTAACATCTAATTGAGAAGACGAAGAGGATTCGATCTTCTCAATTACTTCCTGGGATTGGCATGTTTGCTCGTATTATAAGAAGTTTTTTCACAATTGGGTTAACTCAAATTTGCCTGTATTTAGATCTATTTGACATGCTGCTTCACCGACATAGTTAAGGCGACAAATGCGACGCAAATAGCAGAATTTGCCAACTTCATGGAACTTCGTGACCTCTTATTTACCTGCAAACGGTTATTACTTATTTATAAGTTGATGTGAACTTATCGTAGGGGGTTAAGGTTGCGCGTTCAAATCACGTCGGGGTCACCAAATTTGTAGAGGCTATATCACTACAAATATACAAAACGTCTTGGCAAATACACAATGGGAAAACTTTCTCAGGTAGTCTAACTGCTAGTAAGTGATTTACAAGACTATTCTAATGGAAAATTGTTAAAACCGGTATATGAGGATGACGATGAAGATTAGAAATGATACAACTCACTTAGATCCTTCACGGTCCTAACCGGCAGTAGTCAAGCAGTCGATTTGCCAAAGGATGACTCCGTGGAGATCAGGATCCAAGTTCGTTGGGCCACGCTTGTGCAAATTGAGGGAACTCTCGTTTGCAAATTGTTGCTGGATTCTCCTGAGCCAGAGAATGATCACCAGAGAGGTGTCGTTGAAGGGCAAAATAAACAGCGGCAGATGAGGAGAGAATTGAGCTGTGGAGTCTGTTTAGCACGACAGTTGCTGGCACGCGTCAAAACCGAAAATGTGCTTGTGTGTTATAATTTTGTTCAAACAAAATTGGTTATTGATAGGTTTAAACAACACACAAGTTGAGCCAAGAGCCCACATGTACTTGTGATCGTCAGACCTGGTTCCTTAGGATAAGAGTGGGAGCGGTAAGAACAGTATATTCTGTACAGAAGAAATTTGGAATAGGTAGTGGGAAATGGACTTTCAGACGACCGCACAACCGCAAGCCAGCGGACGGTCGACACGCGAGGTTCTGTGTGACTGAGTCTGTGCTCGGCTATTCCAGAGGCCAGAAACCGCAAGTTTTCAAAAGTGTGCGCTTTGTGTGGAGTTAGTCACTACAAAACAGTCCAACTACAAATCGACCTAGAGGGCTGAAGTTTTATAGGCAAATCAAGCCTGAATTGTTGGTCTGAGGTACGAGTGGGCATGGTGAGGGAAAAAGTGGGAAGAAAGCCACCCTAGGAACCTTTGCAGATGATGAAAAATTGTCAGGAGGCAGGAGGCGGGGGAGGTGAGAGGACGGGAAAGGGAATGGCGTTGCGTTCATTATCGGTCCTCACCACAATAGTGTGTGGTCTACTGGGTCAACAAATTTGCACAAGGCAAGCGTACTGTTACTACTGAACTTTAATCACGCGTGGTGGATTGCGGTGTGATTATTACTCGACCATCTGGCCCTCCGGTGTTGACGCGGTGGCCTATCCGTTCCCCAAGTGACAAATTGCTTCGGCCAAATTGAGTCTCAGCACCGAAAATAGATTGAGCAAATCGTTGTACTTGTTTATGGATTGGGGGCCCGTGAACCATGACTCAAGTAATTCTCGGCTCACCCGATTTTTACCTCTTGCGAGAATTTCTGCCTCATCAAATTTGAATGTGTGGCCTGGTCGCGTCAAATGAGCCGCAACTGGACAATTTGCATAATTTCGCCGCACTGCTGCAGCGTGTTCGGCAATTCGCGTCTTGAGAAGTCTGCCAGTTTCTCCGACATATTTGCTTTGCCTGCAAATCAACCGCGCAGCCTTATTTACTCTACTAGGGCCAGTCCTAGCGGACATACGAATGCGAAAACTTGAGGGAAAATTAGCCCAGCATTTGCGGCCAACAGCATTCAATAGACGGTATGTGAATACATTTTTTTCAGTCAAAAGCCCAAGAGGTGGGGAATTAATACTTACGCTATGAACAAGGCACATTAGATGATAAATTTGAGCAGGATAAGAATGACAGACCACCTTTCTTGGGCCTTCTTATAAGTAGGCGGCCAGCTGCTTCCCTTCCGAGAAGCAACCTTAGAAAAACCGTTTAGAAAGGTCAGTACATGCACTTCCTCATTTTCTTTCCAATCCGGAGAAAACAAGGCGGACAACCGAGTTCCCTTCATCAACGAGTGTGGCAACGGAATTTGTTTAGTTCATTTAAAACATATTCTAGAATTAACCGTTGTTATCGATGAGGTGGCACAGAAACGGTGACTTGCGCTGGATTGTATTGAAAGTAGACTTGTGAGGCGTCTACTTCACTTTCTGTTCTACTTCCCCCGCTTGGGCCCGGTGTCCAGCCTAAGTTAACAAGTTCAGTTGACCCAATTCTGAAAAAAATCGCGGCTTCGGTAGGAGTTAAACGCCCTCAACAGGGTAGGCTTTTTCCCAGCCAATGCTCTACCATTGAGCTATGAGGCTCACTGCGAGCCGTGAACATAAATACACTTGGATCGATTTTACCCGCCCAACTTACTGCTCGTATGAAATCCACCACCACGAAACAGCAAGCTGACTGCCCAAGCAGGACTTTCTGAGCATCCATCTAGAACCCCCCAGAATGACTACTAGGTGCACTTAACTCTAAGGGGGGGAGTTGACTGGTTTTAAGAAGACACAGGCTCACACACTGTGCGCTACCACAACCAAGAAGTCAGCGGGGACTCAGATCCCAGCTGAGTGGGAGTGCCATAAAGGCCACAGTAAGAAGAAGCCATGTAAGTCTGACTCTCAGTCCGCCAAGCAGCCACTTACACAAAACAAAAAACACTGTTTTTACCACGCGTTTCAAGTTACCTCCCAAGACGTGGCTTACAACGCGCCGTGAGAGCTTCAAGCGCGAGGCGAGTGCACTGAGTCGCCGACCTCACTCTCTCTCTCTCTCCTCCCCCCACACTCAGCATCGGGCTATCGCAAAGGCCGTGAGAGAGCACTGCAGTGTCGCGTCCGTCTCGAGCCGAGGCGGAAGGCCGAGTAACTCCAACGTCAGTCGCCAAAGACTTTTGTCTGTCTGATGGCGTTGATGGTGATTGGTGAACGCCAAGAACAGACACCAGTGGGGGAGTCCCCGTCTCGCGCGATGGTTGCCGAGTGCGCGGCAAACAAAGGCAGACACAGTGCGTAGGAGTTTTGCCGGCGCGCGTAGCCACTGCACTTTCGCGGCTTTTGGCAACAAAGCCGGCATAAGTCAGTGAGGTAGGCTCCCACCGCACCCCCCCCCCCCCGGCAAGACCGAAGGCAACGGTAATGGACGCAGAAGGCAGGATCGATGCCAACCGTAGAGAAAGGAAAGGAAAGAAACGAAGGGAGATTAGTAAAAGATTGGGAAGGAGGTACGTACCAACGGTAGAGTTTGAAGAGTTGGTGTTGCTGGCTTATGAGAGCCAGGTTGTTGGGACGGTTGTGACTCGCATAAATTTCCGTGCTGTCATGCATGAGTCGTGTAGGAGATTGGAAATCTCGACTACGTATGAGAGAGACATGTTGGCTGTGTTGAACTTCGACGGCAAATCCGTATGCCATGTCAGTGTTGGTTGCGTTTAGTTGAGGGAGGAGGGATACCGTTGGCAGGAGAAGAAGGAGCTGAGTTGCGAAAGGATTTGAGGAAATGGGCACTCAAAGCAAGAACACCTCTTCGGGATGAGGAAGGAACTAAAGCCCGGGTCGACGGGCTGTGAGCAATTGAGCATCTCCCTCTTGCTTAGCGACAGGGTGTCGTTGATGAAGTTCTCCTTTTCGCGGTCACAGAGATGACACTGGAAAAAATCAGTTGAAGTTGAGGGAGGTCGGATGTTGATTGAGCTCAGCCAGATCAGAAGTTGAGAGTTCAGATCACGTCGGGCAGTCACTATTATCGCAAAGGCGCTAAGGCTACGAAGGTTTAACCCTAACGGCTGCGATCTTCCAGGCCCGGTTCCTTAGAAGAA
>JAYGXS010000002.1:96473002-96493489 GCA_036362985.1 Ligula intestinalis | reverse complement strand
ACTCCAACGTCAGTCGCCGAAGGTTCTTGTCTGTCTGATGACCTTGGTGGTGATTGGTGAACGCCAAGGACAGACATCAGTGGGGGAGTCCCTGTCTCGCGCGATGGTTGTCAAGTGCGCGGCAAACAAAAGCAGACACAGTGCGTAGGAGTTAAGCCGACGCGCGGCTTGGCAACAAAGCCGGCATGAGTCAGTGAGGTAGGCTCCCACAGGGCCACCATCTAAACCGATCGATTTTCTGATGCGGGCAGGGCGCAGTAACTGACAGGGCCGAAGAATCCGTCTGGGTGTATCACAGCACAACCTGCCCCTCGTCTCCCCCCCCCCCTCCGCGGACGCACACACCAGGTTTACCAGGGGACATTATCGCAAGTAGTAGTGTCGACAAACAGAAGGTCCCCCCAAATCAAAAGTCAAGCAAGACGGTGTTGTTGGACGGAAGTTTACTGCCGGAAAATAGACAGTACAAAGGCTGAGTTATACGCTAGAATTAACTCCGTGTGCAAACCGAGTCCGTACGCCAACTTATGTTGGCTGCTGTCTAGCTTTGCCTGCGGAAAGTTCTTAGTGAACCGAGCAGCCAGCCAGGTGGACAGGCGCGCGTCAATTGGCTGGCGCCTTGAGCTGCGAGCAGACGGGGAAGCCTAGGGCCACTATGAGATTGCGGCCTCTCGCAGCGGTTGACAGTGGGGAGTTTGTCAAGTGCGAATAGATAGCTAGAGTGGCAAAGGGAGGCAGCGTGAATCAGCACAGCAGCAGGCTCCCACAACATCTCAAGGCACCAAATCGTTGACATTCGCAACGGACACTTGATAACAACTGACATCGCACCATATTATAAGTAGCATAAGTAGGCACTAGATTCTGTCCCCCGGATACAATCGCCGACGAGATCCTTTTCTTGAAAGACGTTTTTCTTGGAAATATGTATCCAAAGGAATTTCCCGATGAGCATCACCATCCAAGACAGTAAGGTCCTGTTCCTCTGAACTACTGCAAACCATGCTATTCAGAAAAGCAAACATCACGAACCAAATACTGCATTTCAACAGCAATCACCCTCTGGCTCAAAAACGTAGCTGCGTTCGTACTCTTTTCTTTTCAAAGAGTTTAAACACATTGCAGCACACTAGCTGACAAAACAGTGGAACAGTATTACCTACGTGACGTCTTTTGGGCTAATGAATACCCTAATTCTTTTATTAATCAAAGCAAGCACCAGGTAAATAGACGATCGGCAACAGAACAGCAACCCGAAGTCTGGAGGGCCATTCCATGAATAAAAGGATTCTCCGAAGCAGTCTCTCGACTGTTACAAACCGCTGAAGTAGGCATAGTCCATCGACCTCAGACGACAATACGCCGACGTGTAATGCAACCTTAAGACAGACTGACCCTACTGAAACATCTGCAGTTGTCTACAAAAAACATTGCAATGGCGGAGACTGCAATTAATTTGGAGAAACAGGGCGCGAATTGCGGATCCGCCTACAAGAACACAAAGCGGCGGCCCGGACACTTAACCCAAACTCACAGCTTGCAACCCATCCCGGAGCGACTGGCCACAACTTCAATATTCATGGTGCGAATATTGTAGGCCGGGCAACCTCAAAAGTGAAAAGACTGACGCTTGAGACGTAGAACTCAGACATTAACTCTGTTAACAGGCATCTGGACCTCCCCACGTCCTACAAAGTCCTGCGTCATTATGTTAGTAAAGGACAGGACCTGGTCAAACCGAACCTAGTATTTGGAAACAAAGACAGACCCATGACAAAACCACCAAAAGAAGGAGCAGAATTACCAGCATTCTCTACCGTGGGGACAGAACACGATACTAATTGCCATCAAGTTATGCCAAAATCTACGCGCAGGACCATGCAGCAAGCGTTAAAATTCAATCAACCCATGGCCGACACACACAGCCACAAGTTTGAGTTGCTGATCGATAAAGTCAGTTCTCGCTTTGAGAAAGGACAGGCGGCCCAGCTGTCCGCAACGTCAGCAGACAAATAACCACATTCCGGTGAGCAGAAATGCCGGTAGGCATCTGCCTACCTTTAAAAAGTGATAATGTGTCAAATGTGATCAAGCGACGGATTCGATGCACGATTAACTGAGCTTGTGCCGCCACTAAATTAGTGTTCATAACAACTACAACAGCTATTCTAGTTCGAACAAATAAAGACATTCTGCCTATGCACGTCACATCCAACTGTGTGGATGCGTTTACATGTAGTTTGGATTGCAAGTACATTGGGCGCACGCAAAGACAGTTAATAATTCGGCCAGCGAATGAGCCGCAACTACGTCGGAGAAACTGGCAGACTTCTCAAGATGTGAATCGACGAACACGCGACAGCAGTGCGGCGAAATGATATGAACGCTCAAGTTGCGTCGCATTGGACGAGAGCCGGCCACATATTCAAGTTCGATGAAGCAAGAAGTAATCATCGCATAAGCCGAGAATTACTTTATTCATGGCTCACGGGTCCCAGTTCATAAACAAGTGCAGCGACTTGCCCAATCCATATTCGGTGCTGAGGCTCAATTTGGTCAATGCAAGTCGTCACTTGGAGAACGCACAGGCCACCGCGTCGTCTTACGACAACACCGAGGAATCAGATGGCTGAGCAATCATCACGTCCACTTCCACCACGCGCGATGAAAGTTTTACAAGTCACGGCCCGCATGCCGATCATGAAGTAATCCAGGCATAAGAGGGCAATTATCGTTATTTGCCACACGTATGCGCTAATGCCTGTGTCCTAAAAATACTGCAACTTCCAGTACATGTCTCATCCCTGTCCGCTACTATTTTCTGCTCATGTCTCTGATGAAGAATCTGCGACGGGAGTCGAAAGGTCTGGCAAATAAAATTGTTGCCCCAGCGATCAAATCTTCTTCTCAATTGTAAGCACCGATAATAGACGTAACCCCATGTCTCCCCCCTCCCGTCCGCTCACTCCTACCCCCCCCCCTCTCCCGCACGCTGTCTGCAGTTTTCATCACGCTTGACAGGCGTTCACTCAAATTTACGCGGGTTCGCTTAGCTGACTTTCTCTCCCCCTGCCATGCGCACCCGCGTGTCAGGCCAGCAGTTCCCAGCTGTGGTTTTTGACCTCCTCGCGCCCCCCAATCCGGACGAGCATGTTGTCCGGAGGATCACGCCGTTTACGATCGAGGGGCCGTTGACCTTAGGTCGGTCTTGCGGTCGCACCGTCTATTAAACAGTGGTGGCTAGAGGATTGAAATAACGGAACATGGACGGTGTACGCGTCTGGCTTGAAACGACAGTGAAAAATGCTCTATTTTGAACATGATATCCAAAATTTTTAGAAAAAAATGACCCCATTAACGAAGAGCAAGGGATAAGGTCAGGAAAAAGGTCATAGAATACTCAAAATTTATAGGTTTACAGCTGTTATGAAAACAAGGTGGCTTTCAACTTCTCAATTTCCATTTCTTCACACGTGAGGTAACGCGCTAGGAATGGGAGTACAGAGTGCTGATATGCCAATGTACGGCAAGGGATATTACAGAAGCTTGGGCGCATAGTAACGGGAAGACTTCGCAGCCATTAGTTCAGAGTTGAGGGGGTGAGCGACCTCCCAAGGGATGCGAGCAACAAATTGCTTGACCGTTTTAAAGTGTCGCTGCATTATAATGTCAGCTAAGCGTCTAGGCTCTTGGATTATGTGGGCTTATATTGCCCATTCAAGGATATTTTTGAGTGTGGCGAGTGACGCAGAGCTATAAAAGGGCGTGATAAAAGGCGAATGGTAAGAAAAATTGACGGTTCTAGGAAGATCTGATAACCTTAAGAATTATTGCATTCTGGATACGAGTAGCTGCAAGGCTATGCTAGCTAACCATCGGTTTCTTATCGACCCTAGGGACTCGGTTGGGGGGCTCGTGGATTTATCAGTCACTAACGGGGACCCCGTGCGCTCTTATTGCCTTTGACTGTCGTTTACTCGTGTGCTTTGGCCGACAGTACCAGTCTACTCGGTCTGATAGAGTTGCGAGGGCGGAACCCAAGGCAAGCCCTGATGTATTCCGTTGTTCAAACATGTAGTTACTCGAAATAGCATAAACTCACATTTCCCACTCCTTGTTTAAATCAAGGGGGTATGAGCCCCGGCGTTGGTTTGAAATCAGCGTCATCTCTGACCAATGCTTATTTCAGAAATAGCACTAGTACTACTAAGACTCAGCTACATTGCTAGTCAGTAATAGTAGAAAGAGTAGTGCCGCATCACTCTCGGCGTCCTTGGGCCTGTAGTGTGTCGTTGCCTGGCCGACTAGCTCGCGTCGAATGGCACTTTCCCAAAGGCTCACCGATGTGGTTTTCGACCTCTCGATCAGCCAATCAAAGTTCCCGCATCTACGCGCTTTGAGCCAAGCGACGAATAGCAAGCTTGCACGCGTTCCCGACGCAAGCTGTTTCTTTGCCCAAAATCTCCAGGCCGACCTAGCCAATGAACGCGCTCTCTCTCTCTGTCTAGTGGCCTGACATCCCTCAAACAGGCACTTGGGACTCGGTCAATCTCCATGGCGGTCGTAGTCTCCCAAGTCAGATTTATTTAATCTATTCTCCTTTCTCTTGTGTACACAATATATTCTTCCCATTACTTTGGCCTTCACCGACTACTATCCTACTACTATCCTACTATCTGAAGATCGTAGTTGCTGGGTTGAACCCACTTACCCCTCTGCGATAGGCCTGCCTTGACACCTACGGAGGATGAGTGAGGTTAGGAAGTGCGCTAGTACCCGCGCAAAGTCTACTGTTACTTAAGACTAGGTTTTGCGGTGTTTCTGGCTTTCATTGGAGAAAGCGGCCCAAACCGGGTCCCGATTGGTCTTCTGGACCCCGGGGGAAAGTGAAGAGTGCGATTGGTGCCTACTACGTCTTTCATCACTATAACTACCCCTGTAGACAGTCACCATCACTGTGCATATAGCGAACTTAATCAAAATGGATGGTTGAACACACACACACACACTCGGTCTGGTAATATCGATTCCTTATTTCATAAAGCACTATCTGTCAGACTGGCAACACTTGTCGCCCATCCTTTTCCTCGAGAACAATGCACACATACAATTCCCCACAACCTTCTGCGATATGCCTAGTAGCACGCCACATCAGTCTAGTAGATTGAATGAGGTATGCATTTACGGCAACTGGGAACTTCCAAAGAACTGGTATCACTCAGCGCGAAATTCACTCCAGACCATGTATCAGCGACCTTTTTGTTCGCTCATGAACTTTTCTAGGTTGAATGAATGTTTTTCGGTGTGGACAAGACTAGTTATGAGGGAATTTCACCGGACAGATTTTTGGAGATGGGTAATCTAAGGACGGACATCAGCTATCAGAGGGGATTGGGAGGATGCGATACGCGAGGATTCCAGAGCAGAAACAACGTCATTTGTTCCATATCCCACCACACACAAACACATCAAAGTAGTGGACGTCACGCAGACATGACTATGTCGGGACTAACTCCAGTCGAACGCAAACTTGTGAGCGCTTGCTGCTTCCAGCCTCTGGAACAGCTACCCACAGGCCAACTCACCCAGACTCTCGTGTGATAACTGCCGAGCATACAGGACTTTAGACGCCGTCCGCTGGCTTGCGGTCGTCTGACAGTCAATTTCCTTCTGTATTTTCTCAATTCCCTCTGTCAGAATATACTATTCATTCCACTCTGGCCTCCCATGACTTCTCTTCTGCTAAGGAATCGGGCCCGGAGATCGCAGTTGCTAGGTTTTAACTTACTTAACTCCTTGCGATAGATACATTCGGATAGACACCACACTGGTCTGTAGCAGGGACGCTTGTTCCCCCCACCCCTAAAAATAGTATTCACCAAAAGTTAGTACCTATGCATTGAGAAAACGGAAACGAAAATACGGATTAACTGGCTTTGGTTCTTCCGAATCCAGCTCGATACTTAACCGCAAGGCTTGAGGTCCTCGACCTTTTGGGTGAAAATTTCGCATAGCTCGGGTTATGATTTCATCTAAAAATGAATAATCAAGTAGGCTGCGCCCTTGGATGCGCATTAACCCCAACGTGTTCCGAGTGAAGCGTTGGGGTGGAGGTGGGGGGAGGGGCTGTCAGTGACATGTCACCCCATCAGCCTAGCACACGTGGTGGTTGTGCCGCGCGGCGTTTATACGGCTCCCCGAAGCTGTCATGGTTTCGACCGTAGGGTGTGCGTGTCTCTATCCATTCGGTAGCCCTGCTCCTTTTCCCACACTCCTACCCCCCCCTCCCTGCTCCAAACAAAACCAGCCCTACAGCGTGGGTGACAGTGAGCTCGTAGGCATCCCAGGCTTCCCTGCATCTCAGCTTCCCACACAATAAAATTCGTGGCCCATTATTCGGTAGCCAAAGCAGCTCTAAACAGGGGGACAACAATGCTTACCCCCTCGCAGGGAAAGAACTAGAAAAGGCGCTCTAAACCCTCTGCCAACCGACAATGGCTCCTGGACGCACAAAACATGGGGTCGAAAAACACCAACAACCTCCATCCTCATGCCTCTGCTTTCCACCCTGTAGAGAGAGATTTTGTTCAAGGAGGGACGTTGGTTGGGAAATAAGGTAGCTTTATCTGGTAAATTTTCAACCCTGGATTCCCAGGTTGTCGGCCTCTTAAAAAAGGCCGACAATTTCTTGAGGCCATGTACTCCAATGATTCATGCATAAGCTTGTACTTGTTACGGCTGTAATAATGCCTGCTATAGCCGGCCTCAATGATGTCACGGACGGTACCGCTCCACGTGTGACGATTGGCGGCAGCGGATCTGGAGAGCTCCACCCTAGTCTCTTCTCCAGCGACGCCTCCAGGTGGCCTGCGGCGCCGGATCGAGGGCAGCATAACAAAGCTCGTGGGCGGACGATGGAGAACGTGCCCAAACCACCTAAGTCGCTTTTCTTGAATGGCCTGAGATATCCTCGCAATACTATCGCAGCCAGGGCAGACTGTCTCATTCGAGATGAAGTCGGGATACTTAACTCGTAGGATGGTCCTCAGGTGTCGGTGATCAAAGACCTCCAGTCTTCGCTCATCTTCAGCGCGTACAGCCCAGCATTCACATTCATAGAGGAGGACTGACCGGAGAGATGCACGGAATCATGCATAAACCGACGTATCGAAGTGGAGGGAGTGTACAAAAATCTCAAATAGAGGGAAGAGACAACAGTTGATCACTACGATCTAACGCAAATTACAGTTGCCAATTAGCCATTATGCTATTTAGACTACTAAGTTTGTCCAACACTGAATGACGCAAATTACAGCAGCCATTTAGCACCTCCACCAGATGACTATATAATTGTACAGCACTTTTGAAATTTCAATTGTTCTTTGCATATTTTCTCAGGTCTGAAAAGTTACCTTATTTCCCAAAGAACGTGCCTCCTTGAGAGTACATTCCTTGGGATGTCTGCCTTCCAATTAATACGAGATTCTGTTAACTCTAGTAGCCAGGTTGAGCCATTGGCTGGAAGGAAAGGCGGGCCTGGTCGCTCAAGAAATGGTGCGCAGGAACAGATGGACATCGCGGCACTCCGCGAGATCCAATTCTCGGAGCAGGTGGGCTAGAGCTGGTTATATTTTGCTCCCTAACGGACGTAAAAAAGCAGAGCGACAAGATGTGGACTCCGGGAAAGACATCGTGTGATGGCTGCAGAGCATCAACGACTGGCTGGTAAATCTTAATCAGTATTCCCGCGGGGGCTAATTTGCTAACTTTGCCAGCACATACACACTGTCGATGCCCAGTTAAGGCGACGTAAAGGACACGGTATAAGAATACATGCATCCAAATCCAACCAACTATACAGAAGAAGGACAAACTGAGCGCCCTCTAATGTCTTTAATGGCACAGACCACGCTACCTAAGAAGGGGGTGTTAGGCGGCTACGTGATCGACAATGGGCATTGTAGCAGCCTAAGTCGTGGTTTTATCGCAGGGAGTTAAGTGAGTTAAACCCAGCAACTGCGATCTTCAGACCATGGTTACTTAGTGCAGAAGAGAAGTCGGCGAAGGCCAAAGTAGTAGGAAGAGTATATTGTGTACACAAAAGAGAGGAGAAAAGATAGAGGAAGTATGACTTGGTAGGACACGTCTGCCGGAGAGCCAGCCGTGCTCCAAGTGAGGTCTCAGCAGCAATCCGGCCAGAAGACAGAGAGCGCGTCCATTGGGTAGGTCAGCCTGGAGATTTTGGGCAAGGAAGCAGCTTGCGTCGGGAACACGTGCAAGCTTGCTTTTCGCCGCTTGGCTCAAACCGCGTAGATGCGGGAACTGTAACTGGCTGATCGAGACGTCAAAACTGCATCGGTGAGCCTTTGGGAAAGTGCACTTTGACGCGAGCTAGTCGGCCAGGCACGACCCACTACAGTTTTACTCGGATCAGGCCAAATCCCGGGTCTATGATAAAAGACAAGAGCATCTCCGTGATCCATATACAACGGAGAGTTGTGATGTTATAGTAACACATGTGGATGAGTACTTCAAATAACTTCATCGGGGTCTGACCTGGACATAAATGGCCGAGTTTTGTTGAAAAAGTCGGTCTAAATCATGATTTTACTCGGATCACTACAATAACTAGGCCGCATCCCAGGTTGATGGTAAAAGGTAAGATTTATTGTGTACAGAATTCTGCATTGCTGTCACAGGCAGTAGTGGCCGTTGACGAAGCCAGGGCTGCTGTCGACTGTATCCAGTCGGGTCTGTGAGTCAGTGTGATGATGGCAAATGCTTTTACATGACCATGAAGTGAGTCCAAGGGAGTTGCTACTGCCCGAGAGGATGTAGCCTGCAGAGGCCCCTGTTGCGTTGGCACAAGGGGGGGGGGGAGCGTGTTAAGTGTCTCTTTAGAAACCACAATTAGACGAGCACGCGTGTGCGACTTAATATCGGTCAAGTGGTCCTCATATCAGCGAATGGGGGCCGCCGGCATTGAAGGAGGAAGAGGAAAGCATTTGTTGGCCAACGGCTACAGCTTCATATCAATACATGCAAGGATAAGGTAACTCTCCCAGACACTTCGGACGGATCCTGAAGGAACTGCACAGAGCAACAGACATAGTCCTTCTGGGGGAGGACTCCTCAACTGCAGGAAAAATGACTGATCTCCGAAATATCTTCATGGACCTAACAAAGGCGTCCTATACCTCCAACCTCGATGAACTCTACAGGAGCATGCTGAAGTTCAACTGTCCGAGGGGTTTCACACAAATGGCGAGTCAACTTTACAGTGACTCGTGTCACGGAAAAGGGCAGTCTCGGAGATATTTGCGATGACGGCCTGTGAACTCGCTTCCCTGCGTTCGACGTTGTTAGACACAGTAGTCGCCGGTTATTAATCCCACCTCGGGTCTAGACCAAATTAGGCTTAATAAGCGGCGGGCTTATTAACCGACAACGACTGTATTCTGAACAGAGCATCCACATTCCCACGTTCGCCTGCTAGGTACACACAAGCGAACTAAGGCTCTTGTATAATCTTTTACCAAAACGGTCAGCTGGACAAAGTACTCGCTTTTGACCTCCATCTATCACGAGGAGCAGCCAGTAACCACCGCTTAGCGAACTGATAGGCAGTAGCCCAACATTCGATGCATGCAGGCAGCCCCGCGAGTGTCCATGACAGGGTTCATAATCCGATAATTGAGCACACGCCACTTCTACGAAGGTAGCAGACATGCAACAGACCATGAGACTCTATGCCCCGATGATACGAACATTGATCTAGTTGGCAACACGGACAAGATGGTAGTTATATGTATGTATGTATGATGAAAGTCAACTGAATTAAGCAAAGCTGCCAAACCCCCCTAACAATCAAGTAAGCCTAGTAGTCACTGTTGGATCTTCGATGAATGCTGAGAAAATCCTGCCTGAGCAGTCAGCTTGTTGTTCCGTAATGGTTGATTCTATACGAACAGAAAGTTGGGCGCGTAAAATCGATGCAAGTGAGATTATCCACAGTGCACTGCGAACCACGTAGCGTAGGCTGATCAAAAGCCCTTCCCACTGTTTGGGTTCTATTATCAAGGAGGCCGCCAATTTTCCATAATTAGGTGAACTATACGATGCGAACGATCGGCTGAGGTTAAGAATGACCATAGGCCAGCTTACAGCTGTGAACGAACTCTTCACAATGGGAATGACGGTTTCTAAATATATAACGATTAGCGACTAACAACACGTAGGATCTGTGCCAACCGTGATTCCGGTCGGTGGGAGCTTATAGCAGTCTACACCCGACCACAAACCTGCAGGTATAAAGAGTCGCTTCTTTGACAACACTCCGATAAGTCACACAAGTGAAATTAACCGTTGTCATCAATGAAAAAGCCGAACAATAGTACCAAATGCAAACCACCAGGTTGTGCATCTAAGGCTAAGTTACCTCATACAGGCGGTCTGTCAAACTAACCTAGCCTTAACACTCTAGCATGCCCAGTTGTGCGATGACACCAGTTTATCACGAAATATACGGGCAATGATAGTAAACCGCTAATTGGAATACAAAGGGTGGCCGCTAAGTCAGAACTGATTATATTGACCACTTGCTGTTTGTCAGCACCACAATTAACAGAGTTGCCTTTCTGTATCCGACAGGATACCATTGATACTGAGTGCATAAGCAACCCAAGAGCCTTTAAGAAATACCGACAACGTCCCTCCACTGTTAATTTATACTAATGTTTACTGGCCTCCACAATAAAAATAAGCTGAAGTGTACTTGTAAACACAAACGTCTTCAGAAGAAGAAGATGCGATCACTGGAACAAGGACTTTATTTTCCTGACGTTTCGGATTCCCTCCGGAATCCTTAATCATAGGTAATCAAATAACAATCTGAAACATGCGCAGATAAAGTCTTCGTCGCAAACCGATGAAGGTTCATTGTTAGAACGAGCAACCCCAGTATAAAGTCCAGCCAGAATCGACGCCAGAGACCGAATATTCGAACGGTACAAATTTAGTATTGCAGATGAAACATAAAGATACTGTAAAAAAACACTTAACGTTCACCAAGACTTCTACCGGATGCGATAGCACATCGGGAACTACATTTCACTAAGAGTATTAAGCCATGGATGTGAAAGTCGATATACACGAAGAATGGCAATTGGCGCGACGATAGGGCATATTGCGTACCTTGGTATTTTCACTGTTAGGTGATAAAGACAGAGAAGGAGAGGTAATAAATAATATATATTGAAGGCTGCTCATTTTATAGGTACACAACAATCAGCCTTAGCTGGATTAAGTCTGGGAATACTAACAATCCCAAATTTGCTTTCAGCCTGAGTCGGAAATCGACAATCGATAAAGACTGGTTTTAAAATGGGAATTGAAAGGGTTTTAAAAAAAGAGTATATGGGAACGAGCAGATCACGTTTAAGAAATCAGTATAAATGTGGTGATTGTAAAACACCGATATTCAGAGACTCGAGGGGAGAGCACAGCAAAAGATCTAAGCGACGACTTCCGTTCCGTCCTCGTCAAATTTCAAGTCTGCAAGGGCTTCCATCATAGCGGACCGCAGCTGAGGCAAGGCTGCCACCTTGTCGTATAAATCGTCCAGACGATACTTATCGTATATTGCCTAGGAGAATAAGACAAATTGATAACCTACCCTGTACTTGGATGGAGAGTTTTGACGATAAACCGCCTTAGCTAGGATTTTTAGGGGTCCGCGGACATCGTCGATGGAATACCCGCTAATATAAGCAAGCTTCTCATTCCAGACGTCGTCAATGCTGTCGGAGTGTGCACAAACCGCAAGGGAAAGGCAAGCAGCAACAACGGCTTTAAGATTCCCCGGCAAGTAGGCAAGATCATACTCCTGAATTGTCAGTTCAAGGAAGTATTTCGATAAATTGTGCATTCGTCGGTCGGCCTAGGTGGGTTAGGTAATGAAACGTGTTTACCTCTAGCGCTCGGGAGATGCGGCGCAAAAACACGATGGGGGACGGAATGGACAAGTAAAAATCCAGAGACTGTAGGATAAGTTGCTCGCATGTACGGATATCGCGTTTAGTATATGTATTATCAGTTATAGATGAGAAGTCGCCAATGTCTGGTGGATACATTTCCTCGAATTTAGAGGCAATAAAAAGGGCGGTGATGCCGACTAGCTGGAAAAGGTCTTTTGTGATTCCAGACCCGCATTTCTATGGCAACTGCTGTTAAGAAATCAAAAAAAATTACCTGTAAGTAACGATCCATAATTGCAATGCATAAATACAATGTCTCCGGCTGGAGCTTGTAGCTTTGGTGCACTTGAACCAACCAATTAACCAGGATGTATCTCATCCTCGGACTTATTTCAGTGCAGGCAGACAAAAAGGTTGAAGATAACGGTTGGCATCGCAACTCCTCCGTCTGTAAATAATTGAAGATAGTCTCGGCAAAGACTGAAACTGAAGCTGCGTCACGCGCTGTGTCCTTGTCAACATCCATATAGATAGACGAGTTCTCGCCGGCGAGCAACATTGACCTTATAGCTTTTCTTCGCTGGCAGAAAGTTTGCAACTCATTTATTTCTGCCTGCGTAAGGTCTTTAAGTCTTTCGTTAAGCAGCGATTGCAGATTGCGCGTGGATTCCTGATCCGCTTGAATAGGTTCTTGGGGTGCACCCGGCTTCTTAAAAGACTTGTGAGGCAGGGTTTCAACGTTCTGCAGTTCCCCCAAAGCGGCTCGAGACCTTGTGTGCACATTAGCTTGAGTGCTTGTTTTGTTATCAAAGGACTTTGCAAATGCGCCTACATTTTCATCCCGCTGTAATTGCAAAAGATGGGGACAATTAATGTGATGCAAGTAACTTTAACGAAATATAATAAGACACAGAGCCGAAAAGCAATGACAGCGGGAAACGCATACTTTAACGATGCTCATATCTCGTTTTGGAATTAGATCGCCCTCTTTCATTTGACAGTAATAATGGGCGTTGGAAACAAGGTTGCTACGCAAACAAATTTTAGGGATTTATTGCGAATCGCTACCCTAAGGCGTAGCCGCAAAAAAGAAGACCGAAGCTGGCAGGCGAGACTGTGATCATTAAATTTTGAACCACAGACTGCAATAAATAGGGCCTATCCATTAAGTAAAGCAACACATTAGGGGTTTTAATATACACGGACTCCAGGGCGAGAGTGCAGCCCATGGAGCTCTATGATCGTATAAGACGTGTCCGCGGTCTATAATCATACTAAGATAACTCAACCTGCAACCGTAGGAAGGGGTCGTGAGGAAAAGACATCTGCACTTGCGAATAAATGTTCTTGCAAGCAAGAATTACGCACAAGCTCAACGTAGGTCGTAGTGTGTGCTTGAGGGAAATATTTAGGTCCTTCAACTACAAATTAAGTTCTCACTGGCTAAGACACAATTACTTTAAGCAGACGAGCTTACATGAACGCCAGAAACACCGAGCCGACTACGGGTCAACATAGCGCCCAAAATTCAAAATCAACAGAGGATCTTTGACGCGAAAACCGGACCGGTGAGTTATTTCAGTTATCCAAGCAGTTAAACAAATCGATGGGACAGTGTATCAGGCATTTTTTGCTTCCATATTTTCACTGAAAAATTTAAGATTAAGTCTCTTAACCAAGTCTGAGCTCATTTTTGCATAAGATCGGAAGGAAGATGCGAAAATATGTCAATCAATACTGGGTAGTAAAAGAGGGCGTTGCAACGAGTAACGGGTAGGACGTTGGAACGGGGTATTCGAATAGAAGCTCACTACATGTAAGAATAAGATTGGTTTATTTTCGTGGTTGAGTTTTTAAGGTGGTCATGGTCTTATTCTAATCAGTTCCACGTTTCAAGTGTATGATTGATTGTACGAGCTACCTGCACTACAGTGCCTTCATTCATGCTGAGATCAAACTGTGGAGAAGCATCAGGTCCAGAATTCACAAGAGTTTTAATTTACTCTGCTTGCTGACTTTTAATTTTATATATTTATTATTGCAAGGTCACGTGACTTCGCACCAGAAGGACCAACGAGGAGGAAGATGCTTTCCGATATATTTTGGTGGCCAGAAACATGCAAATTTTTAGGCGCAGCAATACATCGGTGTTTTAGTGACATCCTCACTTAAGTGATTGTCACAGTGTTAAAGCGTAGCTTAAGGTGTGGATGGTACCATTCTCGCTAATGTAGCCCTTTTTACATGTAGATAAGGACGTGTTCGATAAAACCTAAAAGACTAGATCGATTTCACATTGACGGTTCCGTACAGGCGTAGCGTCCGTAGCTCAATAAGAATTAGTGATAAGTGCTCCTCATTCGGATAAACCTGTCACGTCTTGCGTGTGATAAACGGAGAGAATCTTTGCACTCAGTGAGTTAAACTCGGCAAGATCTGTTGCTCCACTGTTCCATATTCGGTCCTCCACTAAACGAGGTCATCAAATCCCCCATTACTGAATGAAGATAAAAACTTTGTGCTCGATGAGTCCAAAAACACCAAATTGTTTAATGCATTCTTTGCAAAACATCTTACGACTGGATCTGAACCAGTCCCGTCGTTTCAGCCATGCTCATTCAATATTATCAGTACCATTGATTACTCCGTAGAAGTAATTCGTAAGTACATCGTTCGTCTAAAAATACTCGCATTCCTCAAGAACTGACGATATTCTAAACTCAGTTATCAAGAGCGTGTCGAGCTTCCTTTGAGGTTAGTCATCTATTTTTAGCCCATCTTCTAAACGGGTTCTTTTTTGACTCATTGAAAACGTCTATTATTCTTTCAGTTTTCAAGTCAGGGTATCGTGTGGATGTAACTTATTATCAAGCCGTTCACAAAACCCTGGCCATAGCAAGAATCCTCGAAAAAATATTTTCAATCAAATTCTCGTCTTTTGCATAAACAATAACCTATAAAGCTCCTCGCATTACGGTTTTCTACCTGGAAGCTCATGCTCAACTTGCCACTTGGCTTTACTTTACCTTGTCACTGCAGTTCGTAACGAGCATCAGTCAGTTGTTGTGATAAAGTTTTACCTTAGCAAAGCTTTTGTCATGGTGCCGCACAGGCATCTTAAAGTGAAACTGGAAGCCTTCAACATTCAGCCTCCTCTTCTTGATTTCTTTGGCTCCTACCTGTCTAACCGCAGTCAAAAGGTCTTAGAAGGTAATAGCTACTCGACGCCTCAGCCGATCAGGAGGTGCGTTTTTAAAGGCATGGTTTTGGGTCTCCTCCCAGCCTTATACGCAAACTGCAGGGGATCAGAATATTTGGGGGAAAACGGCATAATGATGCCCAAGGCCACTCCTTCTGCCAGTTTCAGAAGTTTATAAGAACAGACAATTGGACGAAAGGATTTTTGACCAGAGGAAGAGGATTGTTCGAGATGGGAACGATTCTCATTGATCGCCGATCATCGGGAATCTTAGAACCCATGAAGAAAAAGTTGATGAAGCGTGTCAATGCAGAAGCTAACTGAAAAGAGCAGGATTTCAGGAGAAACAAATACATCCCATCTGGCCCGGCGGCTGCTGAATCATAAACCTTTTTAAGGTGTTTCGTCACTTTTTCCACAGGCACAGGAGCAAAGACACTTGGTAATACGAAAACGGTTTTTATCGGAAGATAGGTGTCTGTGGGAGTGTAGATGAAGTTTGCATTTAAATGGTCTAAGTCAACGTCAGCATCGATATGTGCTAGTGCATCGCATTTACCGGTGAGACGCTTAAGACTCTTCCGAATTTCATCGGAGGAGAGGGGAAATGAACATGTTGAAGGAGTAAAAAGCCGACTGACAAAAAAGTCATCCAACCTAGAAAACAGACGTTTTATTAGGACGTTCACATCCTTTAGTCTTTCACACAGACCTAGTTTGTAGAACAGTTCCTTTTGACGTCTCAAAGTTTTTAGATAGGCAGAAGGAATTATGTCAGGTCTAACCATAATAGTGTCAAGTGGACAGAAAATAGTTAAACTTTCGTTGAAAAGCGTTTTAAGTTAACTGGAGCATGACTCGACGTTCGAGTGTTCGAAAAGGGCAGGGAGATGTTCAGATATGACCTTATGGAGCAAAAAAATATTATGTGGGGACGTGTCGCGAGCCCTAATTTTCCTCTCGGGTTTTGCTAACAGTCCTCTCTTAGAACTGCATTAGATGGTTGGCAGGCCCAATAACACAGAATGATCTGAGCTTGCTAACAGAGCTCTTTTTTCACAGCAAAAAAGCGTGGGATAGTTGGTCAGTATGTGATCAAGAGGGGCGTCAGCACGAGTGTTGAAGGAAACTAAGTCGTCAAAACCTAAAGATGTAAGGGAAGCGTAGATTCCCGCGGTTGGAGTCACCACATTAAATAACATGCTCACAGGACAGTACGGCAAGTTTAAGGGAAAGAAAATAAAAAAAACGGGTTAAAGCCCCTTAGCATGTAGAGGGAGGAATGTAAATACTGACATAAATGATGCCTTTAGAATTACTGAAAAATCGAGGCTTACGGACTAAAAAAATGATGTCTATAAGGTCCTCCGAATAAAAAATAAAGAATTATAATTTGTGCACCATTGGTTTGTATACAAAAACATCCACGCCCCCATATCTGCTGTTTGATAAGTATTTTCTCTCCCAACGAAAACATTAAAAGCCGGTGGTGTACTGAGTTGCGACTCAATATCGCTCTTAGGCCAAATCTCTTGGAGGCAGATAACTCAAGACTTACTGTGTTCTTTTTATGACACAAGTGCCTTCAATTCGACACTTTTGTTAAAAATTGAGCGGCAATTTGAAGATATAAAACCTGGAAGAGACAAAGAAGTCAACGGTTGATGTTTTATTGCCTGTTGCCATCCGCAACGATGTTTTTGTGATCGTATGGTATTCCTTTGGAGAGCTTTTGACGTTGATGAGTCGCAAATGCGACAGAAAGGATGTAAATTGCAAAAATTGACATAATGAGCTGCCATCGATAGAATTATTGTATTTTGTTCGTTCAAAATGTACGATTGTACTGCAGAGTTGACCTCAGGATCATCAATGCAGACAAACAAAGAAAAAAGCTAAACAGGGTGGCATGCAATAATAAATTCCCACGTGAATGGATAACAAAAAATAAGCAGCTCAAATTCGAAAGCTCGCCCCAACTACGGGACGGAGCACGAGTTTAACTTTGCAGCTGCGAAGAAAATTGCCCACGCTGGCAGCAAGAGAGGCCCAGAAGCCTAAGATGCAATAGACACTAACCACATTGGGCCTAAGAAGCCTTTATTTGAAATTGCATTGGTTAACTAAAGGCGCAAAAGTGGTTCTGAAAATCGTACTCCTTCATGAGTAAGCGTGCCCAACCGTCACATGGAGTTCAAAGATAACAGATTTTAAGTATTTGTTTAAACGATGAAAGGACCTCATAGGTTCAAGCATTGCTTTACTTAATTCTCTGCATTATCTTTTGACCTAAAAGCATAGAAAGAGACATCCTTCTACTTTTTTAGTAAATAGATAATGCAAATGTCCAGCGCCAACGCTTGAAATTTACCTGATAGCTGTATGCATAAAATCCTTTTGTAAAATCAAGGAAAGTGCTGCTATGATCACACTGGCTTAAAATTACGCGCTCAAAATGCAAATATGGGGGAAATTGTCAGTTTCTATGACCTGTGATTCTATAAGCGACAAGCATACATACACATGCATATATGATAGTTCCCCCATCGATTTCGACGATGGGCACCACGCGCTCCAACAAGCCGCAGCAAACGCTGAAGCAAGCCGCAACAGACACTGAGGTGAGCAGGGCAAGCAACGCGTAAGTGACAGCAAGCAGGAGCAACGCAGAGAACTACCACGAGATAAAACAGGAAATTAGGCAGACTCGCGCAGAATCTACCCACTCGCTCGCCACTCCCCCTCCCTAACCGGTGTAAAGACAAAGTCAATAAGACAGGGGATGAGGGAGGGTGTAGATGGCTAGCGCGATAAACACTCAGCACGCGCACACTTGCATCAGCCATCTCGTTAGGTATGCTCCCAACTGCGCGGGAGCGCCATAAAGGCCAGATTAAGAGGGAGCCATCGCAGCCTGACTCTCAGTCTTCCCTCTCCTCCCGTACGCACACTCAGATACACGCGTACAGGAGGAGCAGCTACGTTGGGGCCAGAGTTTTCCCGTCAGTTGGCAGACCCTCCAAGCCACGGCTTTTAGCGCACTGTGATAGATTCAGACAATTGTGGCATCCCTGAGGTCCTGGGGAACTTGTCCCCGTCGCCACACCTCTTGGAACAGAGTGGTGAGGTGAGTTATGAGTTGGTGACCACCATATTTATAAATCTCCGCCGGGATCCTGTCGGACCCGGGCGCCTTTCTGCTGGACAGTTGCTGCACAGCCTTGATGGTCTCCTCGGGGGTGGGTGGGAGGTCGAGATCAGCATTAATTTCGACTTGCGGCAACCGGTCAATGGCAGCCTCACAGGTGGTAGAGGGCCGGTTGAGTACACTTTGGAAGTGCTCGGCCCAGCGGCTCAGAATGTGGGTCTTCTCAGTAAGACGGGTGGAACCCTCAGCGCTGAAAAACGGGGCTGTGCTTCTGACTTTAAGGCCGTAGACGGCTTTAAGCGCAGCGAAGAAGTTCTTTCATTCTTTGCGTTTCGCATAGCCTTGGATTTTTTCACCCTTACTAGCCATCCAAGCGTCCTGATTTTCTCGCAGCCGCTGCTGTACAAGACGGCAACTTTGGTAAACAGCAGTTTTCGTGGCGTTGGTGAGGGGATCGACGTATTCTTTGCGTAGGCGATTTTTCTCAGAGATGAGAGTGCTGATGGCTGCATCTTTTTTTATCGAACTAGTCTTGGTGTAGGCGGGACGCAGGCCCAAGGATGCATTTGGCAGTAGATTAAACAGCGTCCCGTAATTGAAACCATCGAGTCTCCACGGATATGTTCTCTTCTGCGACTGGAAGGTTGTCCAGCTGTTGGGTCAGCTTGTTGCTGAAACGCAGCTGGTTGGTAGGCAAGTTTAACCAAGCAGTATTCAACTTGCCTGGGTGTCGTTTACCTTGGGGCCCTTGCGTGGTTTGAGACGGATGCACATCTTGAAGATGATAAGACGATGATCGGTATCACCGTCGGCACCCGGCATTGCCTTTGTCACCAACACGTCCTGCTGGTCGCGTCGCCGCACAAGGACATAATCCAGAAGATGCCATTGACGAGACCTGGGGTGCATCCAGGTCGCCGTGTGCTGCAGCGGTTGGCTGAAGTAGGTGTTGGTCAGTATGAGATGGTGCACCGCGCAGGTGCGAAGGAGGTGTAGGCCATTGTCGTTGAGTCCTCGGAGGCTGTGGGGTCCAAGCACTCCTCTCCAGGCGGCGTGGTCTGTGCCGACGCGGGCATTGAAGTCACCAAGGACAATCATCTTGTCCTCTTCGGCACAGAGGCCAGGAGGGCGTGCAGGTCCTTGTAGAACTTGTTCTTTGTCTCGTCGGAGCTGGTTATTGGAGGAGCGCAAAAACCAACGATGATGGCGAATTTGCCACCGCAGAGAGGCAGGCGGAGGCTCATTAGGCGTTCGTTGATACCCTGCGGCCTATGTAGAGAGGTGTGAAGTTGTTAATCTTTTCAGTGCGCATGCACTCTAAGGGCGCTTCAGTACGATTCAGTCCAAGAGGTGTTACCCCCTGAACGAGGGTGCCATGAGTCACTATGTTGAGCCGCCCTCCCCCCCCCCCTATCTCATAAACCCCTGGCGCGAGCTATCGATGTAACTACATTCAAATCGATTATCTGATTTCCCATGCCGTCGTATGAGAGGCGAGCTGTCGGGTACGTCCGACAGCGTGCTTAGTCGCCTGGGATTTGATAGCACGCGGCTGCACTCAACGCGAGTATGCCAGTGCTAAGTTGACGGCTCAGTTGAGTACGGAAGAAGGAGAGTACCTCAGGAAAGGTCACGGTACCCAATACAGCTATTGCCAGGAGTCCGACACTAAGTTGAATGACAACATACATGTTCTGTGAGGAGCGATACTGCCACTAAAGCAAGCTTATTAATTCTAGACCGCAGATATTATGGGGCAGTAAAGGCAAGACAGTATTCGACAAATTGAGCAAGAACAGCCTCCACTTACCTAAGGGAGGAAGTACTCACCTGTGTGCCCGACAAGCTTGACGACGCAATCGTGACGCGAGGCGATTAGTGAGAGGGGCTGGGGCTGATGGTGGGGATGTATGAGGTGCTGGGTGTGCCGACATCATAGTCAGTGCCGCTGTCGTGAATGCGCATGTGACCTAGTAGGCCCATGCGATGAGCGAATGATCGGGGGCAGTGTGGGCAGTGAAGGCGGCGGTCTCGTCTGTGTGTTGGTGCTCCAGGCACTAGTTCACCAGTCTCTGTGCGATGGATTCGCAAGTGACCGATGAGACCGATACGTGAGGTGAATGTGCGATTGCAGTGAGGGCATATCAGGCCCTCAGAGCTGGTGG
>JAYGXS010000002.1:96423855-96459144 GCA_036362985.1 Ligula intestinalis | reverse complement strand
TGAACGCCTCTAAGTCTGAATCCCGTCCAGAGATGCGCAACGATACAATATGGCCTGCCACGTGGTTATGCAGACATAGTACTTTACGGCTAGGTTTATTCGGATGGGGCCAGCATGCCTCACCAAACCTGGTCGGTCTGGTAATTTTATGCCAGAGCTGTGATCATAACCATATGCACCAGGCCATGGTGTTGTGCGGGTCGACACAATATCCAATTGTGGTATGAGCGTTGTGGCACTAAATCGTTTGTAGACAACTTAATGTTTTGTCGGGGAGACGTGAGTATTCGAGCACCTATCAGACTGCGAGGGATTGAGTCCTATTCCTACCGGACGTAATAATTTGAGGCCTTGGAACCCCACTCATACAGTTACTGTTATGTGTTCTTGTGGTGGCATACAAGTATTTTTTGTGTATAGCATAATAAATTCCTAGGATATTAACAAAGGCCCCGTTCAACCTCCATTTACACCCCCTCCCAGTATACTCAGCTGAACTGAAATATTTGCTAATAAACAGCATGTTACGCTTTAAGTCCACTCAATAAAAAAAACCGACTCAAATTTTGATCTTCACAGTTCATCAGATATACAACCTACTGCATAGGGGTGGGGGGGGGAGGGGAGGGAGGAGGGGGTGACGTGCACATGATAGGCTGTTGTGGCAATCGCATGCTGGCCCAAGCCCCGGACAGCAGTCACAGGCATTCCGTGTGCTTGACACCCAAACCTCAACCACAGCCTTGTAGGGGTCTAAGCATTGGTTGGGCCTTGAGCAGTGCAATCATCAGACTGCATGACAGTCAGCGATGGTTCCACGGGGCTACAAATGATGCAGCTGCATTGCCTACCAACTCGAGGACCTCGGCGACCAGATACTCGAGAACAGCAGCCAAGTAGACTGAGGCTCCGGCACCGACACGTTCGGCGTAGTTACCACGGCGCAGAAGCCTGTGCACATGACTGACTGGGAAATAAAGCCCAGCACGGGCAGACCCGGTCTTTGCCTTTTTGCAAGATTTGCCACCTTTGCCGCGACCGCTTATGTTGATGATCAGAGAGACGTGATATCACCTGCGTCGCCAATTGGTGTAAGGGCAGCCACAGCCGAGATCTCACCGTCTATTTACGCCTTGTGAGAGTCCTCAAGAAGAAACACGAGAAAAAGAGCGCAGAAGCAGAAGTCTTGGAGCGTAATTGGTACAACATAATTAGGGCAACAAACGCGTGTTAAACTATGTCCATCAGGCCAATCGAACACTATCCTGACGTGAATAGCGACGCGAGTGGCTTGTGACTCAATGATTGGCTGTAGCTTAAATGTTAAATTATTGATTGATTGACTGCCAGTCTGCGTTCGACGTGGGTAGGCCGATCGGTAGCCTGCCGTGAGCGCGGCTTTCTGCTTGCATGCTCGCGCGTTGACATCAGCCTTGTCGCCAACTGATTCGATTAGGGTGAGTCCTAACAAGGCCAAATTCTGGTTTGTAGGGAAAGTGCAGAAGGCACCATATTGAGGGTCGTATTGTAGGCAGAGCCCCAAGTTGCTGTCTTAGGTAGCAGTAGCTGCTGGCAAAACTAGGGCTAGTTGACTGCGTCCAGCCAGGTCAGAGAGAGAATGCGTTTTTATGTGAACGAGAACCGCATTGGCAGGCGCTGTTTGTTTTACCCGTAACGGTCTTCAGGTAGAGTTGTAAAAAATTCCAGTTGCCTTTCAGATTCGTTGATTTATAACGCATGACAGTGAGATTGGATGTATGCGCCCTTCCGTAGGGTTCCAGAGTTTGAATGTCTTTTAAGAGTTCACCGTCAAATACCAACTCGTAGTTTTGGACAGTTAGTCGACACAGGCGGCAAGTCGTCCAAAGTGGCCCTTTCATTGACCCCAGATCTTACCTCGAGTCCAGATGGTAGGGTTATGTTTATCGCAGGGGATTAAGTAAGTTGAACCCTAGCAACTGCGACCTTCAAACCACGGTTACTTAGTAGAGGAGAAGTTGGCTGAGGCCAGAGTATAATGAATAGTTTATTGTGTACACAAAGGAACAAAGAATAGATGGAAGGAAGTTGGACTTCGGAGCACATGTCATTCCGCTGGAGCGCCGTGGTCCTAAGTGACATCAGGCGGCCGAGGGTGGGGAAAAAGGGACAGTTTTGAGTGGTACTTGGGCAGCTGCGAGAACTTAGACGCAAGTGTGTGTGTGTGTGTCCGAGTGGAAATAGGTCAAGTCTCTGCAGGTCAGCGCGTCTGTAAGCGCTGGCTGAGGTATTTGATGAGCTTAAGGCAGCTGGCCTTGAACAGTGACATCGGACAAAGCAATGGAGGGCGTCGGACGGCAGAGACCACTACATGTTCATCAAAATATCCCTTTGCAACCTCCAAGGGATCAGTGAAGAATATAGAATAAGCATTCCTGATGCCGTATTCCTCCAGGTCATAACCACTTGCAAGCAGTGGACCGTTAAATAGCAAGGTTTGTTTCTCGACCGAGATCCATTTAGCACAACAGATAGTGCAGTTCAAACCCGAGACACTTTCGTGGTCCGCAACATTCTGGTTCAAGTTTTACGCGCAAGCAGCGAATATCTAGTGTTCAGGATATTTATGGCCTGAGAATAAGCTCTACTCCAGTGGCCCCTGTGGGCAATCGGAAAGAACAGCTGTGTCGCATGTGTCGACTACCTGTCCAAGGTGAATAGTTGCTTTTGGGCGGCTTACTCTTAGAAGGAAGTCAAACGTTGGCGTCCTGCGGAGTGGCGCATGATTCAAAACTCTCGCCATCACTCATGCGGCATATGGATCCGGATCCTGAAAATAACGAGAATACCAAACGAATATTTATTAACACTTATCCGGGAAAACAGTAACGTTCGAAGTGGATCCTTTAGACACAGTATATATTTTGAGGAGTGACATAAATTCAAAGAGGGCATTCTGCTGGAAGAGAAATGGAAGCTGAAAAACTCTTGATGGACTAGGACATGCAAGATGGATCAACGCTTCGCATGCTTATAAGGCTAATGGGCGGATAAGCCAAATTTCCATTTTTATCTAATACTTTCAGTTTAAATTACTGTACTCTGCTATGATAAAATAACTATTTTTGCGGCGAATACCGACTTCTGCATTCGGGGCAGAAAAATACATTTAAGCTACCGGAGTTGCATACTTCTCTAAAACATTATAGTGTAACATGCCCACTACTGGGCGCTTCACGGGGACCCTTTTACTTACCTGACTCAAGGGCGGTATTTCGAAACAGCCACGCAAGTGTTTACTTCAATAAAGAAGAATACAATAATTTAAACGTTATCTCTTAAAATAAATGCAAATTTGGCTTATCCAGGCCTCAGACTCAAAACCACGTAAATAGATGCTCCGCCTTGTATATTATAGTTCATAAAGGTTTCTTCGTCTTCCAATTCCCTTCCTGCCAAGAGGATACGTTGATCGGCCAGTAGAGTGCCATCTACTGATTGTACCCGCCTCTTCAGAATATACGCCATGTCTGAGGGAATGGCTTTCAGCCCTCTTGTTTTCCCCGTAACGGTCTTCATGTAGAGTTGTAGAACTTTCATGTTGCCTTCCAGATTCGCTGATTTATAAGGCATGACATTTAGGATAGAATTATGCGCCATTCCATAGGGTTCCAGATTTTGACTGTCTTTTAAGAGTTCACCGTCAAATACCAACTCGTAATTTTCTCCGGCAGTCGACACCAGCGACTCAGCTGTTCTTTCAGGTCTTCCACGGTGGTCTTTTTGCAGAGCGAAGGCCACAGCTTGAATCCAGACGGCAGAATTAGACCCATGATATATCCTTTTCAAAGTTTAGCGGAAGGATAAGGGATGGGCAATAAGCCTGCGTTATACTGTAATCCTTCAACAAGTAGTCATCTTCTGGTACGTGACCGTCAAATATCAAGGTTTGTTGCTCCACCGGGATTCGTTGATCACAGTAGATTCTGGCCTTCACACCGAAAACTCTTTCAGAGGTTCCGAAGAGCCACCTCAAAATATCCAATGCGCTTGCATCTAATGTGCAAGAGCATGTTTATCGTGCGAATTAGCTCTCTTCAGTGTGGCGCCTGTATAAATGCAGTCATCTGAGCACGAGTCTGTCACAGAACAGTGACCCCGTCAATCTATTGGAGGTAATTTGATTAATCTCGTCCCCCCAGACCCGATTCTTTTTATTGGTGGGTTGCACACCAAGGGTGCGTTTCACATGAGTGTGCGCTGACCTTCGAATATGCTTTTTTTCATCACAGACATTCCTACGAGGCTCAACTGCTAAAGGCATACGTCACCACATGTAGAGTCTGAGGTGCTTTGAAGAGTGCCAGCTGAGACAGCAGTCATGCTCTCGCTTGCGTCATCTGATGCCGGGGACACTGGCAAGTGGTGCACCTTATTATCACTCAACACATGAGAATTGCGCACCACGTGTGCAGCACTGATATAATCCGTGAACCTGTACACACATGCTGGAAACGAAAGTGTTGGCAAATAATAAGACTTAATTGACTGGAAGCTGGCATTAAGTTTCTACTGATAGCAATCCTATTCTGATACTATTCATGCTAGTATTAAAGGATCGTGCTTAGGAATACTAATACAGAAGGTATTAGGGTAAGGTGCAATGATACAAGAGATTAGCAGGCAAGTTCAACGAGAAAAGTGCCCAACTTGCCAGCGGTGGAGCACTTACCTGGAGGTTCCCGGCGTGCTTGAAGGCATATCCTTATCTTGGGGATGGCGAGGCGATGAGTGAGATCGGGGGCTGGAGCTGGTCGTGGGGGTGTGGAAAGTGCTGGGTATGTGGAAATCGCGGTCAATGCCACTGTCGTGAATGCGAATGTGACCTTGTAGGCCCATGCGATGGGCGTTGGCCCGGGGGCGGTGTGGGCAGTGAAGTCGGTGCTCTCTTCTATGCGTTGGTGCTCCAGGCACCAGTGCATTAGTCTCTGTGCGATGGATTTGCAAGTGACCGACGGGGCCGATGCGTGAGATGAATGCGCAATTACAGTGGGGGCAGATAAGGCAGATAGGGCTCAAGCCCCCAGTGCTGGTAGATGGTGCAGATGTGGTGGTGGAAGACGAAGATGAGTCGAAGGGGATGGATAGAGTTGCGGGTGAGATGCTGTCGCCGGAAAAAAGCAGCAGAGTGTTTGTGGTGAAGGTGGATGCCGTCAAAGTGCTGCGTAGACATGGATCTGTCGAAGCGATTGACGCCGTAGGAATGGATGCCGTTGGAGGAGTGGTGCATTGCGTCCAGAGGTCGCCAACTAAGCCAGTGCGTGCACGGAGGGTGCACGGAGGGTGCACTGACAGTGCTGACAGGTTGGAAGGGGTTGGGTATTGAAAGTGTGCGTCCATTGATTATGGGCCTTGCGAACCACCCTGCGACAGAGTCATCAGTTAACCTTCGCACGACCACTGGAAACGAAAATTTGGGCTAAAGCAAACAATGCAGAACCTGTGTGATTCCCAAGATAAATCCTCCTGCTCATGTGTGTGCAGTGGTAAGCTACGCAAGCATGTTCTGCTTCTGTTATGCATGAAAATATTTTCGGCACTTCACAGTAACCTCCTTGATCGGGTGTCCTTTACAATGACAGTTCAAAAATCGATTTCGATTATGTCCACCGTATGCTCCAAACAGGTTGGTGCAGAGACAGAGACTCGCATGTGATTTAACTTTCAGCGATAACAGACTTTGGTAAAGAAGACAAATGATCGAGCACTGGAACGAAATGTATTTTTTCCGGAGCTTTCGAGCAGGATCTACCGCGCACACTCTCGCTCTCCCTTCCCTCACGGGCCTCGCCTCAAGATCTTCCTATTGACATTGAGGTAATATGAGCTCAGCGCTGATTTTAATCAGCGCCACTTTTGACTAAGACTAGCGTCAGTAATAGCACCACTACTACTATAAATCAGCTATACTACCAGTTAGTAGTATTAGAAATAGCAGTATAAGCCTTGGTTTCCTTGAGTCTGCCTTGACACCTACTAAAGGCGAGGAAAGGTAGATAGTGATGTAGGTGACCCTCAATAAGAAAGAAGCCATCTAAAAAATCCCATGCGGAGGTTATGATGCTGTATGTTGTGGCCAAACAGAAAGATCAGTCTCCACACGCATCCATGCAGCAATTGGCCATGAAGAGACGTGACCATTTGTCCGAAGTGGCTATGCATTGCCCCGACACAGGACACACCTTTGCATAGGATCAAACACGCATCGTCGGAGTTTGCCCTTCCAAAAATGGCCGAAGCTATGCACTCCGACGATTCATGCATCAACTGGCACGTAGACTTGAATGGTATTTAAAAGCACGTCAAAGAACGATAGATATCACAGGGACCGCATGACAGAAACTGACTGAGGCTACACCTACCAAACACTTTTCACCCCCTATAACTAATAATTTTTTCGGCAGTTTTGAAATTTTAGTTGTTCACTGTACATTTCCTGTTAATCCCAAGACGAGTTGGGGCGCCAAATTCGAAAATTCGCTCATTTAATTTTCTTTTTATCCAAAAGGACATCTTCTTCAAACTTAACAGTAAGTTAGGTGGCGTTTCTGGCTTGCATTGGAAAAAGCGGCCAGAGCCGGATCCAATCTGGCCTTCTTGACCCATGGTGAAGGTGCAGAATGCGGTTGGTGCTAACTACGTCTGCGATCACCTTAAACTCTCCCCACTGTATCCAGTTACCCTACCTGCACCAACTTGTTGATGCACGTGACCTGCTTTAACGGATACGCGAGCAGGCAGCCAGCGAGTCGCGCTCACGCCAGGCTATCCATCCGCGTACACGCGGCGAACGTAAACTGACAATCAATCAATAATTTAAAGCCGTGGCAGGCTAGGACTCTGAAAAGCCAGCCGTGGAGTCATAAGCCAATCCAGTCACTACTTGCTCGAGAGCAATATCTGCTTCGATGGATATGGCTGTACCTGCGTTTATTTACCTTAACTATGTTGTACTAAGTACGCTAAAGAACTTCTACTCTTGAGCTCTTCTTGTTTTGTTCTTCCTCGAGGAATTACACAAGACGTAATAAGACGGGGATGTCTCGAGTTGGGCAACATTTAAAACATCACCATCGCATGAAATCTGAGTAGATTAGAAGGTATTTGTTATGTCCCCGACTAAAAGGCAGAGGAAGGCAAAGCCGAGTCTAGCCGCAAGGACCTTTATTCAGGACAGCACAGAGACAGGGCTTTCTTCAGCTTGTCCGCTACAGCCTATTTGTAGAACTCTGCTCCTTCTAGAATAATCCTGGTCTACCGCATGCGATGGGGGTTCTTAAATGATGTAGGTTTATTTTGAACTTTTCCAAGCTGCGGCCCTGGGTGACGTTTCTACAATGTCTGTACTGCACGTGCCCGGGGCGCGCGTGGCAGGCCTGCAGGCATGACTCAACTGGGTGCGCTTCCGGCCATGGGCTCTGAGTGCGTCGCCACTCGCGTCCCCTTAACAGTATTCGAGAAACAACAGCAACACACTTTCTGGAATATATCGGCAGCAACAAAAAGAGCCGTGCACGCCAAAAAAGCATGCCATGCTCTTTACTGTTTTCTAAGAACGCAGGCTTTTGAAATTGAGCTGCCATTTTTATGCTCTTCGATCGCTTACAAAATTCTTTTACACAAATATTGTGCCCTTTTTCGTCCAGTATAAACAAATTTCAACCCTCTTTGCTTACTCCAACAACGATGAGGCATTAGCGCGCGACGTCAGCACTGCATTTACGGCTCATTCAAGGACGAGATGTTGGCAACTGCAGTACTCGGCCAGTATGCATTTTTTGTGATTTTACGGGATGTCATAACCCTGTGTAAACGCCTGCGTTGACACTTTTTACGTATCCAGTTGTATTTTAGGAAGAGAAGGCAGACAGAATAGTAGATTATACTTAACTGTAACTATTTCTGCTTGTACTTCAGCTCTGTGTCCGGTAGCTCGTCCTTCTGTCATCGGCAGCGCGCTCTCGTGTTGGTCGCAGAATCTCGTCTCGGGCCTTCTGTGCGTCTTCTGTTCGCAGCCGCATATTTAAGGGCCAGCATTTTTTGTTCCCTATTGGCCCCTCCGTGAGTGGCCCACACCAGCAGGCATCGTGCGGTGACCCCAGTGTCGCAGAACCTGGAGGCCGTGTCTCGCGGACACGCAACTCCCTGCATCCTTGCGTGGTGTCGGCCCTTGAAGGTCGCGCGTAATCTGGCTCCTTGTTTTGTGGCACTTTCGCACGTTTTCTGTTCATCATCCTGACCGGAGAACGGCAAGAGCATTAACTCCTGTTCTGTACCGTCCTAACACGGTGTTTTGTGTTCGGCGAATCAAGGACATTTTTTATTATTTTGAACTAAAATCCATCTCTCGCTCTTGTAGTGACCCTGTAGCGCGTGTCAAAGGCAGTCATGTCAACGAGAGGTTTCCAAAATCAGAATTCAGAGAAGACAGAATGAACTGGAACAGCTTTACTGCGAGAAAAATAACTGCACGAAGGCTGTGCCACGAGCCAACTATATCCGTGAATTTGTGTTGTGAAGCTTTGCCTGCGCGATCTTGAGCACTCTCGTCTGCACGACCAATTAAGTGAAGCGGCGTATCGAGTGACATCGAGCGTATGCGCAATTGAAGCAGTGAGTCAATCGATAGTGTCGGGAAGATGGAAACAAATTAATATATCCCGCGTGACGCAAGTCATGGCAGTGAAACTGGACACGCAGACGTCCACAGTACCCCCCAAAATGACCGATGGCGGCCGCGGCACGCAATGCACGAGGTCACGTGAGTACAGTCTCGGACAGCCTCGCTCTACTGCAGAACTTACTTGTACTTGTTACAGCTTTGATCATGCCTGATCTAGCCGACCTCAGTGATGTCACGAAGGGCACCTCTCCATGCGTGATGATTGGCGGCAACGGATCTGGAAAGCTCCACTCAGTCCCTTCTCCAGCGACGGAGACCGAATATAAAAGGTGCAAGAACTGTTTCCACGTCTTGATGGACGGTGTCGAGCCAAGTCTTCAGTTGCCCTCCTCTTCGACGTTTCCAGGTGAGCTGCGGTGCCGGGTCGAGGGCAGCATATGTAAGCTCGTCGAGCCGACGACGGAGAAAGGGTCCAAACCACCTCAGTCGCCTTTCTTGAATGGCCTGAGATATCCTCGTGATACAATCACAGCGGATGCGGACTGTCTCATTTGAGATTAAGTCGCTATACTTAACTCGCAGGATTGTCCTCAGGCACCGGTGGTCTAAGACCTCCAGTCTTCGCTCATCTTCAGCGCGCACAGCCCAGCATTCACATCCATAGAGAAGGACAGACTGAATGGATGCACGGCATACACGACTCTTCATGGCACGTCGGATCCATAGACGATTTCAAGGATTGAGAAAACCCAGCGAGCAGCATCGATACGAAACACAGTGTCGTCTTTGCTTTGCCCATTCGGTAGTAGCCTCGCCCCGAGGTATTTAAAGCTGTCTACTTTTTCAAGTTGATGGCCAGTTATCTCCAGGGGTGCCTTCTCCTGGTCAGGGATGCAGCTCGAGAACACTTTCGTCTTTCGGGAATTTATGGACATGCCAACTGACATAGCAATCTCATTTAACCCCGACACTACCGACTGCAGACCACTAAAGCTTAAGGCTAACAGTGCAATATCATCGGCACAGTCAAGATCAGTTAGCCGGCGTCCGGGTGCAAGCTCAACACTGTCCTCTTCATGTAGTGCCTTGCCGAGAATCCAGTCAATGACGTAATTAAACAGAATGGGCGAAAGGACGCAGCCCCGTCGGACACCAGACCGGATACCGAACGATTGAGAGAGATTGTTGTGGACCAGGGCTCGTGCAGTGGTAGACTGATAGTAGGCCTTAATCATGGTAATGAGTTTCGTCGGCACTCCATCTAGTTCCATTATTCGCCACATGGACCCCCGCACATCCGACAGTCAACCTCCTTCTACCCATTCTCCACTTCCTCTGTACAGAGTAGACTATTTCTTCCACTCTGGCTTACCACGATGAACTGTGGCTGAGGATCACAACAGCAAGGGTTTGACATATTAACTCAAGCCACTGCGATATTGGTGACCTGCGACACTGGGGACTTGAAACTGCTAGATGCGGCTGAGCTCAATCAGCATCAAACCTCCTTCGACTTCAACTGCAGCTATCTGTGTCACTGCGATATTGGTGAAGCCGACGTGGTTTGAACATGCACCAGAAAAATCTAACTTCGTCGTCTTAGAAAAACAGGGAAGGACAGCGTTCTCGAAGAGATTCAAATGTAGTAGTTCATTTGGAACTTCCAAAAAGATTTGTACCAGAAATTGGGAATAAACCTAAAGCACAAAGTGTAAAAGGAACAGTCGGGGTACTCGGCGTTCGTACAGAATTTTTTGGGACAGGAAAGAGAGATAGTCAACTCAATCATAAAAAATTAAAGGATGCAAGTACGTAGTGCGTATGAGATGCTGCCGACTCCAAAGCATGGAGAACAAGTGGGGATAATAAGCGGTAAAAAACAAGCACACTATACAAGATTGTGCGAAGAAAAAAGGAATTTAACACAGGTGAAAAACAGAGAAGCTCGATAGAAAAATAAATAAGGTGAGAAAAGGTAGCTTGTTACTCAGGCAGAAGCCAACTTGTGACGGATTGAAACCAAAATGTGGTCCCTGAGAATAGGGTTCGAGATCAATCACCACCCTGGTTTGCCAGAAAGGGTTGCCATTAACAGCCCAATCAGAAACCAAATGCAGTTGTCTTGCGGTGAACCAAGAAACCAATAATGCTCCTCCCAAAAGGAAGCCATATCCATATACAATCAAGTATTCGTCGAGGAGAGGGAGAGGTGAGTGGGGGATGATCGATAGGGCTGCTGAGAAGAGAAGAGCCTTTTGTTCACAGAAGAATCCGCCTCCTTCAGAGACAGCCTGTCACTATTATCATCATCAGACAACAGTTGCTGCACCGTATCAGCGTGCGAATACGAGGGATTATCAGTGTCTGGAAGAGATTGTGGCCGAACCATCACAACAAGGCCCTTTGTAGTGCCGTAGACGATGCCACCGTGAGGGCACCAGACGAGGGTGTTCAAGGAAACCTTATTGGGAGCCAGGAGGAGGGTTCGGTACCAGCTCTCGACAGAACCGTTTGGATGGATGCCTGCCGGCGGCAGCACTCGTGGATGAGGAATCACGCTGACATTGCGCAGGCAGCGGCGGCGTTTTGGAGCAGCATCTGACCATGCAGCAGCAGCAGCAGGCTCTTCAGGGCTCGAGGACCAGCTGATTTTAAATATTCGGGCTGCAGAAATAATATGTGTTACTCACTATTTTATAGTAACATGTTTATTTTATGTTGACTATACTTGCATACAGTTTTCAATAGGGTCTTCACACGCATTGCCTACTACCCTAAATATAGTGAGCTATACTGAACTATGGAACACAGTCATACAAAGTGCTATTTAGACTACTTCGAGAATCACAAACAGACAAAAAGCGGATACAAACGGCAAGCTAAGATATCACGTGAAGACTCAGAGACACCGCGTCCAACGTAAAAACCCTATATACCGTATGGCCACGAAACAGTGCAATTTTCATGACAAATTTGACATGGTATTTTAGCATATATTTGGTCACGTTATTTTGATCCACTGAGTGCATTTAATCCTAAGAAAGCCTTTCAGTTACGCAAAGCATTCTTTTAGATAACTTTATTAAGGATAGTGGACAGCAATTTTGGCAAAATTGAGAGCAGTCTCATATCGAAGGAAATTCCTGCGCTGTTAAGTATGACAGAAGTGAACTTTTTATTACTATGCATTATGAATTTGGAAGAAGCAAAAAGAAGTTTTAAAATGTTTAAAACATATCCTTTCCAGAACCAGAAAGTGGTATCTGAAATTGTTCAGATGCAAATGAGACCAAGTTTAAGAAATCGCATTTATTTTTACAAACAGGGAAAAAATTCAGTTTGAAAAATGACTTTCTTTGCTAATGTGTGAAGATTTTTGTCACAAAATGTAGCAAAAAATCTTTAAGCGCATTTTGATTTACCGCATCACGTGTTTAGGACGTAGTCAAAATCTGGTCACATACTATCGCGAATATTTAGGTAAAGCCATATGTTACTACATCTAAATCATCTAGAAATATACTCTTTGGTACACAATAATTTCCACTTATGCATGGTTTACAAACGCAACGGACAGAAGAATAGTAATGTTTGCAATATCTTATTAAAATTTCTGCGACTCCTTTGTGCATTCGAAAGCCTAAATCAGAGCTTGGAAGTAATCCACTATGAATTTGAAAATAGGCATTCCAAGAAGTATAATTTGACAGAAGGATTCATTGGGAAACAGGAAAAAACTTTCTTGTAAATTTTGGAAGCTGGCACACCAGGTCGTCTTCGGACGTGAGAAAAATGTGTGAAGAGCAGTGCGCATTTTTAAACGTGCCAAGAAAACGATAATGCTTCATCATGCACGGTCACTAGAACGATTTGGTGTTTGGCTCTTTTTCCATACTTTAACGAGATTGGTATACATTGAATCCAAATCAACGCGCCTGTTGAGGCATGATTCGTCTGAATTAATGATCTTCAAAAATTATCGGCCTTTCTTATATGGGCAGGAACCTACTATGCGGGTTTGGTCCCATGTAAACTTGTGCACTGCTCTTCACACATTTTACTCACGTCCGAAGACGACCTGGTGTACCAGCGTCGAAAATTTACAATGAAGTTTAGTTCCTGTTTCTCAAAGAATCTTTTCTATCAAAATTAATCCACTATGCCGGCGATTAGGTCAATGTAAGGAGAACAGTGAATTTTTTCATCTCCAGTCAAATGGAATCATTTATCATCAGGTAAATTTTTAAAAATTCCGTTTTTATTATGACATTATATTGAAAAAAAAATACAGAAATCCGCCAGCTGAATACCTAATAAAAATGCTTTTTGAGGGTAAACTATTACATAAAGTTTTTTTAATCTTAGGACATTGCGGACCTTCTTTTTGCTCGACAATTTTGCTGTTTGAAAGCATTTTTAATTATGGCTCACATGCGAACATATAACCAAAAAGTAATTGTTTCCGGCAAATGCTTTCAATAAATAATTTATTTTAAAGGTTTTGATATAAATTTCGAACGGAGTGTGGATTTTTGGACGAAGGCTTGAAGAAACTAAAAGCGTTGGAAAAGGAATCAGCATTTTACTCAACTTACAACAATATATTTGAAATATTTTGACTTAGGAAAATTTCTCTGTATACAAAGAAAGCCGTACGGTATTTCGTTAAAGATAAGGAAAGATTTAAATTTATTATTGTAATCTATAGCTATTTCTACGTCTAGAGAAATTGAGGATTATTAAGAAAATTTTGTTTTCCTTAACAAACAATTAGTACTTCTTATATTTCTTTTCATAAAAAAATTACCTAAGGTTTTTCATTATTCCCTTCTGGTTTTCATACCTGCGTTAATCTCGGTTTGCGAGTGATTATCAATTTTTCATAGACACACTGCACATAGAAATTTCGTACAGAAAAATTGATGATAATGGCGAGGTCATAGAAAATGGCCACAAAGGCTAAGCAATAAATAAAGCGAGTTAGGGCACTGGAACACTGTTTCAGTGAACGCGCCTGCGCCTTTTTTGCAGGCAGTAAATACCGATATTTAGCAGTTTTTACCCAGTTTCAGAAGCTTGCATAATAACCACCAATAGCGTTCGGGAGGCGTACTTACCGACTGGTTGAAGTTTTGCCCTCTTCTTGATGTCATCGCCGCTGCTGTGAGACGCCGCACGATGCTGCCTAGCAGAGACCATGCCTGAGGACGGTCGAGAGGACTCGAAGGCCATTCGGTAATTGCTGCTGCCGCCATCACCCGTCAGTTCGTCTGAGTGATGCAGCCCCGTGGCAGCCAACCCCACGGCCAGCATGTTGCCATTCGGCGAGAAGTCCAGGCAGACGGGATGAGCGTTGACGAACTTGCGCATGTAGATGCACTGGCCGCGGCGTCGGGAAGGTGTCAGACGGAAGACAGCTAGCAGACTGTCAGCTGCTGCGGTTGGGGGGGCCCTCCGTTCTCCCCCAGCGACAGAATTGGCGGCGGAGCTACTGTGCGGCGCCACAAAGGCACCCAGCAGATTGCCATCCGGTGAGAGGCAAATGGAAGAGTCGTTAAAGATGCGCACATCGGGCACCACGAGGCTGTTCCGGCAGTAGGAAACGGCCACATTCAGGGGCATAGGGAGACAGGGCCCCGAGGCTGGTACGGAGGAGGAGGAATCTGGTGCCAAGTTCTTTGTAACTGGGCCGCAGAGCTGTAACTCCCACCGGCAAATGCGATAGGTCGTATCCTAAACAATTCAATGACAAAGTCTCATTAATACACACAAAACAAGTCAAAAATGTAGCCAAACGGATAACGACCAAAGGCCTAACTGAATCGCAAGATAAGTAAAGGCGGATAAAGAAAAAGGCAGGAGAGTCAAGCAGAATCAACTGATTATATTTTGTCTCTAACGTGACCCTAGTTGATCAAACGAAGATAGTGAACAATTTAGGTGCATTGATCCTTGTTTTGAGGTGGGGCGCAGTCGTCCCCTTAAACGACGTCCCAGCAAAACAATGAAGAATGCAAGGAAATATTTCCTCAGGAACAGAGTGGTTGCACCGTGAAATGTTCTTTCCGCCTAAGTGATCACATTAAAGACCAAACTGAACATTTTGTTCATCAGTGTAAATATGACCTACGAGCAGAAAAATTAACGTTATCATTATATTACTCGTGTGAAGTCAGCAGCTATGTTTTATTACTATTTCGACTCGATCAGTTTTCGCTCTTCGATTGCCAGTATTAAAATTGAAGTATTTTTTTCAATTTTTCTTTTCTATCCAGGTATTTTTAGTCAGCTTGTTACCGATAGGGAGCTCAGGGGGCACCAACCTATCTTTTCTTAATAGACATTCCCCGAGAGTGACTCCAGTAATAGAGGTTCTTGGGTAGAGAAAAACTGATTCATCGAGTGAGAAATCATCATCGACTACCGATCATGATCAGTTAACGGTGCTGGTTCTTAAGTTTCCTGCAGGTCTTTTTGAGGGTATGACGTGGCTCCTCATCTACATTAAACTAGGGTCTAGGTAGACCTTTTGGAAGGAAATTGATCGTCGGCTTATGTGCTTATTTAGTTTCTACGGCTGCGATCATGTGTGATCTAGTCGGTCTTGGCGATGTCACGGATTCTTCGACTCCACGCGTGAAAATTCGCGACAGCAGACCTGGATGGTTTAGTCTATTCTATACGCCGACAGAGGCGGCCGAAGGTTCAAGAACAATGCCCGTGTTCTGATGGACTGAGTTCAGCCAGATTTTGAGGTGACCCTCTCTTCGAAGCCTCCAATTAGGTAAGTGCCGGATCGAGGGTAGTAGCAATGAGTTGATGCGGTTATCGACCAATGACCTCCCCTCAGCTGTCTTTCTTGGAGTGCCTGGGATATGCTTGCGACGTTGTCGCAGCGAGTGCGCAGTATGAATTTACCGATCTCATTCACCTGAGACACAACAGACAACAGATCACTAAACCTTGTAGCTGGGAACACGATATCATCAATGTAGCAGAGATTAGTCAGAGGGAACCACAGTAGACGCGTCTTCGTCGCGTTCCCATCCGCCCTCAGGGCGACCAGTCTGCTACACCAAGCTCCCTACGGTGGATCTATATCCCCTGCTATCAATCTGTGTTTTTGATGACGGAGCAAACCCTCCGGGATTGAGGCCCATCCAACGGGGCTCCTGATCCAACAAGGCCTACTAGCCAGCCAGACAGATTAGTCTGAGATCTGCAACCAGGATGAAGGCTCTACCCTGTCGGTCAGAAACCCAGTCAAGCCGCTACCCACTTGACGACAATATCCGATTGCAGGCCGATCTTGCACATGGCCCTGCATGCACTGCTGTTAGCGTACGCCAATTCACTTCGATTCTTCCGTTCTAATTGTTGAGTCCTCCCTTAGAGATTTGATCAAGGCGTTGTTGTACTGCGAACATCGTGCCTTGTGGCAAGGTTATAACCCTCTGAAAATTTATTCGGACACAACATGCGTAATAGCCATATTTAAGAGCCAGTAGACACTATAAATGGGCTGCACAATCCTTCGTAGTGGCCTACGTCTACGAATAAAGGAAAACGTCCCTAAATAAGTCCATTTTGAATCAGAACCAACCAAATAGGGCTATTGCACTGAGTGAACTCGAAAACCTGTATGTATAAATTAAAAAATACGCCTACTTAAATGTTTTTAGTAGACATTTGAGTATCCTGTCTTATTGGCAAACAGCTGTTTTCGGTCATTCACTTGAGGCCTTTACAGTGACAGTGTAAAATGCGTAAAAAGCGCCCACTGCTTCAGCCGAACCTTCTTCACCCCTAGTGGTTTCAAAGATTCCATATTTTTTGAAACAGATATTGCAGAACAAGACAGAGGAAAAGTACCTGGAGACTGCAGGCAGAGGCATGATCACCCATGTCTGTCAGCACGCCGGCCATAACGTTAGTGATGCCCTGTTGCATTGAGGTGAGGACAGACTGCGAATTGGCTTGGTTGAGCATAGAGAAGACGCCGCCATGGGGTGATGACGAGGAGGAGGAGGCAGTTGCTGTCTGCGGTGACGGCGGCATTTGTCGCGGTGACTCCTGCCCTCCAACACCATGCGACGACGTGTTGCGTGAGGTTGCTGATGCTGGTCGCTGTTGACGAGGTCGGCCAACACTCGACTCTGTGCTGGAGAGGGGATAACCCGCGGGAAAGAGGAGGCTAGCGCAGATGGCCTCATTTACGCTGGATTGCGGACCCACGGGAATCGTGTAGGGGACAATGCGTCCGCATTTGCAGCAGGCCGCCATTCCTGAAAGAGTGGGGGAGCATACAAGCAAAAGAGAGGTAAGTAACTCATCATTATCATTAGCGGCAATGGTAGAGTCGGGCGAAAGCAGACAAGGTTTCAAAATGTGGCGTGAAACAAAACTGCAGACTATGGTGTAGCAGACGAGGATATATGAGGTATAAGGAGAGAAGGTTGGCAAGTTTGAATAATTCACCTGACCCAATTGTTAAAAATGCGTGGCCCCGGTGAGATCTGAACCCACACAGCAAGGAAGGCTTTGGTACAGCCAAAGCTCTACCATTTAGCTACGAAGGCTCACCTTGCGCCGTGAATTAAATCACACTTTGGTAGATCTACCCGCCCAGTCAACTGCTGGTATGTAATCCACCATTACGGGTTGCATACGGAATCCTGCCTGAGCATTTAGCCCATTGTATTCGTAATGGTGTAATGGCTGGGTGGGCAAATTTATGCAAGTGTGATTAAATTCAAAGTCTTCGCGTGCCTTTGTAGCTCGATGGTAGAACGTTGGCTGTACAAAAGGCCCCCTGCTGTGTGGGTCCGAATACCATCGAGGCCACCATTTTTTTACAATTAGGGCAACTGAACACGAGGAATGGTTGAAATGATGACAGATATAACAGCTATCACAAACTTGGAACCAGGCTTATATGCGACGCGTCCAAATATAAAACAAAAATAAAATATGAGTGGGTGTGTGTGTTAGTTCGACCATCGCAAGAGAAGATGTCCACCATATGCCCGAGAGCAGGGACGGTGACTGTGGTCAGGTATAGTGAAAGTAGACGCGTCGCCATCTACCCCACTCTAAGCCCGCTCAACTGCATTTAAACGGCGACAAGGCAAAGTCGAGATGGCCGCGCAGGGAGAGGACGCAGCCGTAACCACCGCCTAAACTTAGCATAAAGTGAGAGTAGACTCTGCACCGGTACTATTGCACAGTCTACCTTCACTCACCTATATTAGGTGTCTAGCCTGATTCTAAGAAGCCAGGGCTCGTTCTGCTAACAACCACTACTGCTATTTTAAATGCTACTATTATGGGTCGCTGTTACTATTTCAGTCTGCATTGTACATCAGAATTGACGCTGGTTAAAGTCAGCACAGGGTTAATATCCCCTCAATCTCAACAAGAAGTGTAGTAGTACTGGTGCTAGCACTGATGCCACCATTTGTCAGCGTTGACGCTGACTGAGCCTTTGCTAGGGCTCATATACCCTTGATCTGAACAAGGAAGGTGAATCTGGGTTTAACTATTTCGGTTAAGTACACGTTTGGGGGCATGAGCAAAACTGTGCTTGTCTTGGCTTCCGAACTTTCATTTCGATCCCTCGAGCTGTAAGAACTAAAGTTCTGCTGCTATAGGTTCGTGCTTATGATATAAGTGCTTATTCTAGGAAGTATATTTACTGAGGCTAGTAGATACTATACTATAAGTACTGCCTGTGTATCCCCTGTTTAAGGAGGCGCACCCAGTATGCACTTCCCTATCTGTGCGAGGTAAAATTGATTAGCATTTGGATAATAAATAGACCTGGGGGTCCTGAGTAAAGCTGCATATGCCTCGGTTTCCGCACTTCCGACTTGATCCATCGAGCTTTACGGACTTACATGCTGGTGCTATAGGAACGTGCCTACGCCAAGAGTACTAGAGTCAGCACGGGGTTCATATCACCTCAATCTCAGCAAGAAGTGTAGTAGTACTGATGATAGCACTGATGCCACCATTTGTCAACGGTGATGCGGACTACGCCAACGCTAGAGAGAGAGAGACGAAATACGAGCGCGTGATGCCAGTGACCCGCGCGTTGGCGAACTGAATGGCTTAATCACTAAGACTATCAACTATGGCAAACGCCAACGCTGGCATGAACTAGTTTCAGATTGTAATTTCAGCGGCAACTCAGCTGCCACTTGGAAGCTTTTACGCAACCTGACCAAACCCCGGGCTGATACATCAAACCAGTCTATTAGCTTTGGGGACGGTAAGTTCATTTCCAACAACGGTAAGATCGCCGCGAAGATGAACAAGCTGTTCTCACCCCGCTCGGCGCCCAGTCCCAAAAGCCAACGCCCCCTTCTTCGCCTCCTCCATAAAGCCCCGCCCCCAGATATTTCCTTTTCGGCTGATGCCATCCTCACCGCCGTCAAGAAAATGAGAGCTTCGAAAGCCTTAGGACCAGATGGTCTGGCGCCTATCCATGTGCGCCACATCGGCCCGAAGGTGGCTGCCTACCTTGCCGCCCTCTTCAACCTTTCACTGGGAACTTCAATCATCCCTGATTGCTGGCGCCAGTCGATCATCATCCCTCTAGTCAAAGCGGGTAAGGACCCCTGCCTAGCGACCTCTTATCGTCCAATCGCCCTCCTCAGTCCATTGGCGAAGATCCTGGAACGGCTCATCCACCCAATTCTGACGTCTGTGGCGGAACTATCTTGCCACCAACATGGTTTCCGATCGGGTCGTGGAACTACAACGGCGCTTTTCGAGCTCAGCGACGCTATCCTCGAGGGCTTCAATCAACAGAAGCCCGCTTCGCGGACCGTGGCAGTCTCAATTGACCTGTCACGAGCCTTTGACTGCGTCCGCCACGATCAGCTCCTGCAGGACTTGGTCTCGTTGAACGTCCCGACTGGCCTGGTCCGATGGTTGGCGGCTTACATCCGTGGCCGTCACGATCGTGTCCTCTTCCGGGGCGCTCTCTCCAAGCCCCGTAAGCAGTCCTGTAGCGTCCCTCAAGGCTCTGTGCTCAGCCCGACGCTCTTTAACATCTACATGCGAGAGCTCCCACTCCCCCGGGCACCTGTGCAAGTGATATCCTATGCGGACGATATTACGTTCTTCTGCCGGCACCATGACATCGATCAGGCTGCACAGCTCCTCACGGAGTTCATGCCTGTTGTCGAAAACTTTCTCACCCAGCGCGGAATGACGATCTCGGCAGCCAAGTCGTCCGTAACTGTCTTTACGCTTGATCCGAAGGAGTTCAATCGTCACCCGGTCATCACCGTCAATGGGGCGTCCTTACCGCTCGTCCGCAAGCCCAAACTCCTTGGTGTGCGTTTTGATCCGCTCTTCACGTTCGCAGACCATGCCAGGGAGACCGCAAGCAAAGTAAGCCGCTGCACCAAGGTCCTCAAGGCTCTAGCAGGCACATCCTGGGGCTGTGCGAAAGAGACTCTGTCGACTGCTTTCAAGGCGCTGGCCAAGCCGCACCTCACTTATGCGGCATCAATCTGGTCTCCTACGATGAGCTCTTCCAGCCTCCGCCGCCTCCAGTCAGCCCAAAACGCTGCCCTCCGCACGATCACGGGTTGCTATAAAATGTCGCCTATAGATCATCTTCATGCGGAGGCTTCTGTTCTACCGGTCGCCAATCACAACACTCTCCTTAGCCAGCAGTTCTGGTGGAGTTGTTCGCAACCCGGCCATCCCAATCATCACCGTTGCACCGCTCCCGAGCCCTGCCGCAACGTCCGGCCGTCTATTCGAGCACTCCACAAGGAAGCTGTTGCCTCGTCTCTCGCGGATCTACCTGTTGATAGCTCTGCCACCAAGACAGGCTTCCAGCGTCTCCACCAGAGAGTCGTTGTCGAGGAGAAACGAGGTTACCGTCCCCCGGTCCTTTTGGGTGGCTATCCGCCTCCGATCGCGGCCTCGGAACGACATCTCCCGAGGGTTACTCGCTGTACTCTGGCGCAGCTACGCAGTGGCTACTGTATGCTCCTTCGCCAGTACCAGCACCGGCTCGACCCATCCATACCCGACTGCTGTCCCGACTGCGGCGTCTCGCCGCATGACTGCCGTCATCTGTTCGCCTGCAGTTCTCGGCCAGGCACCCTCCTCACTCCCACGGACCTGTGGCTCAAGCCGGTCGAGGTCGCGGCTTTTCTCCGTCTCCCAACTACTCCCAGTTTGGATTCCGGCGGGGATTCCTGATCCAACTATGGGCTACGACACACACACACACGCTAACGCTAGGGCTCATATCCCTTTGATCACAACAAGGAATGTGAATCTGGATTTGACTATTTCGGGTAAGTACATGCTTGGGGGCCTGAGCAAGCTGTGTTTGACTTGGTTGTCGCACTTTTATATCGGGGACAGTAGTACCGCTGATTGGAGTTAGGTCTGGGGCCGTGTTCCCTTGATCTATAGTATACTATTGATGAAAGTGCTATGCCTAAGCGAGGAGTGCTAATTCTAGTAACCATACTTGCTAAGACCAGTAGGTGGTAGACTACCATGCGGCCTGTGCGTACATGTATGATATTATAGCTTAGTGTGCAGTCATAGACCTGTAAGGGATTTAGTAAGCTCAAGGTTACAGAAAGGTATATAGTGGCATAGACGCGTAAACAGATCTGTCAGAGGACACACTCATCCCCCCATATTGCCTTTCGAGCTCTCTCTCTCGAGCCTCCACTGCGAGGCGGCTAGGATATAGGCAGAAGGGCATTAGGAGCAAAGGCAGGGTACACTAGGAAGGCCTTTTCTGCCTTGTTAGGCGTCATCGGCTAATGATACCCAACCCCAGTATGGCCGCAGAAATTGCTGCCACACCGAGATTTGAACTCGCGATCTCTCCCGTCAGGGCGAACGCCCTAACGTTTGAGCTACGAGCTCACGGTCTAGCTGGTATTAGATCGGGAATATACAGTGGCATAGATGCGTAGACCGAAAGGTATATGAACAAGAGCTAAAGATCCGTCATGCATTCAGGTGGTAACAGTGTGACATGGGCCATTTTTCAGGATACTTCTGTTAGAAGTGCTGCGCCTAGTAGGACAGTCTAAGTCAGTGCAACAGGAATAGGGCGATTTCTGTGATGCTGGTAGGATTAGTAATAATAATGATACTAGCATATCAGGGCTCTCCTAGCTTTCTGTCCTCTCAACTCTAGACACCAGGCTGTGTCATTTTTTGGTTGACTAAAAGTTATTAAGAAATAGCTCAAGTATTACCATGGCTTCATGTCGCCTGGTGCCATTTACCGTTAACAGGCTAATCTGTTGCAGTATCTAAACTCCATCTTGGGTTTTAGGAGAGGTCTACTGTGTAAGAGGGGAGGGAGTAATCAGCTCAATAATCAACTAATATTGTTATATGCTATAACTGTGTCAACAGCAAATTTCTTAGCTTCCGTGGGTACCGAGAGGGCATTCACAGACCCCTTTTATACCAGCCAAAAGTTCAGTGTCCTAAACATCACAGAAAAGGTCACACCTCGCACTGACACCCGCAACTAAGCAGGCGCCATAAGATCGCGCTATTTGATCAGAAGTGCAGGCTGTAATTTTAGTCCTATCTGCCAAGCTGCTCACAGCATGATTTCAGTAAGTTTACAAAACTCAGGGGCCAGTGGTTTATTTGCCCGGCGTTTCAAACTCTCACGCCAGCCCATTGTCAAGGACTGAAAACATGCAGAGCTCGCTGCATATTTAACTCAGCTCTGCCGAGAGTAACATTGACCTCTGCCCTAGATTTGTTCGTGCAACGTGAGATAGGCCACAGGAAGATCGATATACCTATTAATTGAATGCGCGCGTGATTGTCAGGCTTCCTGCAGTAGGCCTGAAGTTCAGTCGTCCGGCTGGCTCAGTATTCGTACGCATTCAAAGTCGAAGCCGTGCTCTGGCGTGGATACGTGAGCGGCAACCAAGGAAAGCTTGTCACGGTGAGTTCGTGTTGGTGCATTCTCGACTTCGAATTCTCGGCTACGACTTCGAACGCGTGCGAAAACTGGGCCTTTTCCCTCAGAATGGCAAGAGTCGTGAAAAGGAGATGAAGATATTATCTGCGCTTATTCATCCGACACACGCCTGCCCCCACAATTACTACGAAACTTACTACAACGTTGGACTAAAAATGTCCAATTTCTGTTCAATGGCCAACTGTATAGACAAATTGACGGAGTCGCAATGGGTAGTCCACTCGGACCAACCTTTGCAGACATATTTATGGACCATCTAGAAAGCAAAGTACTTGCAGAATTGAACCACACAACAATCTACAAACGATATGTAGATGATGTTTTTACGATCGTGGAGAACCTGAAAGAAGCCGAGGAATTGCGGTCCACTATGAACAAATTACATCCGAAGATAAAATTTACTATGGAACTGGAACGTGATAACCAACTTTCCTTCCTTGACGTTCACTTGTCCAGACAGACAGATGGCTCCATTTCACGGAGAGTCTTCCACAAGAAAACCTGGAAAGGTCAGTACTTACATTTTCTAAGTTCTGTTCCCATTCAATGGAAACGTAACCTGGTTTGTAACCTTTTCCAGAGGACTAGGAAAATCTGTTCTGAGGATACTTTGGACGTAGAATTAGGTTGTCTCAAAGCTACTTTACTGAAGCGTGGATATCCACCTCAGTTTATAGACAAATATAGTAAGCCTCTACGACCCAAAATGAGTGAACAATTAGCCCCGAAGAAGCCAGTATTTATATCCTTGCCCTTCAAGGGGGATAACGTCCTAAACACAATCAAGAGGCGCTTGCTAAAGACCATAGAAAGAACCTATTACGCCGCAGAACTCACAATTTGCTCTCCAACAAAGCCCCTGCCGACTCCTTGTGTCAAGGATGCCTTTCCTTTGCACGCCACCTCTAATTGCGTTTACGAATTCATTTGCACTTGTGGATGCAAGTACATAGGGCATACGCAAAGACAACTGGCAACCAGAGCCAAGGAACATCTACCTAGCTGGTTATTCAAGCAAGAAAACCGTTCTCCTCGTTCCTCTATCACTGAACACCTACTGGACACGGGTCATTCGGTAGATCCTATAACTTCTTTCCGAGTTCTTTTTCGAGCACGAACATCTCGAATCTTGTGTTACCTGGAAGCTGCTTATATTAGACGCTTTAAACCGGACCTCTGCAAACAGTTGGAGCACGTGGTTAACCTTGCCTTACCTTGGTAACCACAAGCCTCAGATCTCGCACATTCCCCAGCCCAATATTCCCCACAACTCAACTTCCCTGTTTTTTTCCTCCAATTTTGTTTTAACCTTCTTTCTCTATCTGACTAGGACCTATGACCTTTCTGTATATTTTCAATTTCGTGTTTTTCTCATTCGTGAACCTTAATGCAACGAGGGGTTGTAATTGAGGAGCTCTCCCGAAATTTATGGTACCAATAAATCTTACAGCTATAACCATTTTCAAGTTCTCTCCGGGAACAGCATGCTTCACAGATGGCAACGTGTCCTGTTTTATGCTTTATTTGGCCTCCCAGTTGCGATGAAAATTTGCTGCATAGAATGCGGCGAGAGTACAATTCTTACTCTGCTTCAGGCGTCAGGACTGTATTTTTTGTGGTCGGAAAAGCGGCTATACAGGTAGTACTGACTGAGCCCTTGAAATCAACCGAAGAAAAGAAGACGAGCAGGAGAAACCAACCTGGATTGTCCAACATACTGGAAGGGCGAGGTGTGTCGGTTGCAACCGAAGAGGTCCGACTGGTTGATTTAGACGAGGATGCACCTCCAGCGGCACCCAGTTTCGCCTCGTGGGCGAGATGCAGCAGACGGCTACCCCGGTGGACGAAATCGAAAATAGACGGTACAGCAGTGCGGGGTAAACCGCCTGCATTGTTCTCAGACGCAGAAACTATTCGTACTGGTGGAGGTTTGTTCCAGGCAGCTCTAGATACATCCAGAAAAGTGGCCAGATGGACAGCCTCCGCGGCTAGACCGGTGCCAGACCGACCGGGACTCGGGGGAGGGCTGGGGACTGTGGCCATTGGCTCGTCAAGTTGACAATTCTGGTCAGATGCTGGGGGGGCGTCAGAGCTACTAGCAGCAACGTCCTCTATGGCATATTTTGATCGCTGAAAACAGAGGAAAATAGGAAAGCTCATTAGTACTGCTGGGAGTGTGTCCGTTCCCATAATGAGTCGGTACACACAAAGGCAGTCGTCAGCTACCCCACGGTCTCTTCAATTCTGATTGGATAGTGTCTCGGAACGCGGACCACTGACAGACGTAGCCTCTGTGTGACAATGACTTACGCTAGCCTGATTTGTGTGAATGCACACTGCTTCCTCCCTGCTTTTCTCCTACGGGCCTTGGATATAGCGGTCGAGCTAGCTCACTGTTTGTGCTAACTACAAGTACCAGGCGCAGGCCATAGCAAGTATGATAAACCGTGCGTTCAGTGTAGGTTCGGCCTGAGGGCACACATGAGCATTTGCTTACAGTCCTGATTTCCAGGGAGACGATTAACTTGTAACCTAATTACTAATACACCGAAATTATAATGCAAAAAACGAGAAGCATCAGGAAAAAAGCCCTTGGGACTGAATTCAAGGGGATCATCCTGTCAGTTATTAACGCCAACCTTTTTAAAATTTTCTCAAACGAGTTTGTTTGACTCCTTTTTTCGACCGAACAGTGGAAAGGGGGCTGGATACCAGATCGAGGTGGAAATACTGTTAATGTTGTTTTGCTGACTTACTCCCTTAACCTAGTTTTCCAGAAATACATGGTATAAAGATTTGAAGAAACACTGTCATGAGGATTGTCAACCAACACAATAAGGTGACAGCCGACAACTCAACTAACTCACTACTCACTATTTTATAGTAACATGCTTCGCGTTGTATATTTTATGCGTACTGCTTTCAATAGGGCCTTCAAAGGCATTGCCTACTACCCTAAATATACTGAACTCAACCATATATTTGTGAACCAAATGTGATCATATAAAAAGAAACTACCGTTCTGCCCTCTACCCTAAAAATGGGTTTTCGGAGTCAGGACACAGTGGTACCTGAACTTGACTGTGCAAGAAACTAGCAAGGAAAAGAGAGATAGAAAGAGTTATTGTTTTGTGCTTATTAACCGTTTTCCTCCTAATAACAATAGAGTGCGAATATCCGAGATTCGAACTCGGGTCCAAGTGATAACCAAGTCAGTCACCTGGCCATGATAATATCCCTCCCCCCCCCCCCACTCGGTAACTCGACCACAGAATGTCTCACCAACTTTCGGTGTCAAAAACGGCTTAATGATGAAATTGCCTACAACCAAATCTGACTCAGTATAAAATATTGGTGACTAACTGAAAAAAATATGGGTAGAAGTGGTAGAGGTTGACCCTAGATAAGTCTCCGGTATCACCTGCAGTTTGCTTGGCGGAAATACAATTTGCGGCTAAATTTTCTAGTCCTGCAGTCGGCCTTCCAACACCGGCATTCTTCGCTGCAATTGACAACCGTGGGCGCAGATAGGCAAGCGCGCAGTGGCATTTAAATATGCAAACCGGTTGAAGCAGCCGTGAAAATGCTGTTATAATGCCACCACGTGAAAGAAAGAGCAAGGAACTCAACGATGACTTGCGTTCATACGATCTAGTAGCACACTGTTGACTATCAATAATGAGAAGTAGTGTTGCAACGCAGATTGATAGGGAAATAAACAAAATTCATAAGTAAAGTGAATACACTCTTTCACTATGGATATTTTGGGCGTTTTTTTATTGGTGTCAGGGTTTCGAACTACGGAAAGTACTTTCAAATGAATCAAAACGAGGCGAAGACGCTAACTTTCCTATCTCACGAAAGGTTGATTGAAATTCGTAAATGTGCTTTCGATTACTTGTGGTATTGATTATTATGAAACCCAATGGCAAGATGCTTCAGTTTTTGCAGGATGGAGGCTTGTGAAAGAGCTTATTTCCAAAAATAGTCAAGTAGTACCAATGCTTTATCAGTGATAGTGGATGCGTCTGTAAAGTAAATACATGATATAGGAAAGGTGCACCCAAATATTCTTTCCTGGTAGCAAATTACATCTTCTTCGAATCTAATACTCAAAGAAAGGATGGCTTTCGGGTTTTAAAAACTTTGAAATTGCCGGACACTTTTGACTCCTACCGGCTGTTCAAGGTTTCCAAACTAAATGCTACATACATATACATATATTCTGTTGAAGGAAAATCACAAATTTCTCTAGGCTACGAGGAAGAGGTCACCTAATGCTCACAAAACGTTGCAATTTATGTGCATCATGCTATATACTTTAGAGGGGAGGTCGGGAAATGTTTGACTTGGAGAGCCAAGAAACCAAATATCTGGAAATCTATTTCAGTGAGAGTCAGATGATATATTTTAAGAGTGAATTCAATTAAAAGTGAATATAATAAGCCTCTGGATTTATTCATTGGGGGAAGCAAAATCACAAAATATGAAGTTTCCAATTCCAATTTTATCTGACAGAGCTAAATGTAATCATCAAAAGCGCCACTCCTGGTTCGCGAACCATATGTTCCCGACCCCTGCTTTATAGGTAACATTAATAAACTGACGTATACAATGTGTTATGCATGAATATTTAACGGTCTCAGAAATGTCTTATTTATAAAGCTTTTTACACCAAAAAATTTAAAGAAAACATAATTTGCTACGAAATGAATACACGGAAAACATTAGTGCATATTTTCTATGAGATACGCTTGAATACATGAGAGTCACGATAAGCAGGGGAACAAAGCATAGTGTCTAAGCAGTCTTTTTTTAAGAATATACCTTTTACAGGCCCAGAAAAAAATTTGTTCATAAGCTGCCAGCCCGTCGTGAATAAAATATTTCGGGGTTATGTTGCATGATAACTAATATTTAAACCGTACTTAATTAATTTGTTCGAATCGAAAGCACGTTTCATAATTTAGACTGGTATCTTATGATTAATAGGTCTTGATAAGTTCAAATATTATATCCCCTCGGTAAGGTGGCTAACTCAGGTGTCTGTAAAAAAAGATGCTGTTTTAGAGTCCATTAGAGCTGTCACTCTTAGGTTAATCAGGAGCTCTGTGTCGTGTAATTCATTCCCACTACATCACAATTAGTGTCGTCTTACACCTACGAGGTTCCCTAAACTGACCCAGTAGATGGTGCCCATGTCAATTCAGAATGCAGGCTAAACTCAACGGGCTTTCTGGAATGAGAATTCGGATAGTCACTGGTTATTTGGAGGGCTTTTCAAATTGAGCCGCCATTTTTCCTCCCTCCATTCACAGGTAAATGTTTTAATATGCGTGGGTTTGCCCACTTCGCCTATTATAAACCGATTTGTATCCCTTTTTGTTTATTTGAACCACAATGAGGTCATGAATGCATGAGGTCACATAGCTAGCGTCGTTTTGAAAGCTGTCTATTCTGGCGACTTTTCTAAGGACCATTCACGATGTCAAAAATTGCAAGCCTTGACGACCATGGATTGCTTTTAATTTCACCGTGTTGTGAGTTTGTGCGCTTATTTTATTCCTTGTGAATGGAGCACGTTTTTGCCGAAAATTTTGGAATGATATTTTCAAAACAAAGCGTATCTCTTTCTCATATAAAAAATCTGCCGTACGCGATGATGTTCATGAGCGTGCAATACGTAATGCATTTTTCATATTTTCATTGTTGATAAGCGCGACTCGGAGATGACGCTTTTACAGGGCGATGTTGATGGTGGAACTGGAGAACTGTGACCGGACATCCTCTCACTGCTCGTGATTCAGGCAGCCCCCGAGGGAGGAAATTCTGTTGCCCGTTGTCGGGGCATAGTTGCGGCCGCGTGCTGCCGTGAGCCAATGCGCGCGAGCGCACGTGCGAAGGCGTGCACAAACGCACACGCGCATGCACGCATTCTACCAATGGCGTCGGCGGCGGGGCACAGTACGCAAGGGCTTCAGTCACGTGACCGCCGCCAGCCCAATCGCGAGCGTGGGTGATAGCGCTGATGACGATGACGGTGCCGGCGGCGGCGGCGATGACCAAAGAGGTCACTGACGTCGTGTGCGCACGCACCCGGAACAGAGCAGCTCGAGCCCGCGTGCGTGCGTTCTTTTGCGGATGACCTCAGCACGGACCGACCGACCGACCACCATGACAGCGGCGCTAACTGACGCACACACACACTGCGGCGGTGGCGGTAGCAGCAGCACAATAAAGAGTAGCCAGGAGCTCGCTCGCTCGCCAGCCGGGGCGCCATCGAACTCGTGAGTGTCACACACGCACGCGCGTGTATGTCCGCCCCGCCGGCAGACAACAGGCCCTATGAAGTGATTACCCGCATCCCGTCCGGCGGTAAGGGCCAGGCAGAGGTCAACTAAAACCACAATAGCATGCACAGTATAAAGAGAGAGACAGCAATGGCCGCCGGCCATGAACTAAGAATGCTTTAATTAAACCACAAGGTTTCTGCGTGCGACTACGGCAGCCCTTTGGAGGAGTCATCCTTAACTATGTGTGTGTAGTAAGAAGCAGAGTCTTGATTACTGAACGCAGATCGTCGATGATTGTTACAGAACGGCTACGGGCCTCATATGGCTTTACTATAGATAAGTTGTCAGTGGATGCAAAATGCACAACATTCTACTAAAATGCGAGATAGAAGAGACCCTAGGCTAGACGAAGGCATAAAATGTCGCGATGAATCTGTTTATCGGAAACGCACGGAACATTTCGACGCAGATGTTTGACAGATCCAAGTGTGATTAAATTGACGGCACACAATGAGCCTCGTAGCTCAGTGGTAGAGCGATGGCTGCGCAAAAGCCTTATTTGCTGTGTGGGTGCAACTCCCATTGAGGCCGCGAATTTTTTCAGAACTGAGTCAATTAAATCCGCCAAAACCCCCTAAGAGGTAAAAGAGCGGTCTCAACAGGAATGGCTGGGTTCATTCCATTCCCGGATGGTAGTTCAACGTCGAGTCAACCGCAATGCTAGTCATCCTAAAATACTCCGGCACTGGAGGCATATGAAATCGTCAAAGAGTCTAACAATGGGACAGTTACCGGCTCATGCAAGAGGCCATATTTGACAAACGGACACTGAAGGTCAGGAAAGTTCAGCTAGACTAACCGCGGTCAATTTAAAACAAAATGGGATTCTTACTGGCCCTGCGGTGAGTATAATCTGTCTACATGGTTTATTCTCCCAGTCAGGGGGTTTCCCGACTGAATTGAAAAATGCGCACGTTGGGGGGCGAACTTCAATTGCCTTTCATGATTCGGGCGATTGCGCTATTTTGATATAATCCACGATAAATGATACCGATATCCGGTGACAAAATATACAGTTGCAGTTCACAGATCAGGGATTATGCCCTCCGGCTCGTTGATTATTCACAAAAATCCTTTACCACTAAGTTACTTAATCGCATTTCGTATGGCTACAATCATGCCTGATCTAGCCGGCTTCGATGATGTCACAGAACAGGCGTGACGATCAGTGGCAGGAGACCTGAGCAGTGTAACCCGTTCACTTCGTCAGCAACGGTAACCACATACTTAAGGTATAGAATAAATGTTCATAACTTGATGAACTAATTCGAGCCAGCTTTTGAATTGACTTCATCTAAACGACTCCTAGTGGGTAACTGTGTCAGATAGAGGGCAGAAACACTGAGCTCATGATGTGGATGACGAACAACATGCCAAAACCACCTCAGTCGCATTTCTTGCGTCATCGTCACCAGTGCGGACCGAAGGATGGTCTTCAAGCAGTGGTATTCAAGTGCTTCCAGTTTTCGCGCAGTTTCCACGCGCCGTCGAACGCGTACAGAAGGACTGTCCAGACGAATGTTCGGTATGCACGAATCTTCGTTACAATAGACGCGTCAGGATGGATCCATAGACACTTACTAAACCTTGAGAGAACCCAGCGAGCAGCATCAATTCGGGAGACAGTGTAATTCTTATTAATTCCATTCAACAGCAGTTTTAGCCCGAGGTATCTTAAACTGTTTACTTATTCAAGCTAACAGCCACTAATCTGGAGAGGTGCCTTCAACTTGCAAAGATTTTGTTCTTATCAACATCTATGGATAAAGAGATCGATTTAACAACCTTACTCACTGATAATACCATAGATTGCAGATCACCTAAGCTAATTTAGTCGAGATCAGCCAGCCCGCGTCCTTGCGTAGGGCTCATCACGAAGCTAGAGGTTTATCCCCTGTAAACTGTAATGGGGAATAATCAGTTACACCGGAGCAACGTTCACTAATCCCTTCGGTCTGTGAGGACAAAAACCACTTCGTTCTTCTTCCTTCATTTCAGTAATATTTACCAATTTAAGGCAGGTACCTATGCATGTTATACAAGGAAATACAGACCCATCATAGGGCTTTTGAATAAAACCTTCAGTTAACTTCCTACGGAAGCTCTTAATTCTACAGAAGGATTCATATAATAAATACAGAAGTCGCCGGTTATTAAGCCCACGGTTAATAGGCCCAGCGTATTAAGCCCAAATCAGCTTGGGACGGAATTTCACACAACGAAATCCGCAAGCTAATAAGCCCACTCGCCGGCTTCAAAGCCCAGTTTGCCAGATGAGAGCTGCACTTCACACTTTGCAACGCGGTCTACAGCCATCAGATTTCACAAAATTCGACGATTTCTGGTGCCTGGAAAGGACATCAAAGAGCACTTGCGACTGAAGTTTCCTACAAAACAACTGACACTAGACCGCTTTTTTAAACGTGTCGCAAATTATTTTTGTTTGTTTTTGTTATTACGTAAAACACAGAAAAACAGCATTCTTTTCTGGTACATAACCTAGCTCTGCACATAATACAATACGTATGCAAAGTATAGTGTCTATCCTGCGTTTGCTAATCAAGAACTAGGACGCTCCGGTTATTGTGCACGCGGCTTATTAAGCCCAATTTGGTCTGGGCCGGAGGTGGGCTTAATAGCCGGCGACTACTGTATTGCACATATTCTTCTTTGAATGAAAAAATATAAAATTAGGTACAACTAATGACAACAGTTTACCTTAGACAGTATCTCCTCCGCTTCAAGTTCACGTTTTTCATTCAAAATCTGACTCTGAAGTAACTTGAGTAGGTTTGGTGGAAGATCGAGTTCCTTGGCCGTGGATGCGTAAGAAGAACTTCTCAACAGCCAGGAGAGTTTCTGTGACAGTTTCACGTCATTGATAATGCCTGGAGCCAGATAGGTAACCCGCGTAACTTCGTGAACATTGCGCATTCTTTTACGAATGAGGCTGAGTGCCGCTTGCACCACTGACAATTGTGCAGAACGGATAAATAACGACGTTTGACTTATATTTTCTGAGGAGGGTTGACAGACGCCGCCAGGGGAGGAGTCGGTGACATCAATACTACAGTTGACGCACATACCAACGACGACAGCGGGGGCAGGAGGAGGAGGACCGCATCTTTCCTGACTAGTCTGTTTCAATTAAAACAAAAACACGCGCCTTTGACGGATGATGGGCGTGGACGTGAGGGAACAACACAGTTCTTCGCAAGCGACAAATAAGAAAATAAACTCATTTTTTAGAAAATAAGCAACTAACCATCTGATAAGAAGACGGTGTACGTGGAAAACTGCAATGTCCGGTTGTGCACGATGCGGGGATGCGCAGGGCAGGACACGTCGGGGAATGCAAATTGGGGTTGTCCTCAGCATCCCACTTCCACCAGTCGACTGTCTCATTAGCCCAACGCCAAAATGCCTGTAAACATGGTCTACAGAGCGAATTACGCATGAGCTCCCTGTGAATTAGGACAAGATCACAGGAGTGACCACCACAGCAGATTCCGCTTCTGGCAAAGACGCCCGGAGATCCGGACCTGCAGTAGGTGCCACGTGAAAGAAGAAACTCCTTGGCTGGCAAATCTTCAATCACCGCAACTGCCGTGGGGTTTGGGTCGCCTAGAAGATAGGGGATGCAGAGATTTGGTTCGCCACTCCTGGCGCTTTGGACTAGCATTTCTACAGTGAAGGGAAGCTCGGCGGCCTCTCTGCGCATGTCTTGTGCGGCAAGTATGGCTGCACGCTGCGCGACTAGCAGACCTTGCTGCGGGTTGAGGTGAGAGTTGGGAAAGAACGGGTCAAGGGTTCCTGCCCACTTACAGAGTCGCAAGGAACAAGCTCTGCAGATAGTTCGCTGCTGAAACCACGAATTTGGTTGCCTCAGTAGGAAATTTAACAATTGCTGACGGGAAACTAGAGGTGGAATTTCGCTCTTGCAATGAGTCGCGGGCACAGATCCCATTTCATGGGGCGCGGTTGGTGCAACGGTGGCTATAGAAGAATGACATGCAAGATAATTAGGCAAAGGCACGGGACAAACCTTGAAGTAAGTGCAAGTCAGATAATTTAAAAAGTTGATGAGGACGGGAAAAAAACAATGGATGAAAGCGCGTACGTATAAGGGGAACTGGGGATGTTTTGGATGGCGAGGCAACAAAGTATCTCCCACGCTGTCGAAGAGAGAAAGCAAGACTATCCGGAGGATTGGCTGTCGCAGTGTAAAGAAGATTCCCATCGGGACTTAAGTTGACCCAGTGTACCCGCGAATGGTCCGATACAAATTTCCAAACTGAAAGTGTTCGCCCGGACACCCAGTCATAAAAAACCACTTCCTGTGTCCTAAAATATTAATAAAAACACCAGTCATTAAATGTACTGCGACAGATATAGGAAACCAAGTTCCTTTTATGGAAACGTGTCCTGTTAGGTACATTTATTAAAATACCGAAGGATTCCTATGAAAATCTTCACACTGAATATCGAAATTCAAATATAAAAAAGAGGAAGAATTGATGCTACTGCAGCAAGCATCAGCTGTGTTGAATGCAGTCAACACAAAACGAAGAGTAGTGTAGGGGTCAAAATTGGATAGATAAATTTCAAGTCAAAAGACACTTGATTAAGAGGGCGCAAGTACCAGGCGACAATGAGAATTGGATGCTGCGGATGGAATGCCAGGGATGCGATGGCGCCTGCTTGTTTCCAAACGCGGGTGGCAACAAGGCGGGACGGTTCAGGTGTGGTTCCTTGGCGTTCGTCGTGTGATTGGATCAAACGCTGGAGACTCCATAGCCTGATAGTACCACCAAGGCAACCGCTGGCTAACAGAGTCGAATTTGACGGATGGAACTTTAAAGGGAAAGGAAAAAGAGCAGATCTTAAAGTCCCCTGAAGCATTTACTTCCCAATGGAATTCAGAAATTTTCAGTTTAGCATATTAAATAGCAACGTTGTGTCGTAATATAACCAAGGATACAGACAAGGGAGACGTAGATTATGTAAATACTGTCCTCAGCCAGCCGTGTCTTAGCTGTAGGTTTGTGGAACCCTATAATTAATAAAAAGGGGCAAGGATACAAGTGCATGCTCGCTGGCTCAGCGTGCTAGGTGGGTATACGTTGGCTTGTATTTCCGCTTCACGTTGCGAATAGTTATTTGATTAATGTACTGAAAGCACCTTATTAGACCATCGTTGACTTGATTTCACTCTTAATTTTTCAGACACTAAGATTATGTTTGCAAAATAATCTTAATTGATTGAAAGGCAAATTATTTCTACAGGTAGCATCGACAATGGGTGGTTTTTGAGTTGCTGCCGAGACGAATGAGAATAAATAATATGCACTTCCCTTAGAAGGCTTAAACGATCCCATTCTTACGTATTCTGACTATGCCTACTGGCAACTCGGTTGGGATAGACATGATTCCTGATAGAAAAGCAGATGACTGAAATCCCTACCTAAGAAATGTGCTATAAGGAATTTCAAGCTGTGTGGAGGTTAACTCAACATAAAACCCAAAATTGTGTAAGAATAAGAGAGCGGATTAATCTCGATACACTGAACAATACATACATATATGTATGCCAAACGAAGACGGGCTGTAGCCGCGTATAGGTCAGTCGTCACCCCCACCAAATACGGGGCCGTATGCTGGTAGGATTAAGACTTTCACCTAATAAAGCAAGAATGCGAAATTGACCGAAATAGAAGCTCTGATAACGATGATTATCGTAAGTTAAAACATGTTTTTTGCTCGAGAAAGGAAATTTTAAAAAACAACAGCTCTGTAGAAAAAAGTCGGCATAAAGTCCAAGAATGCTCACAGCAAGAGTCCAGGGCGAACGTTCATGGCCCTCACATACACCAACAAGAGATCCCGAACTTGCGGAATAAATTGCGACCGTAAGATTTGCGTGGGCAGCTGCTATTAGCTTACTGTCATTGCTCAGGCGTAATAAATAGGTCGAGCGACTATTCAATGGCGTTTTCGCTAAAGTAGCACCTGAAGTCCGCAAGGCTGTAATATTATCAGAGACTGTAGTTCTGCGATTTTTGCCATGCCATCCAATTTCACGCTCTTTGATGTAGCGTATAAATTCTGTCATCAGAAAAATTATTTCGCCGGATTATTATCAACGCGCGACCAGCGAAAACATACACACAAGGCGGCGCACATTAACAAAATTGATGCATGTAAACAATTTTTAAGGTCAAAGGTCAGAACATGAATTGGTGATCAAAAACTTAATTTTACAATTACTTTCCGAT
>JAYGXS010000002.1:96397417-96418855 GCA_036362985.1 Ligula intestinalis | reverse complement strand
GCGCCAGATGGTAGAAATTAAAAGAGCTTTGACGTTTTTGCTATCATATCACTCTACAAATTTTGATGAGTTGCCATTTTGCCAATTATGGAAAAGACAATCCTTACTGTTTAGAATTTTAATAAGTGTTACCTTTACATGTTTATTTCCAAGCATTTCAGCCGCTCTCGAGGCACCAGTCAACGCGATGTCTTTGTTTACTTCTCCTGAGACGCACTTTTAGATATCGCCAGTTCTCTTCAGTAGGCCTCATTGGACTGTGGAATAATCATATCTATCCTTTATTTAAAAGACTTCTCAATAGTTTTCTGTATTCACGAAATATTTCACAAATATTGGGTGCGAACTCGTGGAATTCCTTTTCGGGTCTGAGAGCGTTCGCAGTCTCTGAGCCCTGTGACAGGTTGTAGCAAGGGGTATTGGTGCTGAATCTGCAGTCTGCAACCGATAAATTATTCAAGTGACAAATGACAAAAGCTTATTTGTTCCTGCCTTTTTCAGAATCCTGGTTCAATATTATTGTGCGATAAGTGAGACTGAAAACAGTGCACGCCTGTGCAAACCTTCCCCTCTTCCGAACTGCAATCCTTCAGCGAGCATACATTTTTTCTCTTGAATAACACCAATTGCTGGAAAATAGCGGTAGTAATAGCTTTTTTTAGGTTTTTATTCAAAGCCTGCCTGATTGCCACTATATGTTAAATTTCCTGCAAACAAGCAAAAATAAATTACTACTTATGATCCATCATATATTGCTAACCACTTCACACTAAGATAAAGCTCATTTATATTCAATTGACAATACCTAATAACAACTTGAAGTATCATAGAGGATAAAAAGGCCGAACTCGCGAATAAAGGCCAACAAGGTGTTCCAAAATGCAAATAATTTTTTTAAAATGTTTTACTTCTCAGAAAAGAAAAGAGAAATTGTTCACCAACACGTGCTGCCCACATCTCAACAATAATCTACTAACCTTGTATCCAACCGACGGACGTTAGCCCAGTCAACTTGACTAATATATAGTCCGTTAAACTACCTGCAGCTGCGTTCTCGACGACACTTCTATGTTCTCTGCCGAGCCCTGTAAAACCCTATATTGCTCCTCATTTCCTCGCGAAAACCTGCCGCGCGCGACTGCTAGCAAGCACGCTTGCATTTGTGACTGTTCTCGCCCGGTCTGGTCAATGATCTTCAGAGCTGACTAACGCAAAAGCCACTCAACATGCGCTCTGACGACTGCTACGGTTACACACTTTGGGTGTAGATGCACGTTCATCCGACAGTCAACTTCCCCCTGCACATTCTCCACTACTTCTTTATATAATACACTACTTTTCTTTTATGTCTCGACGAAAAAGTAAAAGGAAACAAAGGGCTGGTTCTCGCAGCAAGGGCTATATTCCAGATCATATAGAGACAGTGGCTTTTAAACCTTTCTACTCCAGCGTAGTTATAAGGTCCTGGTCTTTCTAGTACGTTCCTGACGTACGGCGGGCGAACGGGCATTCTGGAGACCTCTTGGTTGCAGCGTGCCCACGCTGATTGGCTAATTCCCACGCTGCGTGCTTTGAGAGGATATTTTCACTTTATGTGTTGACGGCCATCACGTTTGCGCGAAACAGCAGTGTGGTTGGCTTGTCGGCAAGCAAGACGCAGCTGGCGTTTACTTTTCCCCGACTGCCATGAGTATATGGTGGACGAACCATATTAACGTTCGCATACGTTTGAAATTTCACTTCTCATACGCTCCCAAAATTTCAGGTGCTAGACTACTTGAATCTTCAAAAACCAGCAGCGCAGCATTTCTCAAGCCCTAAACAGAAAAACGTGGTCTTGCTTTTTTACCCAAACCGACGTAGAAGACAGCGGCTCGCAACCATCATTAAGAAAAGCAGTATGTGAAGCAGCTGAGATAACTCTTGGGTATACTGAGCGACAGCACAGTGACTGGATCCGTAGAAGAACCTTGTAATTACCTGATCAGGTAGCTCAAATCAGGTCCTGTACACCGTAAATACTGGAGGACGACTCATACTTCAGCTAAAGATGACCTGAAGGATTAGTAACCTCCCTAATGGTAAAATGCGCTTGCGTTCTCCGCCGCCACGGATACTCCTTAAAACTTCTAGATTTCGTAGAGTTAGAACTCAAATAGCACAAGCCTGGCCATATATATTAAGTCAAACACGAGCGTATGTGTACAGATGAACGGGCATCTTCCTTTAGACAACCCCGGAAATCATGGTCTCGTGGGATGACGGCTGTTGGTGGCATAACCAGATTTCTTTCCACACAGACTCACACCACACACACATTAGATTTGCCAAATCGCCAAAAGTGGTGTTAACTCTTTGGAACTAACGATTCGCTTGCAAAATATCAAGCGATCATAGCAGCAAGTATGGACGCCATAAATGGGTGGGATGGCCGTTAACCTTGAATTTGCTGCTGCGTTACATTAACATCATATAAATGTTGCATCACCTCTGTGCACGCCATCACCCTCTGATACTGAGAAGCCAGTGCTTCTCGTCCTCTCAACAGACTCTTCTGTAAACTCTGTCAGGTTCGACGATCTGCTTAGTTTATCCGCAACCCAAGTTCATGCTGGATATTTATGACAGTTTGTGAGAGTACTACGTAAAAAAAGCATCTTTTTTTGGTGCAAATTTGCAGATTGGATAAACAACAGAATTTAGTGGAACTATAATCCCTGATATACACATTACCCAGTCCACCTTCGCGCTTTGACGTTTTTTCCTCACTTTTACTTTCCATGCTGTTCTAAAATGCTCACGTTACTGGTAAGTCTTCGTTACCAGGTCCTATAACCCTTTCGAAATTTTCTGTACGAATTGCATTTCTCATATGCTACACACGTTATGCAGCGAGATGAAGCAGCTGATGAGCACTCTCGAAATTTATGGATCCATTAAATTCCGCTACTAGGTATGCGCTGGGTGCGTTCATTTTATCTGACGTTTCAGGTAGATGTCTCTGGCTCATGGTTCGCGTTTTAATGTCACTCCTCCTTCTGTCCGTGTGTCTGCCAATTCCGGCTGAGCCACTATATTGCCTCGTATCTCGCTGTTGGCCTTCTAATTTACCCTGTCGGTCACCACGATGCAAGTGTTTGGTTCACCCTCATGTGCGTTGGTCACGTCGGCCCCCGGCTCGCCCCGGCCTGTTTCAGGTATTCACATGTTGGTTGTAGAGCACTTTGGCGACCTCTATTGTACCACACCACGGCCGCCCCTGATAGGAAATCACTTAATGCAAGATATGGGTCAGACAGTTTACCGAACGGTTGGTCGACATACAGGTTTCTTCAGTCTGCTCTTATATGTTATCGTCACACCAACCCACGTTGGAGTGCTACCTGGCAGATGGAATTCTCTCCATCCAAGTGTAGTTTCATGTTTTTCGGTCCCACCAAGCTTCCTCGTCCCCTAGTCTTTCAAAATACTCCACATTTAGAACGGTCCAACATAAAAGACTTAGGTTTAAGCGTCACAAATAAATAAGCATTGTCGCCTCATCCGGATCGAATATCTGCGAAGGCGTCACAGATATGCGGCTTTATATCACATCATTTCTCCTTGCTGGAAATAAAGTTAGATTTTTATCACATGTATGTTCAAGCCATCTTAGAATACTGCTGTTCCCTCTTTGATCTAATGAATGCTTCTGACCGCGGTAAGATTGAAAATGTACAGAGGTTGTTTACTCGCAAAATATTTGCTCTTCCTTGATCTACGTTTTCTCATACGGAGAGATGTCAGTTTGCGAACATGACATTTCTTTGGGTAAGAAGACTAGAAGTGGGCCTCTGCTTACTTTTTCGCGTTAACTCTACCCCAAACCTCCCTCGGATCAACGCCCTTATTCCCGCAGATAGACATTATGTCACTCGCAATTCCTCCAGGATAATTGCACCGTCCTTTAGCTCTACATCGGACCATTCTCGCTTCTTTGCCTCCAAATATGCCTTCCCCTGGAATATTCCCCTTAAAATTAGGCTGTCGTCTAACTTAGCAGTTTTTTAAGTCAAATTACGCTAAAACTTAACTTCGGAAAACATAAAGTCCTTGTTATCCGTCTCCTTACCAAACACACAACTTTTGGACTTTGAAAAAGTTCCCCCTGGTACCTGAGGTGGTTATATTTATATTAAATTGTTTTCCATACATGTCTATTTCTTCCTCTATAGAGTGACATTTGCAACAGTGTTTTCTCCCTTTCTCTCTCCAATCAACATTGCCCTCATCCATTCCCCGTTTTACTACCCTGACGATACACTTCTTGGTCTCTAGTCATGCTCAGGACGGTTCTGCTACTTTCGGCGGCCCACCGCTGGACTTTGCAGTCCACAAGATCGCATCTCCGGTGTTTCGGTGATGATCACGTGACCTCTGCCGTTCCCTCATCTTGTTGACACTGTTGTTCGCGATGGCCTCCTCCGGTCTCATCTCCCTGATGGTTGATCATCAAGCCAGTCGGGTGGTTTAATAGTGGTGAATGATAGCCTCTGCTGCTATATGATTTCTGCACGACAAAAAGCGTTTCTAACCCTCATACAATAGCAATGATGAGGCCCTCTGGGCCTAAAATATAAAATGTATTCATTTATTTATACGTTCTCATCAACAGTCCTGTCTTATTGCACTACAATCAATCATATCAACCAACCTCCTTAATTCTGTAGAAGCAGTTTTTTAGCCTACGTTTTTTTTAATTGAAGGTCCACTGAACCCTCCCCACGCTTTACTGGTAGGAGTTTTTTCACTGCTTCCTCCTTAGTTCACCATACGTTGCGGAGAGTGTTGACTATTATTTTAAGCTGACGATATTTTGGCGAATATGAATTTGTATGCCTACATTACTGAACGCTCCCGCTGCCTAAGTGGTTGCTCATGGAGAGCAGCATTTATCAACTTTGTATTTATTTTTCACAGCACTAAGTTTGCAATGACGAGGCCCTCCGGGCCTAAAATATCAAGTTATTTATTTATTTATAAATGACGTCAGTGTTGAAAACCTGCCCCATCTCTGCGATATGGGTTACTTCCTCCAACTCTGTGTCCATTCTTCTTACAGCCAGTTGCTGCTCATGCATTTGCTAGCTTTTTCCAACCGCAACTGCAGAAAAGAGAGAAACACTAATGCGAAATTTAATATAAAGGCAAGGACCACAATGAAAAGAATGAGACGTGTTCGAAGAAAAACAATTGGCATCCCGAAGAGTGAAAAGTTCGTAGAACTATTTAAATATCGGGAAAATACGCAATCGGTGGCCCTGAACTCTAGCACAGCTTTGTGATGGTTCAACGCTACAAAATAAAGAATGTGAGATTAAAAGTGAGCAGAGTCGGTGGTCTCACTATAATTTAAAAACAGGGTACGGCCAAAGAGACAGTGCTAATAATGCCAGCGTTCAGCACTTATAATCAACAAATGTCTCCCTAAATGCCCCAGAATGTTAGTGCAGATGAGCTCTGTGGTGTTGACTAAACGGGACGGCTTTTATCGTGCCAACTTGGGTGGGCCGTACAACGACTCCATGCCTTTCAAACATTCTACAGAGATACACTTCAAAGGTAAAAGGAGCTGGTTTAGAAACCACTGTACTATACGTATTGCAGCCAGCCGATAAAAGTTGGCAAACGGTAGGCATGGTGCACAGTAAGCAAAGACTTGGAGATGCCAGTCGTAATCGAGAAGTTCAGATTAGTTCAGTTTTATTAGGGAAATATAGGTTAATACCTTTGAGCTCCCCCTTTGTACATAGCTATGATGCAGAACAAGTTGCGTTGCCAGTAATAGAACTGTGGTAGGGGGCAGACGATAAAAAATCTCCTTAGGCATCTTTCGTAAGTCTGGTTTTGAATGTCATTTGTGGGAATTTAGGAGAAAAATCGTCGCTCGTGGGGGGAAGGCGAAAGGAATATTTTAATCGGATGTCCTGCTGTTGAAAGTGTTTGGATCATGTCAGGAAGATGCCATCGCGGTTGTTCAATATTCTAATGGCCACACGAGGAAAAGATTGCGGTGGTCACGAGAACATCACCGAGTGTCGGAAATGCGCCCCTAATACGAGATTCGTGGTCAATCGTTATTCTAAACAAACATATTACTGAAAAAGCAAGCAGTTTGTTTTTAGAAAGGTAATTACTGCCAGAGAGTCTAGTGTACATCTTACTTGCTGACGGGCGATCATGTAATTATTCTCACGTCATTACAGAGAATGTGTCTTTCTATGCTGATCCAACTGCATCTTAAAGGTGTCCACAGATGTGGACATGAAAATTTATGCCGGTAGAGCATTCCATGCCTGGATTACCCTCTTAGAGAAGAAGCATTTTCGTGTGTTCAATCTTGCCCCAGTCACACGTAGCTTGAGAGGGTATCCACGCAATCTAGCAGTAGTGGCCAGCTCAAAAAAATCGTTGGTTGCTAGGCAACAATTTTGACCCCGCAGCATGCGAAATGCCTGTATAAGGCCACCGCGCAGCTGTCTGTAATCCAGAGGAAATAAGTCGAGATTGGTCAGCCGTGTCTCATCAATAAGGTACGCTTGGCCTCGCACTAACTTAGTTGCCCGTCGTTGTACCCTTTCAAGGTTCTTTTGTCTTTGACTGTCCAACGTTTCCAGGCTTGGATGGCAAATTCCAGTTGGGGTCGCACAAACGTGCTGAAGACCTTGCCAAAGACAACTTCATTGAATTTAGCAAAGGCGCGCTTGGTTAGATACGAGCTCGAAATTGCGGATTCGGCGACCTTCAGGTAGTGGAGTGATGGCTTAAGTGAGGGAGGGAACCACACCCCCAGATCCTTCTAGTTCTCTACTTTTGGCAGCGGTGTGTTATTTAGATTGTAAACCCTCCAATATGATGATTTAGTAATACCGAAGAGCATAATGTTGGATTTTGCGACGTTAAATGGCAGGAGCCACTCGTTTGACCACTGCTCGAGTCGATGAAAATCTGCCTGCAGAGTTGCTTCTTCGTCTTCACTACGAATGACCTTCCAGAGTTTTAAATCGTCGGCGAACATTGCGGTTTCGCAGTCTCATTCGCTTATGCATTCGTCGATAGATATAAGGTAGAGGATAGGGCCCAGAATGGAACCCTGGAAGACCCCACTATCAACCGCCACCTCCGCTGATCGCTGATCTCCAATTCATTCGGTTTGAGTTTGGCCAGTCAGAAAGTTTTCGCTCCATCGGAAAAGGTTGCCTGTTACCCCTATACGTCTAAGCTTGTATAGGAGACGTTGATGAGGCACAGTGTCAAACGCCTTTTTGAAATCTACAAAGACTGCGTGCACCGTGTTTCCTTGATTGGGTGCTCTGGTCCATTGTTCTAGAGAGAAGAGCAGATTTGTCAAGGAGGACCGTCCTCTACGGAATCCGTGCTGTTTATCAGAAAAAAGTAGATGATGCTCTTAGAATTGCAGCAACTGTATTTTGATAATTCGCTCCATTATTTTGCCCGATATTGAAGTAAGGCTTATTGGCGTGTATTTGTTTGCGGACGCCCGACTCCCACTTTTGTGAATGAGTGAGATCCACGCTGTCTTCAGTCGGATGACTGTTAGCCTGCGTTTAAGGAGGCCCGAAAGAGTAACTGAAGGAGTTCTGCCAACTCCACGGCAAGCTCTTTCAATAGTTTTGCAGGTATGCCATCCAGACCTGGTGGCATTGTGTTTTGGAGCTTAATTAGTACTTGGAAGACAGTAACTTCTGTAAGCACAACTGATTCAATATTCGGAAACTCCTCGGTACTAAAATTGATAATGGTTAGATTGACCTCTCTCGTAAAAACCGACTGAAAGAACCCGGATAGATGCTTGGCCTTTGCTTTGTTTTCGCGAAGTTCTGCGCCATCATCCGTTTTTAACAACGGGCTAGGGTCTATATTTTGGGTAGATCACCTAATGTAGTTGAACAAGACCTTTGGATTTTCTACTGCATGGTTTATTAGAACACTATCGAAGCTTTGGCGGGTTTTAGTACAAGGCCCTTAGCCCTATTTTTCTGCGCTTTTTAACTTGTTGTCCGACTTGGTGGTCTTCCCTCTCGGATACGTTCGAAACACATTTTCTTTACGGTTAACCTCCCTCTTCAGCGTGTTAATTAAACACTAGGGCCTATTTGTGGCTTTTATTTTCGAGATGGGGAAAAATCTGGTGGTAAGCTTTGTAGTACAGTCTTTAAAACTATCCCATCCTCCTGAACACACCCGGTGAATGCCTCCCTCCAGTCTACGCTGCGCTTTGTTGTTCTCTTTTGGTTAAAGTTTCCGCGCCATATGTTGCGCCAAAACTGTCGCGCTTCGATCAGGTACAGAGAAGAAAGAATACTCCCAATGTAGTTCTACGTGGTAACTTTTACCTTGAGGAGGGAATCCGTGCTGTTTGCCAGAAAGAAATCGGTGACATTCTAAGAATTGCATCAACTCTATTTTGATGAAGTAAATGAATGTATCATAAAATATGCAGCTCAATCGAAAATTTCAAATTGCAATATTTTTCGGTTATGATCTGTATGGCGCGAAATCATTGGAAAATTTCCGGAGTGCCTTTTACAGATACCAGCAAATTAAGAAAGCGACAGCAATGACGCATTTGAACAAAACAGGCGACCCTGAGGGATATCACGAAATTTATTGTTGAACTGTGGGTATTCAACGAATATTATACTTCTTTGATATATTCAAAGAAAATTTATTAAAGTTCTTTAAGGAGTTTCGTCTATAACCTCTTTGTATATTTGGTGTTTCAAAAATCTAGATAGTTTTGGCGTCCAGTTTAAAGAAATTAAGTGAATTGCCAGGAGAATCCTTTAGCTGCTGGTAGGTTTTTTCCTGCCTTCCGGGGTTTTTGACGGCGCCGAAGATGTGCTGTACAAATAAACCTTACTATTAATTCGTAATAAAATCTGTTTAAAGGAGTGACATAGGCACTTGTTGCAGCGGAGCCAAAATCTGACAAGTTGAGTAGTTGCATAACAAACTGCTTAAAAACAGTCGGCTGCTGCATCTTTGTCAGGTTTTTTGCCATCTTGCAACATTGATGCCTATACCATAAAAATCCATAACGCACTTTCTATAGCGTCGGCTAATGTGATGATGGATGTAATGGGCAGCTTGGCAGTAAGAAAAAAAATATTTATTTACAAGAAGAATGACCTTTCTGGCAGTCGAAACACCCTACGTCCCAAGGTAGAGCGGGACGATTGAGTTTCATTAGCGCTCGGTGAAGGTTAACCAACGAGTGCTAATTGAATTACCTACTGAAATAATTTTATCAGCTCTGGCGCATTAAATTAATCTCATAGGGATTGCGGCTGGTTCACCTGCATCTATTACAAATAGAAAAAAGAGAAAGCGTCGGAGTATAGAGATGGTTCCAATCTCGGGGTTTCCAACCCTTGAGATTGGGTACGACTGGCTGATGACGGCTAATAAGCCAGAAATGGCCATTCCTGTCTTTCTTTGCTTTGTCGGATCCACTTCATTATAGAGACGGTATCAGAAAGAGACGAGAGGTAGGAACGACCAGATGATTCTCCTAATTGAACGCGCTCATTCTTGTCAGTGAGTGGCGAGAGTAGCCACATGGGTGATAACGTTTATTCCTGCAGAGGGCAGTGATAATTATGAGCCCGTGGACTTGTCGAGTACAAGAACCAAAGCAATAACGTAAGAATATGTACGCTTTCATAAATTTGGCTTAAATGTAAGGTCCATTCGGAAAAAAGAATAATCTGAGGTGGCTCCGCCATTTATGGCTTGAGGAAATAGTCGGGCCAAATCAAGTCGGAAGAAAGACTGTCCCAGCAAAACAGATAGGAAAAAATCCCAAATTTCTCAATTAAGTTATATCCAGCATGCGAAAAAAAAATCGTCTTAATGAAAGGAAGACACGGATGAACATCGCTACTGCATATTCTGTTGACGAGTAATTCCACGAGCTCGTATATATTTCTGCCAAAATGTACATGAATAGTTAGTCAAAGAGGAAGCATCGATCGCTGAACTATCCTCATTCGTTTCTTGAAATTTCAAACGACGTATGCAGCTGTGCATCGTAACAGAATGACGAATTCGCCGCGCAACCAATAATATAAGGAGTAGGATTGGCGCTGGTCACTGATACTGGCGTCAGTTTGTGTTTGCGGGTTCCCGTGAGCTTGAATACTTCTTCGCCTGTGCCAAACTGGAGAGCACCGCGGCGGCTACTGGGGTGGCCACGAGCACCGGCCGCCTTAGGTTTGCGTGAGGCCGTCTGAAGGGGCAGCTGGATAGTTCGGATGACCAAGTGGGCTTTTGACGGTCCCATATATTTCCTCTGTCGCGGAGCTTGGCTTTGGTTTTGCCGCCGATCTCAACCACGCCAAGCTTTGGCTCATGGCCAAGCTGGACAGGGGGGAGGGAAGACAGCAACCTGTCAACTTAAATCTGAAATCCGCTCCTTGAGCTGGAGTATTTGCATTGCCGTTGTTTCTTCTTTCTGGACTTCTCTGAATTTGTATCGAGCAGTCATGCGTAAATCAAATCCAACGATAACAGCTACCAAGGCAATACGGTAATATTAAGCAAAATAGTAAAGGATAACCAATTTACAAAGCTCAATAATGGATACACACAACCAAGAGCGAGGGGATTCAGCCAAATCGCCTGAATATGCACGAGGCAACAGCATAATTTCAAAAACAACGCCACGCGGGGCGAAGAAAGCCTTGAGAAAACGTGTACATATTAGTGCGAGAGGGGGCGTGGCTATGCTTTTATATGATTTCAGAGGACAGTTCATGGGCATCGGGATTGGTCTGAAATATCAGGAAGGAAAGGGGGGGGGGGGGGGGTTCGTGAACAGTGGCAATAGGAAAGTGTCAGCAGTGGGGAGTGTTGAAGAGGCCTTTGGACAGTCACGTCTATCTCGCACGCAGCGTGCCCAAGGGAGGGGGACAGCCGGCTCTCCGGCACATAGCCACTTCACAGAGTTTCATCTCCGGGAGTCGAAACCACTGTCTCTGGTGTCAGCGGGAGGCAACAGTATCTCGGGAAAAGGTGATAAAGGCAAGGGAACCAAACCTTCGTGTGAAATCGAGTGACAAGGGTAAACACGGGAGGGTGGCCAGCATTCCAAGGATGAAGGGGACACGGGCACGTGGCTCAGAGAAAGGGGGACAGCCTTCGTAGGAGGAAAACAATAATGTGTAGGTCAGACAGAATTTTCACTGGAGAAGGGACGTGAAGAATTTCAAACTTGTTCAGACTGAAATAACAGCCGTCTTAATTCTTCGGCCAGTGTCTAGGAAATAGTTACAATTACAAATGCTGCATTTCAACCATTAGAAAACAGAAAATTTCTCCCATTCGGGGTGGGTCTTTCGGTTGTTTTATTTGGCTACGAAGCGCTAGGCCAGGCCAGTACCTATTTTAAAGTCGGCTTTAGCCGTTCACTGATATCCTCTTATACATACTTCACGGATCATAGCTATCAATCGTGATGTGGTTAACATGTGGCGGTCCAGAGATCAATGTCACTACCGCTGACTCACCTTTTCTTTGCTTCTGTGCGTGCTCGCAGCCGACCCAGTCCTTGTAGCCTTGCAGTCCTACAGTATGGCAAGTCCTGCAAATAACTTTCATGATTAAATTTAACTTGGTAGTTAAGCATATATCTGGACAGGTTATTTTGATCAACTGAGTGGATTTAATAATTTGAAGGGCTTTGGTTTGGAAAACTGCCACCTTAGTTAAAGTTATGGAGCGAAATAGGAAATAATTTTGGTTTATCATGAGCAAGTTTTTATGGAACAAATTTCCTATGCCAAAAGGTACGAAAGAACTAAACTGTTTACTAATATGCATCGTACTGTGGAAGAATGCCAGAACAAGTACACAAAATTGAAATAATAATCCCTTTCAGGACTGGAAATGTTTGTGCACAGTTGATCAAATGGAAGTTAAGCCAAGTTTAAGAAATCGCATTTATTTTCAGAAACAAGCACGAATTAAATTTTTTGAAATTATGCTTAGTTATCCTGTGAAGTTTTTTTGCACAAAATGCAGTAAAAAGTTTCATCGGAAATTTTTTTACCACATAGCTGTTCCTGCGCAAAAGCAAACTTTGCTATTTATTCCACCGTGAAGTGATGAAAAGCAGGCCTTATTAAGTGTAAGTCAAGTAGAAATATACTTTTTTGTTAACTACACGTTCCGCTTATATGTTTTTAAGAAACGGAACCGACAGTAGAATAATAAGTATTTCAATAAATGGCCATATTTATTGCCAGTCTTTCTTGCATTCGGAAGCTTACAGCCGAATTTATACACTTATGCGGAAAAAGTCAATTTTAACGAGAAATGTAAGTTCTGCCATTTCCAGTCAAATTGAATCATCTTCAGGTAACTTAAAGGAATTGTCAAAAGTCTCGAATTTCATTGTGACGTTACCTTGGAACAGAAATTCGTCAGCCAACTATCTAATCAAAGCCATTTTTAAAGAGGTTACCTTTTATGGAAGGTTTCTTCATTAATATTAGGAATATCAATATCGGAATTCCGTTGCGGACATGATTTATTCTCGGCAATGTGGTTTGATGTTTCGAGGCATTTCTACATGTGAGCAACATTGTCAGCATTATGAGAAGTGATATACAAAAACACTTTCTTTCGGTAAATGCTCTTTATGTCTATGCTATTTTAAAGGTTTTGGTGTAAACGGCGACTAGAAGCGCAAGTTATCAATGAAGACACTGAAAACGAAGAAAATAATGACAGACTTTATTCGACAATATTCAATAAATAGTTATCCACTACTGGCTATATGAACAGAATATTTTGATTGAAGAAAAGTTCTTTCTATATAAAGAAATTGCTTTCATTCCGTTTTCAACTTAATAAAACATTTAAATTTATTGTTCGAATTTAGAGCAATTTTTTACACCTCCGGAACTTGAAGTTTATCGGAAAATTTTTATTCTTCCTGACAATCACTCAGTACTTCTTACAGTTCTTTTAAGTACTTAATTTGCCTAATGCTGCTCATTATTATTTTTAAGTTTTCGCAACTGCGAGAAATAATCAAACATTTACAAACTTAGGCAAATTGCTTGCAGGACTCGTCAAACTGTATGTGCTCGCAGTCTACTACAGATGCTCTCATTTGATCTGCCATAAATGCCACCCACGCTGTCCGCCAATCAGTGTGACACACTTCCTGATTGGCTGTAGGACGCCGCCGGATCTCGCAACCCTGTGCAGAGGTACAGAGCACACACATACCCAACCACTGCTTGGGGACACTGCGAGCAACACCTCTACTGCTGAGCCCTTTTGTTAGCTCCTTTTTTATATGACACTGTGACACCCAATTGGTTTTGCCTGACTTCTGACTTGGGGAACCTCCTGCAGTCGACGATCACCTCCTTTCGACAAATCTACACATGAATTTAGCTGAGTCAGTCGCCAAGAAATGGAAACGGTGAGACTGAACCACCACCGGAGACGGCTTACATTAAATGGTTATCCATGGGATAAAATTTGGTGCAGTGAATAAGAAAGTTAACCAGCCCGTTTATGTGTCCAACATGACCTTGAAAGATGTGCATGCTTGTAGCGACCCGATAGCACCACTCGGGCACCTACAATCAGCGGGACTGCACCGAATCGTCTTTTATGCGGCAGTCAAGATGCCGCCTAGCCGTCCCACACGTATCTGTCCGCCACTTGCTCATTCATCGCGCCTCGATCTGCGAAGGCTTGCGCGCACACGCTCTCACCTCTCGGTCCAGTCGCAACCTCTCTGGTCCTGATCTACCCGCGTCAGAACTCGCACCAATCAGTGTGACCCACTTGCTAATTGGCTGCAAGAACAAAGCATGCCTTGAGCTTCCGGCAATGCCCTACGCTCTCGTCACCTCAGACTCAATCCGCCGGCCTATGGACGTGCGATAGTTTGTCAGCCAAACCTCCTCGTACCTATTCTCTAGTCCTTCTGTAAAGAATGAATTGTTCCTACCAATCTGGTCTCCCACCTCTTCTTTTTCTCCCAAGGAACCGGATCTGGAAGATCTTAATGACAAGGGTTAGCCTAATTATCCTTAATTTCTGTATATGCTTTTACTTTCGACGTTTCATTGGCCAATTTGGCTTTGGCAATTTGACCGTATGCTTGGTTTCGGAGTGCTTTCCAGTGTGTTATCGCGAGGTGTCATGCATTTTCATGCTGCGGAATTGTAGCGCTGGCGCCAAGCCCGCAAAGCGCACGTGACTGCGCTACTCTACCTCCTTCTGGGCCAGCCAATCACAGTTGTCGTAGACTTCTATTGGCCAAGTACTTGATCGATCCTCCAGTGACTCACTGTCGCATGACGTTTACTCACTTACGCCCACAGCACACTAACAAACAGACGCGCGCGCGCGCACAGGGCCCACGGCCTGCCGCGCGTTTGAAATTCAGACCACCATTGAGTTCCTGTACACAATAACCAACTCCCACTGGTCTTACCCCTCTTCTTCCTGTATGGAACCGGGCGTGGTAATTGTAGTGTTCTGAGCACACTCATGACTTAGACTCCCACAAATTGGTGACTGTCCGACGTGATCAAATTGCAACCTAGTGGCATGTCGAAATGCAAACTTCAAAAACATTCCCATTCTACTTCATCTGACTGCTTTTCCTGTGTCACTCATCATTTCCATCGTTAGGAAAACGCAATTGTCCACATTTTTGGATGAATGAAGCTGAGCTCATCAACCAGACGCAGTTACGGAATTCCAAACATATTGTGAGAGTCTTCCTTCAACTATATAAAAACACTGGCGCTCTTTCTTTTTCTCGGACGCTTATTTTTAACATCACCGGCATCCTTACTCGCTATTTGTCCCCAGAAGTAAAACCACCTTCTGTGCCTAACTCGATGAAACTTCACTGCGTTTGACCTGCTCCGCAATCTGTTTAATCTTCGATCTCGGACGACAATGCAATTTTTCATGGACAGATTCATCTGTCTGAACATTTACCGGGATGCACTATGCCGCACACACTCTTTCCTCTCATTTTAACTTGCCAATTCACCGCCACACGTTGAGGAGATCACTCCAACACACCATCCGACTGTTGCCTCAACTGCACCTCTGAACAGGTCACAGCATCAATTTTGCCCCACTTTCGAACAACAGCTGTCGCCATTGAAACGCTCTCAAATCGGCGTGTACACTGGACTTACTCGTGCATCTCATCGTTCACCACACTGTCGACCCCCCACTTTGCTCGGATTTCTGGCGGGAACCTGTAGCAACGGCGCCAAACCCGCAAAGCGCACGTGACTTCGCTACTCTATCTCCTTATGGGCCAGCCAATCACAGTTGCCGTAGATTTCTATTGGCCAAGTACTTGATCGATCCTCTAGTGACTCACTGTCGCATGACGTTTACTCACTTGCGCCCACAGCATACGAACAGACAGACGCCCGCGCGCGTGCACAGAACCCGCGGCCTGCCGCGCGTCTGGGATTCAGACCACCATTGAGTTCCTGTACACGAGACAAAACTCCCACTGGTCTTACCCCTCTTCTTCCTGGATGGAACTGGGCGTGATAACTGTACGGTTTAGACTCCTACAGAACAACTAAATATGCATTCTAAGGGCATATGTGTTGGCAGGTAAAGCAGGGATTTCTAATGAGGTTCGGACCATGCTCTTTTGTTGATAATTTTAATGGATGCATGTGTACTATAAGATATTGCTGAATTTTAACTGCTCCGATGGGAAATGGTAACCTCTAGTTGCATTTAGTTCAGTGCAGTTTTATCGAGGGAAAGATGGGCAAAAGCATTTGAGATCCCTATTTGTGAGGCAGTGACTGAAAAATGCATCGATGCAGTTGAAAAATTAAAGCAGTTGCTAATACAAGCGAGCATGCGAGACCCAGGAAGTAATTGAGAAGTAGAAGACGACTCGATAAGATGATGATGTGGTGGCCTGTGTATTCCCCTTAGACGTTTATTCAGAGAAAACGGTTACCCATGCAACTTCGTCAACCGGTGTTTGCGCAAACGAGATGGCCAATAAAGTCATACGGCCCCAAAATGTGGCGAGCGATCCCGTACGTCAAAAACGTATCGGAGACTGTCGACCGCCTTCTCGCACCACTTGGAGTTGGAGTCGCACACAGGCCGGAAGCAACTGTAAGGCTTCAGATCATGAAACCGAAAGACCCACTGCCATGGCAAGAAACATCGGGAGTTGTCTACAGGATCTGGTGCAGTTGCGGGCAAAACAACTTCATCGGGGAAACTGCCAGACTTCTCAAGACGCGAATTGCGGCGAAATGATGTCAATTCTCAAGTTGCGGCTCATTCGACGAGACCCAGACATACATTCAAATTTGATGTGGCCGAAATTCTCGCAAGAAGTGGCAATCGAGTTAGCCGAGAATTACTTGAGTCATGGTTCACTGGCCCCCAATCCATCAACAAGTGTAACGATTTACCCAAATAATATTCGGTGTTGAGACTAAATTTGGCCAAAGCAAATCGCCGCTCGGGGAATGCATAGGCTACCGCATCATCTTATGCCAACACCACACAACGAATCAGCACGCAAGCAAAGGCATTTATTGACTTTTTGTGAACGTTTAAATTTTACGGCAGAACCCTGTGCACGCACAAACCGTTTCTGCGACTGTTCTGTGGGTATGTCTCTGATGATGAATCGGCGACAGATTTTGAAAGGTCAGGCGAGTAAACATATTGTCCCAGCGATTGAGTCATCTTCTACTTCCCAAATTAAAGCATTGGTTGTTCACATGATCGTGGGTGAAAAGTGAGCAGCTGCCAGTGTGTGGGAAGTAGTAAACATACAGGCCTACTCACTGATAATAGATCTCGACTCTTAGGGATGCCACTTGCACAGGCTAAAAAGTGGGACAAAATAAAAATGACAGACGGTGAAAAGGGGAATCGCACAGTTCTCGGAAACCATAGAGGTTCTGAAGGTGATTTGAGGGATTGGTAATAAAAAAACTTGCTCGTGGAGGGTAAATGTACGTGAGATAGGAGCGTTATGCTTCTGAGAATGTGTGAGGCATAGCAAGAGAGCGCATCAGGGACATCATCAGTATATTTTGGTAACACAGAGGAGGAGTTTGTAGACGTTAAGAGATCATCTCCGAGGTGCCAGAGATGCGACCATGCCCTTGCTGATTCCTCAGTCTACCGAAAAGGTGACAAAAAAGGAGAACCCGCCACGATTGTCAACAGTCCGTTGGTTGTCGACATAGGTGAAGTGCATAAGCGGTGAACTTGATGTGGTGATAATGTTTATAATACATATTACTTAATTGAAGCAAGTACAAATATAAGTATACGATATCTTTCCACCTTCGGCAAAAATACAGAGTTCGGCTGGTGTTAGAGTGAGCATTGCTATACCAATCTAGCTTCCTCTTAAAGATGCGGATATACCAATATTCAGGGACAGAGCATGCCAAATTCTGACCACTATATTACAAATAATAGCTTTCGTGTGTCTATGCTGGCCTCTGTTACGCGTAATTTGAATGGAGGACCTCTTAATTACCCTTTTTTTACAGAGCGTGCCTGTTTTAGGCGGCCGGAGAGAAACTCGTCCAAAAACCGGCATCCTGAAACGACTGAAATATCTTGAGCTCATGCTGCGCGAAAATATATAACCAGTGTCGTTTTGTCTAATCGAAAACACATTTTATGATCCCGATCAAAATGTCATGCTATGCAGCCTATCTACTCTAACTCCACGCCTATCAAACGCAAACTCCGATATATTCTAAGCCAGTTTTTGCCGCACAACGATTAAGGGCGAACCACCATTGGTGTCTCGCTCACGTTATATGGGCATGTCTGCAACTGTCGACAACCAACGTCGAATATTTATGCATCTACACTGTTATCGAAGATTTAAATATATATTTTTTATTTGTAGGGAATTTCCTTCTTCAAAATTAGACATAAAACGAAATTTTCACATGTGAATGTGGAGTCCGCCGGTCCACATTTTGTGCAGGACAGAGAGGAGCATATTCATTTAGCAGGAAGTGGTGATTTCATTGGCAAGTGACGGCGAATGACTTAGAAATGATAAGTCCAGTGCCCCTCGCCTTCGTCAGTAGGACTTATCGATCGGACTAAATGGTCTATAACGTCAGGTGGTAGTAATCACACACACAAAAAGGAACATGTGCGAATACGGGGTCAGTTGGACGAGCGCATCTCACATCTGCTGCAGGAGAAATGGCACTCGCATACGGATTCTATCAAAAGACATATCAATCTTCCTGGTGCGTGTCTTGCGTTGCCCGAACAAAGCGATGGCCGAGCTCAAAGGTCACTCCCAACAGAGCTGAGCTACATATGCAATAAACTGAACATTTTTTCATCCCTTGACAGTGGGATCGCGTCCGGCAAATAAACTAATGGTCCCAGAAAACGCTTTGCCGTATTCTATTCAATTACCTGAACCTCGCATAGTTTCGACTGTTCGGAGATAGGAATACTTGTAGTGGTTCAACAGCCCATCTCCTTCAAACTCGAGACGCCACTGACGGCTTCTCCCTGGGTAAATCTTGGTCACCCAGTCGCGCCTTTCCCAGCCGGATGGCTGATGTCCGCACTAACCCGCGACCTTTACCCTCACACGACCGGGTGCCTAGAGGCGCCCCAAACTGTTCGACCTATCAGCGTCCCGAAATGCTCGTGGGCAATTAGCTCTGGCCAAGTGCTCTCCAGTCTCCTAGTCAATTCATGCACCGACGGACACTTGGGAATCCGTCCCCTGAGGGACGGACGCGACGGGGCCGCACTCTCTCATGACCGTACGCCAAGCCGGACTGAGTGGCAATTTTTTCCCCTAATTCTACTGTACACAATATATTGTTCCTCCTTCTCTGGCTTTCTCAAGACTTCTCCCATCTCCTAAGGAACCGGGCCTGGAAGATCGTATGTGTTAGGCTTAATCGTCTTAGGCTTAACTCCTATATATTCACAAAGAGAAGAAAAACAAGAATGGCAATTTCTGGCCAGTTTTAGGACACGACGTACCAAGAATGCCCCATAAGCTGAACAGGGAAGGCACTCCCACCATGAAAATAAATTTATTCCAGGACTCTCCTCACACTTCTCTGAAGTTCGTTCTATGGCTGAAACTTTCCTCCATTCTGAACTCATTTAACTCAGCTAATGGTGATTTTGGTGACTGAAATTGTTCTCAATGCTGATCATCTCCAGCTTCTGAGTTACGTAAATATTTACCTTACTGGCAACAAAGCTATGAGCTAAAAGTCCCAGACACGTGTTTCGCCGATATTCTGACACTGTTCGATACAGCTGCGAGGATCTTCTCTCACTGTTGAGTATCCCAGCACCCTCCATGTGCTTTCTGGCAGATCACCCAGTGTTGAAATTGCGGCTTAAATTTCCACGGAAATTAATTTCCAATTTGTTTGCGCCACTAAACCCTTGAATATACTGCTCTAATCCAAGTAGGAAATTATTTTCTGAGGAAATAAAAACAGCTGCAGTTTCTAAGTTGGTTAATATGCTTGCTTTTCTAAAGACGTGAAGAAGATTGTTGATAGTATTGCTACAATAAAGATCATAACTGTCAGTGGATTGGTGTGTACCAATTACAGAAGTTGTTGCGATACTCAGCACTTGCAATTATCAGGAGGTTCTAAAACCTGATATGCCTAGAATGCAGTGAATAAATGCTGTACACTACCCCATGGTCCGCTGTCACTAGGGGCAATTCAATGCCAAAGTTACTAGTCTTCGGTGGAAATGTGTTCTACGAAATGGTATTTTAGTGTTCAGGTTTGGCGATGGTGAACTGTAAACCCACTTGTTGCTGTAGGAAGTTAGGTTATAATAAGACCATGAAAGTATCTTTCGGTGTTCCGCAATGACTCCTAGCACAGATAACAGTCCAGTGACATTACAAATAACCAACAAGAAATGTAATCAGGTAAGTTATCTTCTTAGATGAGAAAGAAGCGTTGTCGAGAACCAGACCAATTTGTTTATTGTTCTGAGTTTTCAGGCTCTTACAGAAGTCCATCGCCACGAGGAGCCAAAAAAAACGTTATACGGGGGAGAGAAGGGGAGAGAACGCAGTAATCGCCAATGTCTGCCGCGCGGATATGCCTGCGAAGGGCGATATTTGCGGACGCCAGCTTGATACATCGGTTCACTGAGTTGTCATCTGAGGCCCAGGCCTCAATTAGTTTTCGTCCTGTCTTACTGCCAGCGTGAGCAGTTATCCTCGCGGTGCTCAACGACGCTTCTTCCTCACCCATGTAAATACCTGGAACACGAAAGTTTTCATTACTTCTTGAACTTCTCTGTTATAACGGTGGCCAAAAGGCTGCGATATTCCCGTCTGACAAGCGCCGCATGTGAGCCCCGAAGGAAGAACAAAACAAGAGTGGGTAGAAAGCAGAAGTCTTAGAAAAACCTAGTACAGCATAATTTAAAGCAAGCGGATGCGGATGTACAAGTTGGGCCAATAAGATCGTCGTCACAAGAAGGACGCGAATTCATTGGCTGATGAGTCATGGGAGTTGACGTGCTAGTCTGAGCGAGACGTCACACAATGCACTTGAGTGGGCGGAGTTTGGTAACGTGACAGCTGTGTTAGCATCCTGCACCGGCCGCACCGGCGTGGCGTTATCGAGTGCATTATAACTGAGTGAATCGATCAGTTGCTGTGGCAGCTCTTCGTCAGGGCTGTTTGCGCACGCCATTGAGTCGGCCCCTGACAGTCTCTTTTTTCTGGAAATACTTAGAGTGGAATAGACAAAAAGTGAAAGTTGGTAAGAACTACCATTTGTAAGAACAAGATCCGCGCAGCTCAGTGTAAGGAAGGGTTAACGTACAGCATGAAGAATTTCGAAAAATATGTCCCAGAATGTTACTGACAGTCTTTTAGAATATTCCAGTTGAAATTCGCAACTGCTACCTTTTTTAGTAAAGTAAATGAGTCAGCTTTAATTATTTGTACACTCATCAAATGATGACAAAAATGGCTATTGAAATATTGTTTTCCCTGAAGAAATTTGAACAAGGCAACAATCACGTGATTAGCAAATACATCGGACGCATGCAACGAAAATTGGCAATGCGGTCAGCTGAACATATGCCAAAGTGGTTGCTCAGGACGGAAAATCAAAAACCTAAGAGTGCAATCACGAAGCCCCTAACTGACGCTCGCCATACGGTCGACCAAAAGACTGCGTTTAAGGTCGCACTTCGGGCGACGACCGGTCTCCTTCTACGGCTTGCGGAGGTCGCTGCGATACAGCGAAGAAATCCAGAACACTGTTAGCAGCTGGATCATGTAATCGATCTCGCATTACCTTGCTAACGATCGATAAAGTCATTCCCTCT
>JAYGXS010000002.1:96373863-96388475 GCA_036362985.1 Ligula intestinalis | reverse complement strand
GAAATTGCCTTTCACCAACTATTTTTGTAATTATTTTGAGTTTTTGATTACGAAGTGTTTCAGATCTTCCTTGAAATTTTAATTTTGACTAAACAATTTTCACTGGCTTCAGTCAATTGACCATAAATAATGATAATATTTTATGTGCTTACCAAAACCTTCAAAATAAGATATATTTTAAAAGCTTTTACGTAAATAATGAGCTTTTAAAATTTTTTTCTCATGCAGCTGCCTTTGTGTATCATAGATTCAGAACCACCCAATCGTGTGAACTCATTGCCGTGAAAAATGAACGTCCGCTGCAAAAGTCGCGAACGAATAAGCTTAAGATTGATTAAGAAAAATTCTACAAAAAGTAAACTCTTGAAAAAAGCTTTACTTATATATTTTGGCGTCTGATGTCTGTGACCTTTAATTTTTTTGATGATTTAGTCAAGATCAGAATGTGAAATTTTGGCAAGTCGATTGATTTCTCTAACAAATAGGGATAACTCTTCTGTTATAACTGAAAGAGCTAAATTTTTAATCTAAAATGGAATTGTTTTCAGCAAATGTGGTTGCTTATAGACTCAGTTCTTCAATAACAAATGCAAAGCAGAGTAGCAAAAAGATCAAAGGCGATTTAAAAAAAACTGTTTCGCAATGTCATGTGACAACTCTGTCAAATGCATGTTATGGTTACTGTCTTCAACTTCAGATCGATTGCAAAATTAGTTTGGTTGCTATATACTAATAAGGTTCTTAAACGCATTCCTTGCCTGTAACCCCTCAAATATAAAATATGAATTTAATATGGAGTATAGCAAAGAACAACCTTCAAAGTGTATTTTTCAATTTTATGGCACAAAACTTGGCGGATTTGCAAAATATAATTTTTCAAATTTATTCCGCTCTTCTTTTCCAAAAATTTATGTGCTATCTCCTTTTTACACTGACTTCAATTTCATGGACGCAAAACAAAATTTCCGTTTTTTGCAATGATATATTTAAAAAGTTTCTGCTCTAAAGAATGTTATTTTATAGTGCAACATGCAAACACAAGAAGTTCTTTCCTGCAGCGTTTAATAGCGTAGGAACTTCCTCGAATATCAACAAACACTGGATTCCGCCCATTTTCCCCTACGTTTTCTCCCAGAATTCTGATCTGAATGGAATTAAATTCTAGGAAACAGCATTTTACGCCTCAAGTCAACCCAGTAACTAAATAAACCACCCCTACTGTGCGTTAAATCCTCCATTTTCCAAGGTTTCATCAGATATGTAATCTACTGTACATGCAGTTGACAACTACTTTCTTCCCCACTGACCGCATAACAAAATGCGGCTGAGGATTATCTACTATCGCCCGACCCACTACATAAGCTTTTGTTAGCCATCATTTTGATTAACTGTTTCGTACAATTCCCATCTGTCTGACGATGACCTGGCGAGCCATTGTCGAAAATCCACTCAATAAACCGCCATTACCCAAAGTACGTCTTAGGATGCCGATTTTTCAGTTCATACGTAAGGAAAGGTGTTTACTGCCCGGAAAACGCTACATTATTCGAAATGCGCGATAAGTACCGAAAACATAAATGGTGCAGCTGCGGATACTACCTCAAATAGTTTTATGGTGCACTTTATTAATACGTCTAGAACTTGACTCTATATTACTCCGAAATGCTCAAAATTTAGCATTTTTTCAATTTTGATGGTCTATTTACTCCCAAGAACAATCAGCGAAAAAGTATCTGAGGTATCAGTTTTACCGATCGGACAGATGCTCATTAATTTTGTAGTCTATAGCCCCCACTTGTATTGTCCCACAAGTTTCCATGCCAAATTTCATTTTCGCGGGGTCTATCGGTCAACTGGGCAGTGCTGGTAATGAATAACGCTGAGCCGTTTATCAGAGCGAATTTTTTTATTCGGCGCTCACATTACGAGAGCAACCACCCTTTTTTTCACACGTGAAGTACTGTTAACACCTTAATCAATCGAGCAAGAACGCACAGTTTTAGAGCCGAACTTTACCAAAGCGAATTCATTTACCTGTTCAAAATATTTTCAAGCGATGGTTAACCTAGGGGGCTTGTGCATTGATAGGAATTGAAAAAAGAAAAGGAAGTAAATTTTTCCGATCAAGCGCCCAATCTGGGAAGCCGGCGGACATTTGCATGTAATAAGATCATGTCTGAACTCGAGAAGGCACCCAATTCAAATGGTGCAAAAACCAACGACCAGACTGCGAAATCAGTTTGTACACCCTAAGGCCGGGGTCGGCAACCCATGGCTCGCGAGCCATATATGGCTCTTTCGATGATCGCGTATGGCTCTTTCGGAAACTGCAGATTTTTGATTTTGGTTACTCGTTAGGGGTTTAAGTAGTGGGTTGTACTTGGATCACTACAATCATCAGGCCAAATCATTTTGAAATATACTACATGGCTTTTTCGGAAATATATTTCTAAATACTTGCTTTCTTGGCTCTCTGAGTTAGAAAGGTTGCCGACCCCCTGCTCTAAAGATAGGATTGGCTAGTTGAACAGAAAAGAAGCCGATTACAAGATTCCTTGTGGCGGCTGTAATGTAGCTTATTGTAGACCGACAGAAAAATCACCCTTTACACCCACCCCAATTAGCGGTAAGGAGGCGAGATCACCCCTCACAAAACCCCATGCAAACACTAGAAACTAGGCACAGATTCGTATGAGACCAAGCTTACATTTTGGGTTCTTGCCAAGCTAGGAAAGTTTGTGAGTTTTGAAGGCCATTAACTCTGACGATTCTTGCGTTAATAGGCACGTCAGACTGAATGCGATGTACACCAATCCCAGGAAATCCCTGAAGACGGCAACCAATCCAAACTAGACGTCAACCAACAGACACTGCCATTGACAAAATATGATTAGGCATTATCGATTTTTTCAGGTATGTTTAAAATTATCTCTTTACACTTGCATGATGACGACTTGGTGTGTCAGTGTGGGAAATTCACAATAAAGTTTGTTAGCGTTTCCCAACGAAATTCTTCTACCAAAATGCTTGACTTATTTATTTTCCATTTCAATGTAAAGGCCTGCTGATGAATGATCAAAACCAGCTGTTTGTCAAAACTTCTTTTCAATCATAACATGATAAAATTCACAAAATTATGAAGTTATTTGTATTACGCGTGGTCCACACAGTCATCGCTTTCTATGTGGATACCATAGATCCAATATATCTCACTCGTCGAAGTTCGCATGTCTTCGAAGCTGGAGTTCACTATGGATGCCAGACTCAGCAACTATGAAATCATCTGCAGCTTACATCCGACGTAATTACGTCAAACCCTCCTGAAGTGGGCGATGAGGAGGCCGTCCACGAGCCAGGTACGAATCCGCTTGAAACTAATTCAGGAATTTATGCCGTCTCTGGAACACTTTATCTTCTTGACCACCAATTCTTGTGTGCAGTGCCTTGTCTGCTCACCGCTTCCACTTAAATCCGTTGGTGATGGCAACGAGAGAATTTGGCACCGCCCAAGTATTCCCGCATTCCTTTAGGATTAATGAGAAGAACACACATCAAAAGCACAGTGCATTGCTTCCTTCAATTCAAATAGGCAATCGATCGATAATTCGCTTTTGACGCGGCTACACGGTCCTCTATGGGAAAGCCACTACAGTACGGCTCCGAATTCATGCAACGTGCTGACATTTGCGAACGATTGACACTCAGACGCTAATTGGCATTGAGTAAGGTTGTACTACTAATTATCGTGTAGCCTATTCTCAAGTTATTTCAGGCACGATAGGATGCCAGCTTTTTAACAAGCTTCTTTCTGACCGCTAACAAAACATGTGTACCGTAAAGAGTTGCTACTAAATTAATATGCATTTTTATCATGGATTCTGGCTACCTTGATAAATTTAAATATAGTTTGTGGAAAACATACACGATAAAATATTTCTTGTACTCGTTTGGTAGCAAATTGCGTTTTTTTAATTTTATACTTAAAAAGCGTAGCCTTTGGTTTTAGAAAAAATTATAATGATGCGGTTTTTAAGATTGTGAGATGTTCATTCATAATGAATCTTGTCCGTCAATTTAGTAATACTGCCTACACTTTATACGGCAAAATCCACATCTATTACAACATTTTATGAGAACTATGGGACTTTTTCCTCAAACTGTAGGCAAAAACGTACCTATCTTTAAACAGGATGCACACAACGTGCATCTCTTAGACCTTGAATTCAGGTGAAGCGGTTGGCAGGTTTCAAAATTATTTGGCAAATTATAAACTTCTTTAAAACTGAAAGATACCCCTTCTTTAAGTTTAAAATCCAAAGAAAGCGTAATTTCCTACCAAACGAGTACAAGAAATAATTTTTCATGCATGGTTTCCATAAAATATATTTGAATTTATCAAGGTAGTCAGAATCCATGATAAAAATGCAAACTACTTAAGTAGCCACTTTTTACAGTATATACTTTTTGTTAGTGGTCAGAAAGGAGCTCGTTCAGAAGCCGGCATCATATCGTGAATGGAATGATTGAAGGATAGACTACACGATAATCAGTATTACAATCTTACTAACTGCCGATTAGCGAGTGAGTGTCAATCGTTCGCAAATTTCGCCATGTTGCGCGAATTCGGCGCCATCCTGTACATCTGGTTGGCGGTGAGTGATAAATTTGCCAGCTGCAACCCGCAGCTGCTGATTGGACGGTCAGCCTACCTGTGGCCAGCACGAAGAGAAAGACTCGTGAGAGCATGTACGTCACACTTGTTCTGGTGCTACCCAATGTTATCGAACAGTGGGGTGCGAGTGGACAAAATACGACTGTTGGGTCTACGATCGCATTTAAATACCTGAATATCGAATCGATGTACATGTCTAAGCAAACAGTTGGAGAGCAACAGATGAGACAACACGATATTCTCATTCGTTTCCACCCCAATAGAGTGTTGACCTTACTATCGTAGTTATTATGAGGGGTTTGGCAGACTTGAGTTATTTTCATGGAAAGGCATCCTTTGGGAAATAAGTAAGTTTATTGAGTAAAATTTCGACACTGGATTCCCAGTTCGTCATCAGACTTGAGACAAATTTGCAAACAGTTGTAAAAACTTTGGTGGCCACCAATTTGCAAAACCCTCCTACAAATGAAGTGTGCATGGAAGGCATCTGGTGGATTCTGGATTGATTGCTTAGGAGATCTTGCTGGGGTAATTGGCTACCTATATCAGTGTTGGTGGATTCCATACGTCGCAGTAGGCTGGGCGGCAAAATTGGCCCAAGTGTTATCAGAAACACGATTGTGGGTTGGCCCTCCGTAGTTCAGTTGGCTAGAGCGTTGGCTGCACTCATGTCTTCCCTTGCTAGCGTGGGTTTACTATCGCTCCGAGGTCGCCGAATGTTTCACAATTTGGTCATTTTGATTTCTACAATGACACTGCGTGTGCGTTCGACCATCGATTTCGATTAAGTCCACAAAGTACACCAACAGGTTGGTGCAGAATGTGACGGACCTCAGGGGTGGTTTATAGCCATAGCAGAGATGGTTGACGCCATATGCACCCTTCACCTTCGGCCGGGATCAAGAAGACGAAATGGAACGCGGCGTTTGCGGATTTTTTAAATGCAACTCAGAAATCACCACCTAACTTAGTCTTACGTGACAGTAGACATTGTGTGGGTACTACCGCACTAATAAAAATGAGACTAATTGTTCGACGAAGGACCTATCTGACAAATTGAAGCAGACGTTCGCATACCAGGTTTGTGTATAGATTGAGAAGTAAAGCCGTGTCAATCACTGGAATCATTGGTTTATAAGTCTGAGCTTCCGAACTCTTGCGGGAGTCCATTGGCAAAGACTGACGATGTACTCCCGCAAGAGTTTGAAGGCTCAGACTATTAAAACAATAATTCCAGGGATTGACAGGTCTTCTTCTTCTTCTTCTTCTTCTTCATCATCATCATCGTCATCATCATCATCATCATCGCCTTCTTCTCAATCTATGAACCTATCTGACTCAGCAGAAACAACCAGGAATTAGGAAGATGATTTTGCGTATTCAAAAAATTAACTGATGCTCGATTTACCCGCCCCCCTCCTCGATTATTTTGGAATAAAGGTTCGGTAAAATGTGCTCGAGCGCCTTCGATTGACAGCAGCCGCATCTAGACTCCTCCAAAATGCTCACCCTATTCACAAACATTCCACGCACGGATCGGCCTCTTCGACATCTCTGAGCCAAATTAAGCAATGATTGGTCAAAGCATTGTGTCCCCGAAAACGCCCTCATTACTTTCCCTGCATTAATCACGCGAGGATTTAAGTGCTAATTCCTTGAGTGCATTTAGCGGCATTCCTTCTGATTCAAAGCAATGAAACCACATATGTAGTCGACTGTTTCTGTGACCGGCACGTTCACGAACAGGGACGAGAATCTAGTGAAAACATCATCATCCCGTTCAAATCGAGGTCTTTTATGCCGTCAACGATAACGAAGGTGTCTCGGAGGCTGTGAGGTGCTATTAGACTCTATATGGGTTTTCGCTTGTCTGCTAGCCATTTCTCTATCGCGTGGTATGGCGAGTTTCTCATATCAAGGATGGGACGAATGGGCACACCATCTATGTGAATATTAGAGTGCCCGTATAGTTGATGCATGTGCATGCCAACGAGATGGGGATGCTCTAAAACACATTCGCTTATGACGCCATCCTTTTGAAGTCACTTCAGACAGTCAGTCAGCTGTGTTTCAACCTCATCCGTGTGATCCTTATCCTGTGGGGCAGGATATATTGGTTGCACGAGCCAGATTTTGTCCAAAAGAGTAAGACAGCATATTCCAGCATGGTTAAGGAAGTGCCAACTGAAAGATATAAACAGTTCCATTCTAGCGCACCTGATAGACCCAGGTCATCGCGGGGATACCAAAGAGGCCTTCAGAGTGATCCACAAGGTACCCTCAGGCTATTCAAAATTCATGGACAGCGTCTGTTGGATACGACAGAAGCAGCCGCCCTCAGGCTACGCCGACCGGTCCTAGGCGCCCAAAAGAACTTCGTCGCGGCGCCGCAGTTACTATGGCCGAAACTAGCTAACACGACCGCACACAACGCATGTAAATTTAAGGTGTGCGCAGCGTTTCTCGTCGTGAACCATACTAATCTAACTCCATAACGGTAAGTTGGACCTCAGGAAAGTTGAAGTAGACAACCTCCTATCCATCAAGTGTTTTTTCAGGAATATCAAGAAACCAAGTAAACTCTAAAGTATATATAAGTAAAAAATGTTCAAATTTGTCACATCCAATAAACTATAAGTAATTAAGAAATGCAAGTAAATTTCTGTGTTTATTTATGGCGCGCAATTTTGTTGCGAAAACATTAGGTTATTTAAACATTTTCTGGCAATCAAAGTAGGATTCCGCCTACGGCTCACGCGCATTCACTCCCTTTATGTGCGTATGCGGCAGATGCGCTTCCACGGCGGGAATTTATTTAAATTTTCAACATCTAGAGTCTATCCTGCATGTTCCCCAACTGTCTCAACTCCAGCACTCCTAACTATCCTGCTACCCGCGCGAGGATTAAATAGCAACGCCACGACTGCAACCAACTCAAAAAGCTCCCAGCCTATTCTGCCTATGTTTCCACCGTAAGTGTACATCAGGCATCGGTCTGGTGGGACACTTGTTAAACACCGGCGCACAGAGACTGACGAACTAGTACCAGGCACACCCATCGCACCCCTCTCAGCTGGCAACACTATCTTCATATAGGCCTGTTAAGCAGCGTGAGCATTCTTGAAAACCAGCAGTAAAAATCCACCAATCACACGCTAAGACATACGCTACACACGAAACTGCCCCTAACACCCCCTCCCCCACATGCATGAAATCGACTTCTCTCTCATGAAGCGTGATCTATGGCTGATGCTTCATGTAGCCGCTGTCTAAAGCATGTGATTTCCACGAATTCCACTCCTTTGTGAAAAGCTCGTGGGTTTTGTTGGAGGCATGGTCATGTGTTGCACGCGTAGGCGCGCTGCTTAACTCTGCCACATCCAATTGCGTCCATTGTGGGCATCAGGCAGGTGACCAGCCCGATCAAGAGCACTAGACGCCTATTCTAAAAACTTATATTACAAACCTCTATCACAGTGTGCTCAAGGCAAGGGTATAATGAGTAGTCGCATTCATGAAACGAACGACAAGGGAGCCTTTGACCTAGAGCTTGTGGCGATAGGGATTTTAAGGTTGGGGTATATTCAATGAAGGCGAAAATGCCGAAAATATTCACCTGCGCGATTGACTTGTTCAAGTGGGTGAACAGTTAGTGAAAACCCAAACGCGAAATTTAAAAACAACATGAAATGCTGCAGAATAACATAACTGCAAGCATCCAGTAAGTGTAAAACATATTTGAAAACAGTCAAAACACCAATCATGATGTGACCACTGCTCAGACAACAATGGATAGATCATGGTTGAACAAGGGACCGGTGTTAATAGCGGTTTTACGGATGGACCTAAATGGTTGAAAGGAGTACGCTAGAAAAGGTTAAAGTTAAGAAAGTTAGTATTTCCCGCAATCAAATATTTAATAGTTTTTTGACCTTTTAACACAGGGAAAATTCAAAAAATGTGGTTCAGCGACGCCAAAATACCAACAATTAAGGTACGTACAAATCGTAACCGAATAAGGAAACATGTGTTCTAAGGATATAACTGATGCGTGCTGCCTCCTAAAGCAGTTCCATAGAAGAAAGCTCACGCGGCAACGCTAATTCGGAATCAGAACTTGCGGGAAAGCAGGATATTGAGGATGATGGCTCAGCCGGCAGCAACCGAAACAAAGCGAATGAAAGGAGCCGAAACGCAGTTAAACAACCCTACTTTTACAAAGTAAGTAGTTATTTTTAATCACCATCTTGATACGGTTCGCATGTTGCGTGTTTGATGGAAATGCCAAAAACCTAGCTTTAAAACCTTAACTCTTGTCCTGAACTTAGAACTCTAACTGCAAAACCCTAACGCTTACCTTAAAATCATGATGCTAATCTGAGAACCATTATCTTAAAATGCCAACACCAACCATTTAAGTCTAACTATTTGGTTGAGCTGAAACCACTCAACTGGAAACCCTAACTCTAACCCTAAAATCCCGAATGAAGCACTGATTCTAATGTAGCTTTCGCCATTAACCTTAACTTTAAAACATTTATAAGGACCTTAATTTTAAACCCTAACTGTATATTTACGACCATATAATCTGTACGCGGACGCTTATTTTACCATAAAATTAACATCAAAAACCTGATCCTGCCACCGAAACCTTAGACATGTCCTTTTAAATTGGTCGTTTTAAATGCCAGTTTACTGAATAGTAAAATGCCTCTGCTTCAGACTCTGGTTTTCGTCAACCGCCCAGACATTGTTATGGTAACTGAGACTCGGGCATCGGCCAGTGTAGCTAACGCTGAACTCTCTGTTCTATGCTATGCATGCGTTCGGAACGATCAAAGCAATGGCCGTGGCGGAGGAAGCTGCATCTATATAAAGCAGCCACTTATATTTCTCCCGTTGGACTATCCATAATGCACAGTGGTGGAGGAGAGCTGCTGGCAACGAGTTGCTCTAAAATACAAATACTCCTTCCTCGTTGGCTGTGTTTATCGCCCACCGAATGCTAATGCAGACTACGATCTTTGTCTCTCGCAGACGTTTCATGCCGCAGCTGACTTAAATCTTTAGTATTGCTTGATTGCAGGCGATGTTAACTTTCCTGAAGTGCAATGGTTTCCACCATCTGGTCCTTCAAAGTTCGAGAACTTACTTGAGCTTGAGCCCGACTGGACACAACCTTAATTTTTGCTCTCAAACGTAGACTATTTGGATTCTGATACCATTTCGCCAGTACTGTTTTGGATATTATCGCTTCAATTGTATGTGCAAAAGTACTTTCTGCAACTCGTGAAACTTGTTATTGTGTCGTACTTCATCAGAAAACGGAATCAAATTGGAATTTGTTCTTCACGTCATTGAACTGGATTTGCAGCTTACAACCAAAGCAAGTGAAAACAGCCTGAAAAAACCACCAGTGACAAGATCAGCAGTTATTCAGGACCTCGAAGATCTACAAACGGCTGAGTCGTTCCTGAGTATCCTGCATATTGTTTATACACATTTGAAAGTGCTTCTAAGTAATTAAGCGTATTGTTTACTCAGTCTGCTAGAAATATTTGCAATACTTTACACACCATCAGAATATTTTCGTTATTTTGAATACCAGTCAACACACTACGTCATAGTCGCATTTTGAATTTAGTCATTTCGTTTGCAAATGGAAGTAACAAATATTACCTTCGATAATTCTACTAAACTGTCAACGGGGCCAGGAATCCAACCGCGGACGCCTCGGGTGGAAGTAGAACGGCTAGACGATGGGGCTATAGAAGAGTACAGTAGTGAGGATCAAATTAGATTATCAACCACAAAAGAGCGGTCTCGAAGTTTACTGAAAAGCCCTCCCAGCAAACGGACGAAAAGTCTCAGAAGTTTAAAGGGTGCAACTTATAAAGATGAGGCTTGCACATCCTGTCTTACGCTTCTGCACAAATTTGCAGACCACGATAAGAAGCTCCATGATCTGAAAATGTAGATGGAGGAATTGAAGAAATCTCTTCGCTTTCTCCTTAAAAAGGACAACATTATCGTACCTGAAGTTGAGAATAGCCAGCAGAGAAGAGTATTTGCAGAATCTCGGGGCGGAGCATCCACTGAGAAAGATGAACAGACACCGGCAAACCAAGCGGCGAAATTGGTAGCTTCCACCTCAAATCCTCTCGATACTGCGCGAAACAAAACACCCACCAAACAACACGCTTCAATCGGAGAAGGAGATTGTGCAACTCCACTTTCTTGTGAAGTCGGTTCGGGCACAGAAAGCCAGCATAAAAAAGATAGTGGGTATGCTAAGGCTGCATACAGATCACTGAAAAAAATCACAAATGCGGAAGGGGGGCAGCACAAAGACAGCTCTGAACAAAGCCATCCCGGCTTCCAAAAGAAGCCTATCTCTGGTGATGGTAAGGAAAACCCAAAGTCACAAGCCATTCCTATCGATACCTCGGGGTCTTCCGATGGCAGTAGGGCTGGAAATATATCAAGGGTCTTCCTTGACCGCCGAAACTGCATAGTCGTTCAAGGCCTACCTGAATCAGACGGAACTACTCCGAAGGAAAGGACGGATGCGGACGTCGAAAAGTTTCGGGACCTACTAAAAGACATTCTCAGACAGCGAGAGACAGTAGGAGTTTGTGGAGCTTTCAGGATAGGCAAACAGGTTACTGAACAGTCGGAAACTGTCCGACCTCGACCTCTCAGGAAAGTCTTGGATAACAAAGAACAGGTGAACTTGGTTCTGTCCCGGAAGACAGCTCTCCGCCACTCACATAAGACGGTGTTTTTTCAGCCGGACTACTCTCCAGCAGAACGTCTGAAACGCCGAGAATTGGTGGCGGAACTACGGGGGAGAGAGAGAGCTGGAGAGAGCAATCTGGTTATTTTCAGGGACCAAATAATACAAAAAACTACCATAGTGCTGTGGAAGCAGTCAATCCTGATGACGGCTGCGATCCAGTAGTACTGGCAAACTCGCACCCAAACGCATTGGACACTGCAGAGTCTCGCCGGCTGAAATTTCTATATACTAACGCCCAGAGTTTATTCTCGAAGTTTGATGAACTTCAAATACAGGTAGCCGATGGGTCCCCTGATGTTATAGCAATTACAGAAACCTGGCTGTCACAAAGCATCAGTGATTCAGAAGTGGCGCTATGCGGATACCAACTATTTATACGAGACAGAGTGGAACGCCAGGGTGGAGGAGTTGCTATGTATGTAAAGAACGAATTAAGTGGGTGCGAGAAGCCTGAAAGGATTACTCATGGTATAGAGGCTATTTGGCTGACAATTAAGGCACGGGGGTCGCAGCCCCTGGAAGCCGTGACTGTCTACCGACCACCGCGGACAAACAGTGATGCAGATGCGCGTTTACTGATGTGCATAAAGGAGATAGGAAGTCGACCTGATGTTGTACTCATGGGTGACTTCAATGCGCCCAGCATATGTTGGAACAATTTGCGGGCCAATTGTTCTAAAAACACCTTTGGTCACCATCTGCTAAAAACAACACTTGAGGCCCTTTTCACACAACACGTCCTAGTTTCAACTAGAGCACGTGGAGGGCAACAAGCAAGTTGTTTAGATCTAGTCTTCACGAAGCATCCCGACACTATAGACGAGGTATGCTGCCTACCTCCACTAGGTCGAAGTGATCATGCCGTACTTTTATGGGATTATGGTCTTTACTCGTTACCCCCCACAGTAGACGAACCAAGGTCGAATATATGGCGAGGTGACTTCTCACAAATGAGAGTAGAGGCATCACAAATAGACTGGGGTCTTTTTTTCTCTGGGGATGTCACTGAGGACTGGAATACATTTAAGGAGTGGTTGTTGCAGCTAATGCACAGTCATTGTCCACTTTCAGTGCCCAAGGTATCTAGCTGACCTCCATGGCTGAACAGAGCTATCAAAAGAGAGATCGATAAAAAAAGAAAGCTTTGGAAGAAGTTTTGCAACACAAGCTGCAACGAAGATTTTGAACAGTACAAAATCCAGCGGAACAAGGTAAAAAATGGTTTTCAAAGCACGACGGGACTTTGAGAGTGATCTACTGCGTCGAGCTGTCAATAATCCAAAGTTGCTATACAGTTATTTACGGAAAAGCACACGTAACAGAAACCCGATTCCTGTTATGCAAACTGATGATGGTCACGAAATCTCCGACTGTAAAAACAAAGCAGAACATTTTGCTGAGTTCTTTCAGTCTGTCTTCACCATAGAACCTCCCTTCGTCGCAACTGTTGACGAGGTCGTGGAAGCACCAAATATTGGGGATATTTTGTTTGAAGAAGAGGCAATTTTTCAAGAACTAAAAAGCTTGAAGGAATGTAAATCTACGGGTCCTGATGAAATTCCTGCCAAATTGCTCAAGGAACTTGCTAGAGAGCTAGCTAAAACCCTTTCACTAGTTTGCCAGAAATCGTTTGATACTGGAATACTTCCTCCGGACTGGAAATTAGCACATATTACACCGCTTTACAAAAGCGGTGGTCGTGCATCTGCGAATAACTACAGACCCGTGAGTCTGACCTCCATATGCTGCAAAGTAATGGAGAAGATCATCAAGAAGCAATTGATGATATATTGTGAAACTCACAATATATTGTCGAATGCGCAATTTGGATTCCGTAGGGGAAGGTCATGTGTAACAAACTTGCGTTATAGGATGCAAAGCTGGACAAGGGCAATTGATGCAAAAGAAACTGTACATGCAGCCTACATTGATTTCCGGAAGGCCTTTGACAGTGTTCCACACCAACGTCTCCTGCATAAGTTGAGACTGATGGGTATCGGAGGCAGACTTCTTACGTGGATTGAGAATTTCCTATCTGGTCGTTCCCAAACGGTGTGTGTAGGACGACAACAATCAAGGCCGACAGTCATCGAGAGTGGAGTCCCTCAAGGTTCAGTACTCGGACCCACCCTCTTTCTCTTGTTCGTTAATGATTGTGTACAGGAATTGGACTGCGAGTGCGCCATGTTTGCAGATGATGTAAAAATATGGAGGGTCATCAGGTGTGCTGCCGATGAAGATAACTTCCAGGAAAATCTTTGTCGATTAAACGAGTGGTCGCATAGATGGTTGCTGTCCTTCAATTCTAACAAATGCACTCTGCTGCGCCTGGGAAATCGAAATGCGGTGCCTTATGCGCGACCCTACCATCTGAACGGAATCCCTCTGCAAGAAACAGAAATACAGAAGGATCTCGGCATCTTGATGACAGACAATCTCAAACCTTCTACACAATGTTGCACGCCATCAAGCGGGCATTCACGGTTTTTGATGAAGACTGTTTCTCGAAAATCTTCGGTACCTTCATAAGGCCACATCTTGAATACGCGATTCAAGCCTGGAGACCGTGGATGCGGCAGGATTATAACGTACTTGAGAGGGTGCAGCGGCGAGCAACAAAATTAGTAAGAGGCCAAGGTTCACTACCATATGAGATCCGCCTTAATAACCTTAATCTCTATCCTTTGAGTTATAGGCAGTTTCGCGGAGATTTGATACAAACCTTCCGTATCGTGCGTGGCTTTGACTGCGCTCTCATGTGTGACGACTTCTTCAAACTCGCCACTACAACTTATCTCCGGGGGCATCCCTTCAAACTCTATGTGCCCCAAGGACGATTGGATGTACGGAAGAATTTTTTCTCTAATCGTGTCGTGGACCCGTGGAATAACCTTCATGAGGCCATTGTTATGTACCAATCTGTGGAGATATTCAAACACCGACTTGATATACACATGCTACAACACAACGTGAACTATGTGACAAATTAACCTTGAAACACCACTGCGCCATGTGACTGTCTATATTTTCCTGACTGAAAACTTGTTAACATTGTTTATAATTCTTGAGATTTTGATGTGACAAATAGGGAGTCCAAAGGCGCAAGCCTATTTTTCCCTCAAATATACTGACTGACTGACT